>BPTQ01000002.1:227175108-227533057 GCA_019973895.1 Chrysanthemum seticuspe
AAAAAGTATATACGATGATCAAATCACCTAATTTGAAGTCTGAATATCCTGCAACCAATATAACACAGTCACTTTGATAAATACGTGTTGCTATAACATATTAATTCTCGTACTGATAGTTAGAGGTTTTTTAAGCACTAACCTCATCAGGGTTTTCAATCTCAGTCATATCCTCATTATTAGTTGGTAATGCTAGGAACATGTTAACGTTAGAATTCGTGGTTTACCATGTGGTGCTTCCAAGACCTGTGATGAAGGAAACAAACAAACCATAGCATAAAAAAAATTCCAAATCGACAACAGAATTAAAAGTAACAATCAATAGAGAAGATGGTTGAGGAAAAGATGAAATTAGGGTTTGGAGAAAAAAGTATAATATGAATGAACTGATTTTTTTTTACGTGAGATTAGGAGATGAATGAACAATATATATTTTCCGTATGTTTATATGTTTGATTAGGGTTATTTAAGGATTCTCATACTTATCTCATATCAATACATATAGCCATTTATATATTATAGTATGCAACATAATTATCAAAATAACTTGTTGCCTTAGTGGTAAACACACAAGTTATTTATACTAATCCTACAAACGACCCAAGTTCGAATCTCACCATGGTCATTTTTTATAAAAATCGATTTTCAGAAACAATTGCTTAAAAATTTCGAAAATTAATACATAAAATCCGAAAAATAAATAGTATTGCTTAGGTGGATTTAAAAATTTGCTTAGTTGGACAACAAATGCTTATGTGGCATGAAAGTTGATTATGTGGCATTGAGGTGGCATTGAGGTGGCATTAATGCCAAATGCCTCCTGTTATATATAATATAGATATATATATATATATATATATATATATATATATATATATATATATATATATATATATATATATATATATATATATATATATATATATATATATATATATATATATATATATATATATATATAATGGTAACATCAATTATAGTTGTAAATTGTTTAATTTAACTTTTAATTACTTTTTAGCATATTATGTTCTACTAAAACCTAAAAATAAAAACCACAAGTCATACCCGTCCATCAGACGGGTTTTGACACTAGTATATATATATAGTGAGGTTATTTTCAGAACCAAATAAATTGCGAGAAATGCGAGAACCAGCGTCAACCAATCAGAGAATTTTGGATATTAAATTTATTATATAATTCAAAAGGGTATAATGGTAAAATTACTTTTTTATTTTTTTTTGATTTTTTTTTTCATAAAACGTTTTTTAGTTTCCTAAATTCTAGGATTTTTTTTTTTTTTTTTTTTTTTTTTTTTTTTTTTTTTTTTTTTTTTTGCATTATACCTTTTCCAGAAAGCATCATGTGCACATGTGTTTTGCATTATGTGACAATTGTATTTTTCGTTTATGCATATGTGTTTTGTATTTGCACATGTATCTTTAAAAAATATTACATAAATATATATACAAACAACAAAACTTTATTAAAAGATTTATATAAGTTTATACAAACAACAAAACATTATCAATAAAAATTAAATAAATATGTTTTATTACAAATATATGAAGCGTGCACATGTGCATAATACAATGTTTTTAACTGTTGGTTCATCTTTTAGGTGTGCGCATGCAACATCGTCTTTAGTGTGCGCGTATGCATTCACGTATTCTTGATTATCTTGATCGTTTTTGCATATATGCACATGCATGTAAACTTTTCGTCGTATTCACATGTACAATGTACATGTACATTCTTCGTCTATATCATTTTCAATGCATTTGTATTTTTCATCTTGAGCATAAATAAACCTGGATATTTGCAACCAATATTAATTCACAACAATAATACGAAAAGATTATGGATCAGATCTTGTAATAAACTTATGGACACAGCTGTTATTGATTCCAGCTCTAAAAACATATGTGCACAAAATTAATACACATGTGTACACATATACCAACTATAAAACACACTCTAAAACACATATGCACCTTCCCAATTGATTATATATATAAAACTTAAAACACATATGCACGCATATACCAACTATAAAACACACTAAAAAACACATATGCATATTTTAATTTTTTTTAAAGCTTCTCACTTTTTTAAAAAGCTTCCTTTATTCGAAAAGATATCTTAAAAAGGCTTTGTCAAGTTAAATGATCAGGTACCGCAAACACCCGTGTAAGCTTTTGCAAAGGAACATGTTTACTTATAAAACAAAATAACAAAATGAATAAAAATGAGTATTTGTTAATCAAAGGAACACGTTATTCATAAAACAACAATACTTGTGCACATATGTTTTAGGATGTCTTCAATGGCGAAGCCAGAAAATCCAATCGATGGGGGCAACGCGCAAAAAGAGAGATTAAATAACATGTGAAAAAATGTTACTTTTTAGCGTAATTTAAAATACGGGTCGGATTTTAACATAAAAACAAATAATGTACTCTACTACAATGCAATTAACACTAATTTAGATTTAACATGTCTATAAAATAAATTTTGGTCAATGATTTCAACTAGTTATTTTGAAACAAACTCACTTGAGTTGTAAAATACTCAACGAAATATAATTAATATGCCCACTATCGTAATTTCTTTTTTGAAACACTTGTGAATTTCTAGAGAAAAGTTCATTATAGAACCCATATTTGCCATAGAACCAATCAACCAATCATAGCCACTCATTTCTTTTATTAAAAATATATTCACCTTTTTTTTTAAATTAAATATCTCACAAACCGTTAATCGTTACGTCAAAAAAATTATATCATCTCGACGAGAATTAAATTATCTTTCTATAGATATGCATTGTTATATACTTTCGACGAACTTTTTTTTAAAAAAATTTCGTCCAGAAAAATCACATGTGATTTGTAAAAATCACATGTGATTTGTAAGAATCACATGTGATTTCTTAAAATCATATGTGATTTGATTTTTACGAATCACATGTGATTTTTAAAAATCACATGTGATTTTTCTGGACGAACTTTTTAAAAAAAAAGTTCGTCGAAAGTATATAACAATGCATATCTATAGAAAGATAATTTAATTCTAGTCACGATGGTGTATTTTTTGTAGCTTGAAGATTTACCGTTTGCAAGATATATTGTTTTAAAAAAAAGGTGAAAATAAAGAAATGGATGAATGTGATTGGTTAATTGGTTCTATGACAAATTTGAGTTCTACATGGATCTCAACTCTAAAATATTTTAACTAAAAAGAAATTTAAACTGTAAATAATAGAGAAAAGTTATGGTAACAAATTACAATAGAATACCTACATCTAGTAACAAAACAACGCTATACTTGGATCATATGTGGTGCACCAAAATTCAAAGATTCTAAATTGATAATGAAATATCCCCTTACATGTTAGCATATTAGTGCAATTATAAACACATGCACTAAAAATGAGAGACAATATTAAGTAGATTAAATAAATATATCATATTATATTAATTACCTAATGGCACACTTCCTCACAACAACACTTTTCCATTTCTCTGTTATCATTCTTCTTCATTTTTCCCGACAAACAGTGGGTCAAAAAAACTAGTTTCATGGCATTAGAAAACAATTTAGCTGTTGGAAAATTCAGACGACGAGGACAACTTTCCGGTAACAAAAGCGGCGGCAACAACCTTTTCCGGTAAGACAACGACTGTAGCATCCCTGTTCACGATCAAGTTTTATTTTCTTTCTTCGTTCACTGGTTTAATAACCATCGTCGTTGTACATGATGGAATAAAAAAAAATCAAGAAACAATATCTGAGATTGAGAAAGAGAAGATAGTGGTGGTTTTGGTTGAGAGAGAGAGAAACTGATTTTTGTAACCTAATTGTGATAATTGAATACGTATTTAGTGGGGTTTGGGTAGTTTTAAAATAAATAAGGTAATATTCCAATAATGCCCTTTTAACACATATAAAATTAAGAATAACTTTTTACTTATTTACATTTATGCCACACTCATTTATGTCCATTGATTAAAAATTTAACGGTCAAGATTGGTTCTCGCAGTTCTCGCAATTTATTTGGTTCTGACAATAACCTCACACTATATATATATATATATATATATATATATATATATATATATATATATATATATATAGAGAGAGAGAGAGAGAGTCCGGATCGATTGAGAAGTAATAATGGCTACTTATCTCATAAAACCAACTCAAGGGTATCATGGGTATTATACAACTCTCATTAATTATATTTAATTATGAACACATTTAATGAGAATGGTTATCCCTACATTTTCTACGATGAAGATGGTTACTCCATAAAACTAAAGAATTTCCTACAATTTAGTTTTCAATGAAAATCAAACCTATAGAAAATATGATCAAAAGTCACTCCAAAGTAATTCGGTTGGTGCTTTTATTTTTGATCAATCACGTCTTAATGTATCAAATATTTTCAAACTAAAATACTATATCATAAAAACTTCTGAACCAACTTTTGTTGCTTTTAATTTTTGGATAGGGTTCCTACGATTTTATGAATCAAGATGGTTTTAAAGTATTTTCTACATATTGTTGAATCGTAAGTTTTATTTACATTGAATCATATGTATTTAAATTTGAATGAATCATATATCTCATAGGTTTTATATCATCATGAAAGAGTGATATATATGAACATTTATTTTTCTTTTGAATGTTGATTATAGCTTTTGAATTTTTCTGCATAAATTCATGCAAGTGACATCTTTATACTTTTAATGATAGTCATTATTGAATCGTTATTACTTGATGAGTAACGATTCAAAAGAAAAGAAAACGGACTCAATTATTGATTCGATAATTTGAGTAAGAGATTCAAATTCAATAACTACCAATTTGTTTTATTGATTCACTTATTCGATTATGATTCATTATTCAAAATATGAATCAATGATCGTTATCAATTATATACCGGAGTATGATGTTCACTAATTTGGTTTTGATTTACATATCGGAGTATGATTCAAAATTAAGATGAGGAAAAAAAATCCACTATATTGTTCGATTCACTAATTGAAAATGATTCAAATAAAATAACACTAACAAGCTCTTTAAAGATTCATTGTCTACAAACTATCATAATTAATTGAATCGTGTAGACATCAAAAAGAAAAAGAAAATGAATCGTATATATTAGGGCAAATTGCATAAAAAGGTATCAAACTTACCTTCAATTTCAATTTAAGGTACCCGACTATTTTTTTCTCAATCTAAGGTATCCAAGTTAATTTTGATTGCAATGTTGGGAAGCTTTTACCTACACAAAAGGTTCCAAGTTACCATCAACATACTTCATCTTCCCCAATCAACTTCCGGCCAACTTCCGGCCAAAAATTTATATTTTTTGTTTTACTTTAATTTGCATTAAAATCTATGCATCTTTCACTATATTTGTAACCAAATAAACATATCCTTCATTCTATGCAATAACAAGTCAAAACGTTTATCTCCAAAATTCATATAAAAGCTTTTCCTTTTTTTTCTCTTCTTCCCCACAAACACACAAAGTGCTGTCACTATAAAACTCATACAAAAAGATGTATTTATTTCATATTTTCAATCCGTATAAACACACTAACAACGCACACTACAATCCTTAGCTCTCATCTAATAAGCTAATAAAGAAAGTTATTACCCAATAACAAAATATGCATTTGGCCCAGTGGGAAAAGGATTAGCAATTGGTTAAAGCTTGAATGGATAGACCCTCGTTCAAAAAAACAAATGAATAGACCAAAAATCATTCTAGCTCACTGCTTTTTAACCCAAAAAAGAAAATTACTACCCAATATATAAACCAATTGTACGTTAATTTTAATTTTGATTTGATCTTTCTTTCTCCATATCAGTGATATCACTAATCAATTCCAGCCATTGATAGGAAGTATACTAACCATCAGGTAGGTTTGATGTTCTTTGTTCAAGTTGAGCAAGTTGCCGAAAAAAGTCATGTTCCCGGAAATGTGGGTAACCTGTTGACTGCATAGATGTGACCTGGTAACCTATCAATTGTCTAACATTGCAACCAAAAATAACTTTGATACCTTTAATTGAGAAAAAAATAGTTGGGTACCTTAAATTGAAATTGAAGATAAGATTGATACCTTTTTATGCGATTTGCCCTAGATTAAAGCCATAAACTACTCAATTTGTCAAAAGTGATCGTCGATCACAGAACCATGAGTTAGTGGGTTGTAAATGTTTAATCACAATTTAACAAGAATTTTATCAAAACAAGTACTAAAAAAGACTCTTGAGATATATCATTATTCATTTCATTCACATGAGTTTTTAGTTAAATTGATTAAAATTCTTGTCGATGAGACTAAAATCCTATCTTACACTTAAATCTCTCATAAGAGCAAAAATGTAAAACCAAATTGGATTGATCGGTTATGTAATCCAATCATAGTTGATCGTGTACGTTACCCCCGGACATGTAGAAGAATTAGATCCGGACCCGGAATACGACCCACTGGACCAGATCTATCCGAACGCTGTCCACTGCCGCATCGCATCACCCAGACGAGGATGCCAAACCGCGGATGAAATATCAACTACGACACAATTAAAGAGTAAGGAATCTTACACAGGAATGACGTACTGTCACCCACAGTCCCTAAAAAGGGAAAGCGGGATTGATTCCCGCCCAAAACTGTCGCTGTCACAACAACAAGACAACCCCTGGGTTGACTTATGTCATTCTCCACTCGCAACGTGTCGCTCTCATAACTCGTGACCATGGGAACACGACAAGAAGGTCAAACATATAAATAGGGGCTCTCGCCGACATTCAAATGGTAACAAACACTCTCTCTCTCTCTAGACTACTTTATCTCTCTCTAAAACCCGCACTTACTCTCACACCGGAGGTTGACTGCGGAAGCCCCTTCCGCGGTGAGGCTATCGGTGTTTTACTTTCTTAGCAACAATAAGCCAAGATCTCCACTTAATTCAAGATCCATTCCCTGAAAAGATAACCTACACTAGCCTTCGCAGAGAAGTGCCCGGATTTGTATTAACAAATAACAAGTTGGCGCCATCCGTGGGACATGCTAACGTAACTGCCTTTCCAAAAGAAGCTCTCTCATGAGTAACCTGGCAGACAACCCTTCTCCTTCCCCTAGACCGTCGACGGTCAGAAACACAAGTGGAAAGGAAAAGGAGCATGACACTGAACATTACTCCCCTAATGACGTGCCAGACGCAGCGATAAGGGAGTTCTGTGAAAGGCACTACAACCGGATTCTGCCCCTGATGGCAGAAAAGGTTCATCAGGAAAAGCTAGACCGAGTGAAAACCCGTTTAGACTTTGATGACGAAACCCGGAATGAGAGGTCTCGAGAGCATGCCCGGAATACCCGGTCGGAATCCGAGAGGAAAAGGAAGTCCAGAAAGAGGCAGAGGGCTAGCCCCAGTGCCAGATCAGACCCTACGGAGTATTCCAGGTCACAAAGTGTCTTCTCGAGACTCAACAGTAGAGAGACTGAACGCTCTAGAGAGAAGAGCCCGGTGGAAGGTCGGAGGGCGCGACCAGACGTCTTCTCTAGGCTGGAAAGGGAACGTCCACACGTGACCACAAGGTTAGGAGACAGAAGACTGGATGTGTTTTCCAGACTCCAATCAAAAGCGTCCTCCCGCCGGCAACGCAGAAGAGAAGCTGAAAAGCTCAGGAAGGAAGACGCAGCAAGGTACTCGGTTGAAAGACACCAGAAAAGTCAAAGCTTGGCCCGCGCAAGTGCTTCCCACTCAAGGCACAGTATGGATGAGAGCTATCGCTCGTACCGCAGTAAATCTAGGGATGTATCCCTCCCCCAGAAAGCGAGGAAAGTACTGGAGGACACTGGAGGTCCACCCCAAAGAACAAGTCAGGAGACGAAACTGACAGACTATACTCTCCATACGACATAGCTGACGCGGATCCCTTCACCCAGCGGATACGGAGTTTTGAATTCCCGAAGAGGACAAGGATGCCAGCTTATATCAGAACATATGACGGGACGGGGGACCGAGAAGACCACTTAAAAATCTTTCAGACCACGGCCAAAGTGGAGCGATGGCCCATGCCTACGTGGTGCCACATGTTTAACTCTACCCTGATAGGGCACGCCCGCGTTTGGTTTGATGAACTCCGTCTAGAAAGCATCGACAACTTTGAGGAACTAAGAGCAAGTTTCCTCTCCTATTTCTTCAGCAAAAGAAGTACACAAAGGACCCTGTAGAGCTGCATCACATAAAGCAGCGGGAGGGGGAATCCACAGAGGCATTTGTGGAACGGTTCAAGACAGAGAGTATGCATGTGAAGGCTTCTCAAGAGTGTATGCAGGTGTCGGGTTTCATGCACGGGATAACAAATCCTGAGCAGATTAAAAGACTCAACGACAATATACCCCAGACAGTGGATGAAATGTGGAAAGTAACCAAGGCATTTCTCCGAGGAGAGTTGGTCGCGGCCAACCAAGAAAAAAAGAAGCATTCACAATGGAAGAACAATGAGGGTGGGCAGAAAAATATTCAGATATTTGAACGAAAAGCAGAGTTCAAGGGTCGCCTGAGGCCAGAAAGAAATCGAGGTGACAAATTCACCCCCCTCACAAAAACCCAAAGGAAATCTTAGCCATGGATACTGTTAAGTTCACAGCTCCCCCACCTATGTCCAACCCAGCTGAGTCCCGGAACAAAGATAAGTACTGTGATTTCCATAGGGAAAAGGGACACAACACGGACGAATGCTACCAGCTGAAGAAGCAGATCGAGGAAGCAGTCAGGTCCGAACAGCTAGCACACCTGGTCAAGGAAATCAAGAATGGCACCCAAAAGAATGGTGCCCCCAAAGGGGGGAAGAAGGATACCGTGGCCAAGGACAAAGCCCATGCCATATTCATGATACAAACGTGGCAGCGGACGGTCAAACCCAGGGTATCGGCGGACACAACTCCTAATATGGAAATCTCCTTTCCCCCATATCCGGGGATGATTGGGACGACCATCCGCTGGTAATTAAGGCAGACATTGAGGGATGCATGGTCCACAGAATGTATATGGACAACGGGAGTGCCTCGGAGGTCTTGTATGAGCACTAACTTCAACAAGCTAAGCCCGGACATCCAGAAAATAATGATCCCCGCCTCATCACCACTGTTGGGATTCAGTGGAGAACTTTCATGGCCGTTAGGACAGATCCTCCTAGAAGTGACGCTAGGAGACGGCAAAAAGACAACCAGCGCCTGGATGAATTTCATGGTAGTGCGGTCCCCTTCTTCGTACAATGGGATAATTGGAAGACCAGGCATAAGGCTATTGAGGATAGTCCCGTCCACGACACATGGAATGCTAAATTTCCCTACCTATGGAGGAATTGTGACCCTGCACAGTGACAAAGTAGTTCCAGTTGAGTGTAGGATGGTCGCTGAACCACAACCCCACCATAGCACGAAAGAGGCTAAGACAAAAGAGGGAGTCAAAGTAGCAATCCACCCCAAATTCCCAGACCAAACGATCACAATCGGAGGAGGTTTGAGTGACGATGGCAAAAAGAGTCTTTGCGATTTGCTCAAAAGGAACTTAGATATCTTCGCTTGGCAACCCTCCGACATGACCGGAGTTCCGCGGACAATAGCCGAGCACAAGCAGAACGTCAGAGAAGGCTACAACCCAGTGCGGCAAAAGAAGAGAGGGCAAGCCCCGGAGCGGAACAAGGCCATCAATGAGGACGTCACCAAACTGGTTGCAACATGAATCATGAAGGAGGTTCATTACCATGATTGGTTATCTAACCCAGTCCTAGTCAGAAGAGTAACGGGAGCTAGAGAATGTGTGTGGACTTCAAGGATATGAACAAAGCCTGTCCAAAAGACTGCTATCCCCTGCCGAAGATCGATTGGAAGATCGAATCCCTCTGCGGATATTCCTTTAAATGTTTTCTCGACGCCTACAAAATACATATGGCATCCGGGGATGAGGAGAAGACGACATTTCACACAAACCAAAGCATCTTTTGCTACACAAAGATGCCCTTTGGCCTAAAAAATGCCGGAGCCACATACCAAATGCTAGTGGATAAAGCTTTTGATAAACATATCGGAATAAATTTGGAAGTCTATGTTGATGACTTGGTCATCAAGAGTCACTCAGAGGTAGAAGTACTTAGGGACATAGAAGAAACCTTCGGAACCTTGAGGAAGATTAACATGAAACTAAACCCCAAAAAGTGCACATTTGGGGCGAGCATGGAATGTTCTTGGGCCACGTCATAAATAAAGAAGGCATCAGAGCCTGCCCGGAGAAGTCTGAAGCCGTGACCACACTCCCATCCCCAACAACCAAAAAGTAAGTGCAAAGCCTGAATGGAAAACTGGAAAGCCTCAGCCGTTTTATGTCCAAATCCGCGGAAAAGTCCCTCCCATTCTTCAAAACACTGAAAAAGTGCATCAAGAAGAGCGACTTTCATTGGACGACAGAGGCGGAGCAAGCATTCAAAGAAATGAAGACACACAATGCCAACTTTCCAATGGTAACTGCACCACTCCCAAAAGAAGAACTGATTATGTATCTGGCCGCGGCACACGAAGCAGTAAGCGCAGTCTTGCTAGCACAAAGAGAGTCGCGACAGGAGCCAGTGTACTTTACCTGACGTGCCTTAAAAGGACCGGAGGTGAATTATAGCCCAATTGAGAAGCTAGTACTTGCATTGGTATATGCATCACGCATACTGCGGAGATACTTCCAAGCACACCCGGTGGCAGTTATCACGGATCAACCCCGGAAGCAGGTTCTAACCAAAACATAGAAGAGTGGAAGAATGGCTGGATGGGCGATAGAGCTAGATGAACATGACATCAGCTTCCGGCCCAGGACAGCCATCAAAGGGAAAGTATTGGCAGACTTCATTGCCGAAGTTTCGGAAGAAGGGATCCCCGAAAAGTCAGCAGACAAGCAGCCGTACTCAGAGCCATGGAACCTATTCACGGACGGATCCGCATGCCAGGAATGGTCCGGGGCGGGTTTAATCTTGACCAGTCCGGAAGGGAAGGAATTCACGTACGCTCTACGCTTTGAATTTAAAGCATCCAATAACGAGGCCGAGTACGAAGCATTGATAGCAGGTCTGCAGATTGCAGAGCAAATGCAAGTGAAAGACCTGTCAGCAAACATTGACTCCCGTCTTGTGGCAAACCAAATCAACGGCTCGTATAAGGCAAAGGAAGGAAGCAAGCATGACGCGTTACCTAGCCAAAGCTAAGGCCCTAATTGAAGGTTTCTGGACATTCTCCATCAAGCAGATCCCGCGGAGCCAGAAAAAGCAGGCAGACGCGTTAAGTAAGATAGCCTCTACCAGCTTTGCCCACCTAACAAAACATGTGCTTGTGGAAGTCTTGAAGGAAAAATCGATCGAGGAAAATGAAGTCCTAACAGTGATCGAAGAGGAAGGGGACACATTGATGACCACTTTGATCGACTACCTCAAGGACGAAACACTGCCAGTAGATGAACAGAAAGCCAGAAAGCTGAAGATCAAAGCGCGGCAGTATGCGCTAAAGGACGACGTCCTGTTCCGGAAGTCATTCCTTGAACCGTGGCTTCGATGTGTGGGCCCTGTTCAAGCCAACTACGTGATGCGGGAGATCCACGAAGGCTCGTGTAGTATGCACTCAGGACCATGAGCAGTTGTAGCCAAAGCAATCTGATCCGGGTACTACTGGCCAACAATGCACAAGGACGCTCGGGAACTCATACGAAAATGCGAAGATTGCCAAGTCCACCGTCCAGTACCAAAGAACCCGCAGCAGAACTTGACCCCGATCACTTCCCCTTGGCCCTTTTACAAATGGGGCCTGGACATCTGCGGCCCTTTCCCAGAAGGGCCAGGCAAGGTCAAGTTCATGATTGTTGATTCGGTCCCAGACGGTCAAGTTTTATCACTCAAGCCGACCACTTGTGAATGGCCAACCGTAACAAACTTAAAACAGTCTGGAAACAAATGCAATGAAGATCAGGAGAGTATAGTGTTTCCCCGGGTCGTTATGTCCCAACGAGCTATGCGATGAATCACCAAACGAATAGTGATCGAGATTTTTGAACGGAAAAGAGGTTTGATTTATTATAACTACAGAAATAGCCTATAATTACAAAGGCTTAAATGCAAATTAAAGAGAATTAAAAAGATAAAAAATATTAAATAAACGCTATCACTATTTGCAAAATGATGTTTTTGATTTTTCTTTTATAAAACTGAATTAAAAACTACGTGACGTACTAAAGAAAATGTGAAACTAAAGCAATATAAATCCTAAAAATATGAAAATGATATTTTTACAAACCTAGTGATAAAATAAAATTTTTAGAAAAAGAAAATTATTTTTATAACTATTTATCTAATTATTATTAATTAAAAACTATTTTTACTTATTAATTAATAACCTAAAATACAAGAAAATATGAAATAAAGCTAGAAAAATAAAATTATGACTTGGAAAAATCTAAAATAACAAAAGAGAATTTTCAAAACTATTTTTGTATTTTTCTGATTATTTTTGTATTTTCTATGAATTAAAAACTATTTAAAACTACTTAAATTGCTTAAAAATACAAATTTAACTAAGAAAAATCTGGAAAAATATTTTTTTGACTTTTTATATTTATCTTAACCTAGGAAAAATGAAAAATTATTTTTTTGAAACTTTTCTGAATTAATTGTATTAAATGCTAATTAAAAAGGCTTAAAAACTGATTTAAATCAAGAAAAATACCAAACAGACTTAGAAAAATCTGAAAAATTCAAGATAAGTCTAAAATAATATTAAGAATCTAGGAAAAATATAAAAACAGGGGGTTGTGTGAAGGAATATGCAACTGCAATGTAAAGTGCTTATGAATAAGCACTTAGAATAAGCCACAAGCCACAAATAAGCACCAAACCAACACAGAAGCTAAAATATGCTAAAAGTGCTCAAAATGAACTAAAAACAACAAGCCTTAACCTCTGAATTGCAAGATTAACAGATTTGATGAATTGAGTTTATGAGCTAAAAACAGTTTTGAGGCAACTACTTTAAGCTTAAGCACAAGCTACACAGTAAGCTGAAAATGAAAACCAACAGTGGAAACCTACACTAGACCTGGGTAAGAGCTTGTAAACCAAAAACTAGACTTGGACAAGCTCTTATGAGCTCTGTGCAAGCCCTGCACAAAACCTGTGCACACTCAGTTAATACTGAGTTGGTGCACAGGGGAAATGAGACCACATTGACAAGCCTTTTTGAAGCTTATAAAAAATTCACAAAAATCTACTAAAATGATAATAAGAAAATAGAACAAGTGAAGTTTAAAAACCCATGATTTCACTTAATTTGGCTCAGAAATGAATCCAAGAAAAATCATCCTAGTTAGGCTCAAAACTGGATTTTCAACTTTTGACTTTTAAAACAGTTTTGAAGATTTGACTTTTATGAACTTTGCAATCAATTTGTGGATTGAATGTGATGTATTATGATGAAAGAATCCTACTGCAAGCTATATCTATCAATTCCAAACACAAAACAGGTCTTTGGTTTTTTAAAAATCCAACAGTTAAGCTAGTTAAGACAGTTAAGGAGAATTTTGACTTTGGTTGTTTGCAGATGCAATATTAAGACAGATATGAATGTAAATGAGCTAAACAAGCTTAGGACTACAAGTCTCAAACACTGAACAACCTTAAATACAGATCTGCTGCATAATCCAAACACCACTTTATCCTACTGATTTGCAAGTATAACTGAACTAAACACTGAATTAACTAATGCTATTGATCAAACTGAGTATAAATACTCTGAATACAACTTAATAAACAGGTAAGAACTAATCTAAAACACAAATGTAGATTATGCAATTTCTTGAAAACCACTTACAATTGGTCCTAGCCACAATGGCTTGAAATCAGACAAACACAGAACCTCTATCCGATATATCAACCCATTGAACTCAGAATCAACCCAAATCCAGCACTGCTACTCCCATATCCATTTCATACCCATTTTTGCTCCAGTTTGACTTTCATTGACCAAATTCCAAAGTTGCTTGAAACTTGATTTTAAGCTAACCAAAAGCTTTAAGGAACTTTAATAAGCTTATTTAAGCTTAGAAATAAGCTGTTTGAAACTTTAACATCAGAGTTTGAAATTGAAAATTTCAACAGTGACCATGAAACATGAAATTTAAGTAAACTATGAAATTGACGATTAAAAGTAGATTACAATGATCATGTGACTTTAGTTTAGTACAATGAAACAAAAGATTACAACTTAAAAGCTTAATTAAAACATAATCATAAAAACGACATACATTTTGAAAAATAAACTAAGTGCTACTTTTCTCTTGCCTCTTCTCCCTCTTTTATACACCAATATGTCTTATCTCTCTCCTCTGATCACTTCCCAGCAATAATATGGACCATTGGATGGCTTGAACTCATATTGGCCGTTTGATTGATTTTGGCGCCAAAATGCTTTTTAACAGCTGGAGAGGTTGAGTGTTAGGTTGGAGAGGCATTAAATGCATCTTGGCTTGGGGTGAGGTGGAGGGTAGGAGTAGGGAGATGATGATGGAAAGTGGGTTGAGTATTGCAGGTGGTGTGATGATGGAGGAGGTATCCCGTGACTTGGAGGGAAAAGGGGTGAGTCAAATGGGTTTGACTGGGTATATTAAAAGGGAAGGGGGTCAAATGTATGACAGGGGTCCAATTGGTTTGGCAGGGGGGTCACAATGGGTTTGACAAGGTCCAAAGGGGTGTAAAGGTTTTAATACACAAGGACCTATTTGTAATTTCTGAAAATCAAGGGACCAAAACTGCCAAATATGCAAAGTTGTTCCAAGGGACCAAAAGTGACAAGCTCCAATAGTACAAGGACCAAACTTGACATTTTCAAATTTCCAAGGACCATTTTTGCCAATTTTTAAACTTGAAGGACCAAATTTGTAATTTCTCAAAACTTTTGATATTTTTCACCAAAGGACTAATTTCGACAACTTATGATTTTAAAAGGACCTTTGGTGAATTTTCTTTTGAAATTAAGTGCTCAGGGACTATTTCTGACAATTTTTGAAACTTGGGGGACTGAAACTGCCAATTATGCAAACTTAGCTCATTTTTCATCTGATTTTAAACATTTTGCATCTGAAACATATAAAATGCAATTTTGAGATATTTTTAGCATTTTGATGCATTTCTGAGCATTTTTAAACGTTTTGCAGTTCAGATTTAACCAAAAATGATGAGTATTTACACACTCATCAATCCCCCACACTAAACTATTGCTAGTCCCTAGCAATCTTTTGAGAAAAACTTAATGGATTTGAATCTCTTTACCAAAAGCCATTACTTCTGGAGTAGCCAAATGTTTTAGTTCAAGTAAGAACCATGGTACATTGATAACCATGTGATTTTGAGCAAACCACCAGCTTCCAACGGATTTGATTTGTCTTTACCAGAAGCCGTTTGCTTCTGGACTAGCCAACTCTTAGATAAATTATCAATATTATCTTTGGTGAGCTGATTACCAACTATGGTTTTTCCACTGCCTTTACCACAAGCCATAAACTTGCGGGCTAGCCAACTCTTCACTTTTTAGGATATGGTGAGCTGAATACCATACAATTTTGGGCAAATTGCAAGCCGTCAACGGATTTGAGATATCTTTACCAAGAGCCGTTTGCTCCTGGATTAGCCAATCCTTTTGTTTATTAGACATGGCGGACTGATAACCAACTGAGTAAGTGCAAAACACTTACTCCAAAAAAAATTTTTGGCCAAAAACGGGGGAATTAGGCGGTATAATTACATGATAAAATTCGTGAGAATTCCCCCCCCCCCACACTTAGAAATGAATATTGCCCTCAATATTCAAAGTACCGGCGGTTATGCCGAAACAAAGAACGTAAAAGGGAAATACTACGGCCATTATTTAGCAAGATTTTTTTTTTTTTTTTTTTTTTTTTTTTTTTTTTTTTTTTTTAGAAAACTTATATATATACATAACATGTGGGGCAACTCCCCCACACTAGGGTGGTAGAAAGATAGAAAGAAGTCAGAAATATGGGTGAAAATTCATATGGCATGCTACTGTTTTTGATTCCCGAGTCGTTAGCTTGACTCGACCCCGAATTAATTTGTTCATGGGGAAAGTAACGTGGAAAACCAATCTCGATCGGACTTTCGTTCACAATGTTAATAAACATATGAACATCAGAAAGTTCCACACCGACGAGATACAACCGCGGTATTGTTAATAGAAGAATCTATAAAGGATGATACCGGGGTCAAAGATGGTGTCCTCATTCCCGAAAGAGAAAAGGGAAAGAGCAACCACACCATCTGTGAAGAATGGAATAAAGACGTGCATGAGAATGCAAGTCCATTCCTCATCAGAAAGAAGCAAATCACCATTTTTGACATTTTTAAGCTTAAACTTGAAGCTTAGATGGTGATTGTCAATAAGATGTCCGGGAGGGAGGGTGGGAAACGGTTCTTCAATCAACAGATTTTCTAGAAAAAAGATGTCCCCCTCCGAATCAAAGTAAGTATTATCAATTCCCGTTGGAATTGACTCATCACTAAGAAAGGCATCGACTTCATTCCAAAAGTTGTCATCTTCCTCATCAGGAGTGAGAGAAGGGATGGAAGAGTCGGGAATGATAAGACTAGAAGATGATGGATCATTTTTGAGCAATTCATCAATGGGAAGAATGTCTCCCATTGGATCACAAACATCATCATCCAATTCAGATGAAACTGAAGAGAGTTTGGTTTCATCCACAGAGTTAACAAACTCGATACGATAAACTGATTCCGGAGGTGGGACAAGTGGTGTGCTCTTAGCGCTAGCAATTTCCACCACTTCCGATGAAGTCTCCGATTCTAGATCATCATCATCGAGAACACTCTTGACTTCCCTGGTACAACTCTCAAACCATTTGTTTGAACCAGGGTTGATTTTCAAAGCTTTTAACTCCGCACGTTTTTGGTGACTCCTCTTAACCGTGAAATTTGAGAGTGTTGCATTGAATCTTTCAGATTTTTGATCAATTGTGGCAACACTCTGTTTGGATAGAGGCTTGGAGTTTTGGTTGATATTCAATGTGAGCTCTTCGTTGTCAACCCGTATGGTCAACTCTTCAGCAAACACATCAATCAGAGCACGACTCGTTCTCAAGAAAGCTCTCCCTAAGATGAGGGGAACTCTAGGATCTGCATCGAAGTCTACTACCACAAAGTCAGTAGGAAAGTGAAACTTTCCTACTTTCATCACGACATCCTCGGCTATCCCAAGTGGACGAGTTATGGTACGGTCCGCTAGCTCGAGTGTCATACAAGTGGGTGAAAGTTTAGGAAGAGACAGTTTCTTCCATACTGAGAGTGGCATGAGGTTAATGATAGCGCCAAGATCGGCCAAGGCGGAGCATTGAACCATCCCCAAGAAATCACACGGGATTAAAAACCTGCCAGGGTCTTTAAGCTTTTTGGGAAGCTTCTTGAGAAGGACCGCTGAGCATTGCTCATTGAGAGGAGTTTTAGCCATCTCAGATAGCTTATCTTTGTTGGTCAGTAAGCCTTTAAGCGTGGATGCAAATTTAGGCATTAGAACGAGAGCATCAACGAAGCTTATATCAAAGTGTAGCTCATTGAAGATTTGGAAAATTTTTTCCATTAGCTCTTTGTTTTTGTCTTTGAGCTTGATGAGTGTCTAAATACTCATCATTTTTGTACTATCTAGACTGCAAAATCATCTGAAAACACTCAGAAACACATCAAAATGATCAAAATATCACAAATCAGTGTTTTATGTGTTTTAAATGCAAAAATATCAAAATCAGATGAAAAACGTATCAAATTTGCAAAAATTGCAGTTTTAGTCCCCCAACTTTCAAAAATTGTCAAAAACAGTCCCTGAGCACAAAATTTCAAAAGAAAAATCACCAAAGGTCCTTTTTAAATCATAAGTTGTCAAATTTAGTCCTTTGGTGAAAAATGTAAAAAGTTTTGAGAAAATTACAAATTAGCCCTTCAAGTTTCAAAATTGGCAGAAATGGTCCCCGGAAAATTGGAAAATGGCAAAATTGGTCCCTGTACTTTTGAAACTTGTCATTAATGGTCCTTGGAACAACTTTGAGATAATGGCAGTTTGGTCCTTACATTTTCAGGAATTACATAAATGGTCCTTGTCTTATTATAACTCTTTAAGCCATTTTTGACCCTTTCACCACTTTGGCCCCCTGTCAAAATAGATTCTGGACCCCCTTTCTATTATTAACCCCTGCCCAGTCAAACCCCCTTGGTCAAACTACCACTTGCCCGCCAAAGTCTCATCTTCTCACCTGCTACCCTGCAATCACTCCACACAACACCATCTCCCTCCTCATCTTATCACCTTCTTGTCCCCCCACCTCAACACAATAACAAGATACATTAAATGCATCTTTTTCTCCCACACTCAAACTCTCCACCTGTTAAATACACTTTGGCGCCAAAATTGCATCAAACGGCCAAAATTTACTTGACTCATCCAATGGTTCAGAATTTAAGTGGGAAATGCTCAGAAAGTCAAGGAGAAGCAAGTGGAGCTATAAAATGAGAAGAAAGAAGCCATTTGAAGGGTAGTTAGTTTTATAAAAATCTCACTTATGTCGTTTTTTTATTATTGTCTTAGTTTTAATCAAAATAATGTAATTTCAGTTTCAATGTATCTCTTTTAAGTTTATAAACTTTTGCAAGTTACTTTTGAGCATTAACTTAAGCCTTTATATAAATTCCAATTTTAAAAGTTCACTGTTGATATTTGAAATTTTGAGTTTTATTTACAAGTTTCTTATAAGCTTCTGCTAGAATTAAATAAGCTCCCTTAAGCTTATTTTAGCTTTTGGAATGCTTGCAATCAAGCTTTTAAGTAATTTTGAAAGATGGTCAACGAAAGTCAACTGGTATGCAAATTTGGTTTGGTAATGAACAATGGTGAAGCAGAGGTGTAAATGGATTGGAAATAGCTTAGGTTAGCTTAGGAATGGGTTTGGTGTTAGTCTGCAACAGCTGGACACTGTGGTTAGTGATTTGCTCATTTTCCATTTTCATGTCAAATTGCAATTTCTGTTGGAACTTGTATCTGTGATCTAAGGAAGTTCTACCCTGTTAATATAGTTCTATTATGATCATTTAAACCTGTTTTGATCAATAATGTTAGCTTAGTAATAGTTTAGTTCAGTTTTAATATCTTTATAAAAGTTTTAAGGGGTGTTTGGAATTGTTGCTTAGTGTAGGTTTAAGACCTGTTTTTGATTTGAGACTTATTGGTTCATGTCTACTTATCACTCATGACCTCTTATCTGTCTTCAAATTGAGTTTGAAACTCATAAAAGTCAAAAATTCTTTTAACTGTCATAACAGTTAACTGTTGTGGAATCAGGATTGCAAAACTTGTTATTTGTGTTTAAAAATCATTAACAATGCTTTCAGTATACTTTTTACATCACATAACATCAGTATCAGTGTAGAAATCAAGATCAAACTTCATATTAGTCAACTTTTCAATTCTTGTCAAAAGTCAAATATTTGCAATCTCAGTTTGGAGTCCAAATGGAGGATTTTTCATGCTCTCAGTTCTAGGTCTATACAAGAGAAAATTGCATGTTTAAAAACCTCAGCTGATCTTGTTTCTTATTAGCTAATTCTCAGATTTTTACCAAATTTTTAGCAGCTTTAAAAGGGCTTATCAAAATGAGCCTAGAAGACCTGTGCAGGGCATCAAACCTGCACAGGAAATCTGCAGGTTTAGCAGACCTTGCACAAGTCTCATTTGAGCTTGGCAAGGTCTGATCTTTGGGTTTTAGTTAGTCTCCCAGGTCAACCTTAGGTCCACATAATTTGTTTTTAACATCTAGCTTATTTGGTTGCTTATTTGGTGGCTGCAAAAGGGTACCCCATTCACTGTTTTTAGCATAAGCTCATATCATCCAATCTGTGCTAGCTTGCTTATCAGAGGTTTAAGCTTGTTGATTTGTGTTTCATTTTGGTTAATTTAGCTTGTTATTGCTTCCTTATCAGTTTGGTACACTTTGGAGTCCATTTGCTTATTGAAGTGCTTATTTCAATAAGCACTTTCATATCAGTTTCTGTTTCTGCCAAACAAGCCCTGGTTTTTCTATTTTTCCCAGCTTCCTAGTATAATTTTAGAGTTTTCTTTAAATTTTCAGATTTTTCCAAGTTCATTTGCTATTTTTCTTAATTTAATTTAGTTTTTAATCCTTTTTAATTAGCTTTTAATACAAATAATTAAGAAAAGGTTCTAAAAAATAATTTTTCAATTTTCTTAGGTTAAGATAAATATAAATAGCCTAAAAAGTATTTTTCCCTATTTTTCTCCTTTTATTTGGTATTTTTAATAATTTTAATTAGTTTTAAATAGTTTTAAATTAATAATAAATACATAATAAGTCTAAAAAATATATTTTCTGTTTTAAAATTAGTTTTATCATATTTTAGATTTTTCCAAGTTATAATTTCATTTTTCTAGGTTAATTTTGTATTTTCTTCTATTTTAGTGCATTTTAAATACTTAATAAATAGTTTTTAATTAATAATAATTATATAAATAGTTGTAAAAATAATTTTCCTTTTCTAATAATTTTCTCATTTCATTAGGTTTGTAAAAATGTATTTTTCATATTTTTAGGATCTATATTGTATAAGTTTCACTTTTTATTTTGTACGTTTACGTTATTTTTATTTAAACGTAAGTTTTATGTTTTAGGTTTTAAACGTTCATCACTTTAAAAATAGTGATAGCGTTTATTTAATATCTTTTATCTTTTTAATTTTCTTAATTTGCATTTAAATCGCTTTTATTTATTAACTTTTTCAGTAGTGTAATATTCAATCCAAATCCTTTTCGGATCATTATCCTTAGTGATCCTTCTATCATCTGAATCAGTGTTGTACACACCATTGAGTCTCCTTGGGACTTAACGACCCGGGAATCCCCTGTATTCTCTGATCTTCATTTGCATTTGTGTCTGAGCTGTTTTCAAGTCTTTTTGACTTGACTGTTCAGCGCGGATCAAATTTTGGCGCCGCTGCCGGGGAGGCTTTAGCGTGTGTTTAGCCATTTTCAGATCCATTGTTGCACATATCCCATCTTTTGTAAAAAAATTTTTGTAAAGTTTTCAAAAATCTCAAAAAGTTCATTAACACTTTTCCTAAAGTGTTAAAAACGCCAAAAATATTTTCATTCTTTGTTTTTATCGTCATGTTTTTCAAAAACACCAAAAATATTCCTCTTTACCCTCTTACCTTTTTGATTCTTCATTTCTTACCCTCTGATAACCTTTGATTCTTTCTATGTCTTATCCTCACTCTCTTGATTGTCAATGGTGTGGTGGTCCTTATAATGGTGGCAACTGCCCCAGTTGTGGCGTGGTGGAGTCAGGAAACGGGTCTGTCTATAACCAAGATCCCTATTCCTACCATAACACGACTGATTTATTCCATCAGCTACCACACTGTGAGACACATCAGTTGTACTGTTGTGAGTACTGTGGTGGTTCACATTCCAGTTCTGATTGTCAATCGGGAAACACGCTTGTCTATGAGCAGGTTCCTGATAACGATTATGACTACAACACATACCACTCACAGCCACATCAGTTTTACTGTTGTGAGTATTGTGGAGGTCCTCACTCTAGCTCGGATTGTCAAACAGGGAACCCAATTCCTTGTAACAATTACGAATCTTCGTATAATGACCAAACTCCACAGTACCAAATGATTCAAGCGACTCCTCATGAAACTACGACAGACCTTCTACTGAAGACTCTGGAGTTATTAAAAGAACTTAAGGAGGAGTCGGCTATGTCCTCCCAAGATAATCCAAATGAGAAATCCATGGAAGTTTTGTTAGCCGAAGAGCGAGCTGCTAAATTAGATTCCCAAATTGCCTTTGAAAAATCTGTTAGGGAATCAATTGCAAAAGAAAAAGCGGCCAAATCTAGCTCTCGATTCCGTTTCATTCCTGATGACGATGATGATGAAGATATCCTTGATATCCTACAATTTTATAACAGTTCATCAAGTTCATCAGTTGAGACTCCTTCCATGATCCATCAGGGAGAAAAGACTATGATGGAATTACTAGCAGAAGAACAAATGTTAAGTATAAAACATATGTATGCTAGTCCTTCTAATCTCCCTCAGTCTGTTGTTATCACACCTGATATTCCCATTCACTCTCTAAACATGGGGGATGAGCTTCTTAGCACTATTCCAGAAATGGAATCGTCTAGTGTTGAGGACCTTATCCCAATCCCGAGAGAGTCACAGGGAATTTCTGATCATCTGTGTGATATCCCTTTCCCTCTTGAGTGTTCTCGAGATCATTTTGAAACTTTCTCTGATCTTAGCGACGATTGTGCTTCCTATGGAAACATTGAGTACGTTGAGGCATCACTTCCACAATCTGATGCTGATCCCCTTCTTGAGGAGTTCTCCGGTGAACTCTCTCATATCATATCTCCGCTGGAGTATGATTGTTTGGATGGCAAAAATCATGATCGGGGGGAGAGACTCTCAATTTGCATAGTTATGACAAATCTTCCCACCCTCCCCACCGAGATGCCTTCCAAACCAAAGAGCTCTACCAAGAAAATCCAAATAAGTGCAACTGCACTTGATCCTGATGAAGAAGATCTTATCATGATCGTTATCATGATCTTCCTTCTTTTCTTCACCTACTTGGTGACTTCCTCTCTTCTTCACTCCTTCGGGAGTGAGGACATTATCTTTGACCCCGGCATTTTCATGTACCATCTGTGAGCCGGGTCTGTCTTTCTCTTTATCTCATCGGTGTGGAACTTTCACGTGCTTCAAATGTTTGTCCAAATATCTTGAATGAAAGTCCGATGGAGATTGTTTCTTCCACTTTGCTTCCCCATGAACCAATGAATTCGGGGTCGAGTCAAGCTAGCGACTCGGAAATCAAAAACAGTAGCACGCACCATATGGGTTTTCACCCATGTTTCTGTTTTCTTATCCCCTTTCTATCACCCTAGTGTGGGGGAGTCTACCCACACTGTTGTATATTCTCAATCTTTCTAAAAAAAAAAAAAAAAAAAAAAAAAAAAAAAAAAAAAAAAATCTTTCTAAATAATGGCCGTAATATTTCCCTTTTACGTTCTTTGTTTCGGCATAACCGCCGGTACTTTGAATATTGAGGGCAATATTCATTTCTAAGTGTGGGGGGGAATTCTCACGAATTTCATATATTATCTACACAATTCCCCCGTTTTTGGCCAAAATTTTTTTTGGAGTAAGTGTTTTGCACTTACTCAATTGGTTATCAGTCCGCCATGTCTGTAAGACTAAAGGATTGGCTAATCCAGGAGCAAACGGCTCTTGGTAAAGATTTATCAAATCCGTTTATATGGCTTGCAATTTGCCCAAAATTGTATGGTTCTCAGCTCACCATATCCTAAAAAGTGAAGAGTTGGCTAGCCCGCAAGATTATGGCTTGTGGTAAAGGCTGTGGAAAAACCATAATTGGTAATCGACTCACCAAAGATAATGTTGATAATTTATCTAAGAGTTGGCTAGTCCAGAAGGGTACGGCTTCTGGTAAAGACAAAATCAAATCCGTTGAAAGCTGGTGGTTTGCTCAAAATCACATGGTTATCGGTGTACCATGGTTCTTACTTGAACTGAAACATTTGGCTACTCCAGAAGTAATGGCTTTTGGTAAAGAGTTTAAAATCCATTATGTTTTCTCAAATCATTGCTAGGGACTAGCAATATCTCAGTGTGGGGGATTGATGAGTGTCTAAATACTCATCATTTTTGTACTATCTAGACTGCAAAATCATCTGAAAACACTCAGAAACACATCAAAATGATCAAAATATCACAAATCAGTGTTTTATGTGTTTTAAATGCAAAAATATCAAAATCAGATGAAAAACGTATCAAATTTGCAAAAATTGCAGTTTTAGTCCCCCAACTTTCAAAAATTGTCAAAAACAGTCCCTGAGCACAAAATTTCAAAAGAAAAATCACCAAAGGTCCTTTTTAAATCATAAGTTGTCAAATTTAGTCCTTTGGTGAAAAATGTAAAAAGTTTTGAGAAAATTACAAATTAGCCCTTCAAGTTTCAAAATTGGCAGAAATGGTCCCCGGAAAATTGGAAAATGGCAAAATTGGTCCCTGTACTTTTGAAACTTGTCATTAATGGTCCTTGGAACAACTTTGAGATAATGGCAGTTTGGTCCTTACATTTTCAGGAATTACATAAATGGTCCTTGTCTTATTATAACTCTTTAAGCCATTTTTGACCCTTTCACCACTTTGGCCCCCTGTCAAAATAGATTCTGGACCCCCTTTCTATTATTAACCCCTGCCCAGTCAAACCCCCTTGGTCAAACTACCACTTGCCCGCCAAAGTCTCATCTTCTCACCTGCTACCCTGCAATCACTCCACACAACACCATCTCCCTCCTCATCTTATCACCTTCTTGTCCCCCCACCTCAACACAATAACAAGATACATTAAATGCATCTTTTTCTCCCACACTCAAACTCTCCACCTGTTAAATACACTTTGGCGCCAAAATTGCATCAAACGGCCAAAATTTACTTGACTCATCCAATGGTTCAGAATTTAAGTGGGAAATGCTCAGAAAGTCAAGGAGAAGCAAGTGGAGCTATAAAATGAGAAGAAAGAAGCCATTTGAAGGGTAGTTAGTTTTATAAAAATCTCACTTATGTCGTTTTTTTATTATTGTCTTAGTTTTAATCAAAATAATGTAATTTCAGTTTCAATGTATCTCTTTTAAGTTTATAAACTTTTGCAAGTTACTTTTGAGCATTAACTTAAGCCTTTATATAAATTCCAATTTTAAAAGTTCACTGTTGATATTTGAAATTTTGAGTTTTATTTACAAGTTTCTTATAAGCTTCTGCTAGAATTAAATAAGCTCCCTTAAGCTTATTTTAGCTTTTGGAATGCTTGCAATCAAGCTTTTAAGTAATTTTGAAAGATGGTCAACGAAAGTCAACTGGTATGCAAATTTGGTTTGGTAATGAACAATGGTGAAGCAGAGGTGTAAATGGATTGGAAATAGCTTAGGTTAGCTTAGGAATGGGTTTGGTGTTAGTCTGCAACAGCTGGACACTGTGGTTAGTGATTTGCTCATTTTCCATTTTCATGTCAAATTGCAATTTCTGTTGGAACTTGTATCTGTGATCTAAGGAAGTTCTACCCTGTTAATATAGTTCTATTATGATCATTTAAACCTGTTTTGATCAATAATGTTAGCTTAGTAATAGTTTAGTTCAGTTTTAATATCTTTATAAAAGTTTTAAGGGGTGTTTGGAATTGTTGCTTAGTGTAGGTTTAAGACCTGTTTTTGATTT
This sequence comes from Chrysanthemum seticuspe, assembly GCA_019973895.1. Classification (NCBI taxonomy): domain Eukaryota; kingdom Viridiplantae; phylum Streptophyta; class Magnoliopsida; order Asterales; family Asteraceae; genus Chrysanthemum; species Chrysanthemum seticuspe. Next base: position 227,200,560 of record BPTQ01000002.1, read on the forward strand.
GAGACTTATTGGTTCATGTCTACTTATCACTCATGACCTCTTATCTGTCTTCAAATTGAGTTTGAAACTCATAAAAGTCAAAAATTCTTTTAACTGTCATAACAGTTAACTGTTGTGGAATCAGGATTGCAAAACTTGTTATTTGTGTTTAAAAATCATTAACAATGCTTTCAGTATACTTTTTACATCACATAACATCAGTATCAGTGTAGAAATCAAGATCAAACTTCATATTAGTCAACTTTTCAATTCTTGTCAAAAGTCAAATATTTGCAATCTCAGTTTGGAGTCCAAATGGAGGATTTTTCATGCTCTCAGTTCTAGGTCTATACAAGAGAAAATTGCATGTTTAAAAACCTCAGCTGATCTTGTTTCTTATTAGCTAATTCTCAGATTTTTACCAAATTTTTAGCAGCTTTAAAAGGGCTTATCAAAATGAGCCTAGAAGACCTGTGCAGGGCATCAAACCTGCACAGGAAATCTGCAGGTTTAGCAGACCTTGCACAAGTCTCATTTGAGCTTGGCAAGGTCTGATCTTTGGGTTTTAGTTAGTCTCCCAGGTCAACCTTAGGTCCACATAATTTGTTTTTAACATCTAGCTTATTTGGTTGCTTATTTGGTGGCTGCAAAAGGGTACCCCATTCACTGTTTTTAGCATAAGCTCATATCATCCAATCTGTGCTAGCTTGCTTATCAGAGGTTTAAGCTTGTTGATTTGTGTTTCATTTTGGTTAATTTAGCTTGTTATTGCTTCCTTATCAGTTTGGTACACTTTGGAGTCCATTTGCTTATTGAAGTGCTTATTTCAATAAGCACTTTCATATCAGTTTCTGTTTCTGCCAAACAAGCCCTGGTTTTTCTATTTTTCCCAGCTTCCTAGTATAATTTTAGAGTTTTCTTTAAATTTTCAGATTTTTCCAAGTTCATTTGCTATTTTTCTTAATTTAATTTAGTTTTTAATCCTTTTTAATTAGCTTTTAATACAAATAATTAAGAAAAGGTTCTAAAAAATAATTTTTCAATTTTCTTAGGTTAAGATAAATATAAATAGCCTAAAAAGTATTTTTCCCTATTTTTCTCCTTTTATTTGGTATTTTTAATAATTTTAATTAGTTTTAAATAGTTTTAAATTAATAATAAATACATAATAAGTCTAAAAAATATATTTTCTGTTTTAAAATTAGTTTTATCATATTTTAGATTTTTCCAAGTTATAATTTCATTTTTCTAGGTTAATTTTGTATTATCTTCTATTTTAGTGCATTTTAAATACTTAATAAATAGTTTTTAATTAATAATAATTATATAAATAGTTGTAAAAATAATTTTCCTTTTCTAATAATTTTCTCATTTCATTAGGTTTGTAAAAATGTATTTTTCATATTTTTAGGATCTATATTGTATAAGTTTCACTTTTTATTTTGTACGTTTACGTTATTTTTATTTAAACGTAAGTTTTATGTTTTAGGTTTTAAACGTTCATCACTTTAAAAATAGTGATAGCGTTTATTTAATATCTTTTATCTTTTTAATTTTCTTAATTTGCATTTAAATCGCTTTTATTTATTAACTTTTTCAGTAGTGTAATATTCAATCCAAATCCTTTTCGGATCATTATCCTTAGTGATCCTTCTATCATCTGAATCAGTGTTGTACACACCATTGAGTCTCCTTGGGACTTAACGACCCGGGAATCCCCTGTATTCTCTGATCTTCATTTGCATTTGTGTCTGAGCTGTTTTCAAGTCTTTTTGACTTGACTGTTCAGCGCGGATCAAATTTTGGCGCCGCTGCCGGGGAGGCTTTAGCGTGTGTTTAGCCATTTTCAGATCCATTGTTGCACATATCCCATCTTTTGTAAAAAAATTTTTGTAAAGTTTTCAAAAATCTCAAAAAGTTCATTAACACTTTTCCTAAAGTGTTAAAAACGCCAAAAATATTTTCATTCTTTGTTTTTATCGTCATGTTTTTCAAAAACACCAAAAATATTCCTCTTTACCCTCTTACCTTTTTGATTCTTCATTTCTTACCCTCTGATAACCTTTGATTCTTTCTATGTCTTATCCTCACTCTCTTGATTGTCAATGGTGTGGTGGTCCTTATAATGGTGGCAACTGCCCCAGTTGTGGCGTGGTGGAGTCAGGAAACGGGTCTGTCTATAACCAAGATCCCTATTCCTACCATAACACGACTGATTTATTCCATCAGCTACCACACTGTGAGACACATCAGTTGTACTGTTGTGAGTACTGTGGTGGTTCACATTCCAGTTCTGATTGTCAATCGGGAAACACGCTTGTCTATGAGCAGGTTCCTGATAACGATTATGACTACAACACATACCACTCACAGCCACATCAGTTTTACTGTTGTGAGTATTGTGGAGGTCCTCACTCTAGCTCGGATTGTCAAACAGGGAACCCAATTCCTTGTAACAATTACGAATCTTCGTATAATGACCAAACTCCACAGTACCAAATGATTCAAGCGACTCCTCATGAAACTACGACAGACCTTCTACTGAAGACTCTGGAGTTATTAAAAGAACTTAAGGAGGAGTCGGCTATGTCCTCCCAAGATAATCCAAATGAGAAATCCATGGAAGTTTTGTTAGCCGAAGAGCGAGCTGCTAAATTAGATTCCCAAATTGCCTTTGAAAAATCTGTTAGGGAATCAATTGCAAAAGAAAAAGCGGCCAAATCTAGCTCTCGATTCCGTTTCATTCCTGATGACGATGATGATGAAGATATCCTTGATATCCTACAATTTTATAACAGTTCATCAAGTTCATCAGTTGAGACTCCTTCCATGATCCATCAGGGAGAAAAGACTATGATGGAATTACTAGCAGAAGAACAAATGTTAAGTATAAAACATATGTATGCTAGTCCTTCTAATCTCCCTCAGTCTGTTGTTATCACACCTGATATTCCCATTCACTCTCTAAACATGGGGGATGAGCTTCTTAGCACTATTCCAGAAATGGAATCGTCTAGTGTTGAGGACCTTATCCCAATCCCGAGAGAGTCACAGGGAATTTCTGATCATCTGTGTGATATCCCTTTCCCTCTTGAGTGTTCTCGAGATCATTTTGAAACTTTCTCTGATCTTAGCGACGATTGTGCTTCCTATGGAAACATTGAGTACGTTGAGGCATCACTTCCACAATCTGATGCTGATCCCCTTCTTGAGGAGTTCTCCGGTGAACTCTCTCATATCATATCTCCGCTGGAGTATGATTGTTTGGATGGCAAAAATCATGATCGGGGGGAGAGACTCTCAATTTGCATAGTTATGACAAATCTTCCCACCCTCCCCACCGAGATGCCTTCCAAACCAAAGAGCTCTACCAAGAAAATCCAAATAAGTGCAACTGCACTTGATCCTGATGAAGAAGATCTTATCATGATCGTTATCATGATCTTCCTTCTTTTCTTCACCTACTTGGTGACTTCCTCTCTTCTTCACTCCTTCGGGAGTGAGGACATTATCTTTGACCCCGGCATTTTCATGTACCATCTGTGAGCCGGGTCTGTCTTTCTCTTTATCTCATCGGTGTGGAACTTTCACGTGCTTCAAATGTTTGTCCAAATATCTTGAATGAAAGTCCGATGGAGATTGTTTCTTCCACTTTGCTTCCCCATGAACCAATGAATTCGGGGTCGAGTCAAGCTAGCGACTCGGAAATCAAAAACAGTAGCACGCACCATATGGGTTTTCACCCATGTTTCTGTTTTCTTATCCCCTTTCTATCACCCTAGTGTGGGGGAGTCTACCCACACTGTTGTATATTCTCAATCTTTCTAAAAAAAAAAAAAAAAAAAAAAAAAAAAAAAAAAAAAAAAAAATCTTTCTAAATAATGGCCGTAATATTTCCCTTTTACGTTCTTTGTTTCGGCATAACCGCCGGTACTTTGAATATTGAGGGCAATATTCATTTCTAAGTGTGGGGGGGAATTCTCACGAATTTCATATATTATCTACACAATTCCCCCGTTTTTGGCCAAAATTTTTTTTGGAGTAAGTGTTTTGCACTTACTCAATTGGTTATCAGTCCGCCATGTCTGTAAGACTAAAGGATTGGCTAATCCAGGAGCAAACGGCTCTTGGTAAAGATTTATCAAATCCGTTTATATGGCTTGCAATTTGCCCAAAATTGTATGGTTCTCAGCTCACCATATCCTAAAAAGTGAAGAGTTGGCTAGCCCGCAAGATTATGGCTTGTGGTAAAGGCTGTGGAAAAACCATAATTGGTAATCGACTCACCAAAGATAATGTTGATAATTTATCTAAGAGTTGGCTAGTCCAGAAGGGTACGGCTTCTGGTAAAGACAAAATCAAATCCGTTGAAAGCTGGTGGTTTGCTCAAAATCACATGGTTATCGGTGTACCATGGTTCTTACTTGAACTGAAACATTTGGCTACTCCAGAAGTAATGGCTTTTGGTAAAGAGTTTAAAATCCATTATGTTTTCTCAAATCATTGCTAGGGACTAGCAATATCTCAGTGTGGGGGATTGATGAGTGTCTAAATACTCATCATTTTTGTACTATCTAGACTGCAAAATCATCTGAAAACACTCAGAAACACATCAAAATGATCAAAATATCACAAATCAGTGTTTTATGTGTTTTAAATGCAAAAATATCAAAATCAGATGAAAAACGTATCAAATTTGCAAAAATTGCAGTTTTAGTCCCCCAACTTTCAAAAATTGTCAAAAACAGTCCCTGAGCACAAAATTTCAAAAGAAAAATCACCAAAGGTCCTTTTTAAATCATAAGTTGTCAAATTTAGTCCTTTGGTGAAAAATGTAAAAAGTTTTGAGAAAATTACAAATTAGCCCTTCAAGTTTCAAAATTGGCAGAAATGGTCCCCGGAAAATTGGAAAATGGCAAAATTGGTCCCTGTACTTTTGAAACTTGTCATTAATGGTCCTTGGAACAACTTTGAGATAATGGCAGTTTGGTCCTTACATTTTCAGGAATTACATAAATGGTCCTTGTCTTATTATAACTCTTTAAGCCATTTTTGACCCTTTCACCACTTTGGCCCCCTGTCAAAATAGATTCTGGACCCCCTTTCTATTATTAACCCCTGCCCAGTCAAACCCCCTTGGTCAAACTACCACTTGCCCGCCAAAGTCTCATCTTCTCACCTGCTACCCTGCAATCACTCCACACAACACCATCTCCCTCCTCATCTTATCACCTTCTTGTCCCCCCACCTCAACACAATAACAAGATACATTAAATGCATCTTTTTCTCCCACACTCAAACTCTCCACCTGTTAAATACACTTTGGCGCCAAAATTGCATCAAACGGCCAAAATTTACTTGACTCATCCAATGGTTCAGAATTTAAGTGGGAAATGCTCAGAAAGTCAAGGAGAAGCAAGTGGAGCTATAAAATGAGAAGAAAGAAGCCATTTGAAGGGTAGTTAGTTTTATAAAAATCTCACTTATGTCGTTTTTTTATTATTGTCTTAGTTTTAATCAAAATAATGTAATTTCAGTTTCAATGTATCTCTTTTAAGTTTATAAACTTTTGCAAGTTACTTTTGAGCATTAACTTAAGCCTTTATATAAATTCCAATTTTAAAAGTTCACTGTTGATATTTGAAATTTTGAGTTTTATTTACAAGTTTCTTATAAGCTTCTGCTAGAATTAAATAAGCTCCCTTAAGCTTATTTTAGCTTTTGGAATGCTTGCAATCAAGCTTTTAAGTAATTTTGAAAGATGGTCAACGAAAGTCAACTGGTATGCAAATTTGGTTTGGTAATGAACAATGGTGAAGCAGAGGTGTAAATGGATTGGAAATAGCTTAGGTTAGCTTAGGAATGGGTTTGGTGTTAGTCTGCAACAGCTGGACACTGTGGTTAGTGATTTGCTCATTTTCCATTTTCATGTCAAATTGCAATTTCTGTTGGAACTTGTATCTGTGATCTAAGGAAGTTCTACCCTGTTAATATAGTTCTATTATGATCATTTAAACCTGTTTTGATCAATAATGTTAGCTTAGTAATAGTTTAGTTCAGTTTTAATATCTTTATAAAAGTTTTAAGGGGTGTTTGGAATTGTTGCTTAGTGTAGGTTTAAGACCTGTTTTTGATTTGAGACTTATTGGTTCATGTCTACTTATCACTCATGACCTCTTATCTGTCTTCAAATTGAGTTTGAAACTCATAAAAGTCAAAAATTCTTTTAACTGTCATAACAGTTAACTGTTGTGGAATCAGGATTGCAAAACTTGTTATTTGTGTTTAAAAATCATTAACAATGCTTTCAGTATACTTTTTACATCACATAACATCAGTATCAGTGTAGAAATCAAGATCAAACTTCATATTAGTCAACTTTTCAATTCTTGTCAAAAGTCAAATATTTGCAATCTCAGTTTGGAGTCCAAATGGAGGATTTTTCATGCTCTCAGTTCTAGGTCTATACAAGAGAAAATTGCATGTTTAAAAACCTCAGCTGATCTTGTTTCTTATTAGCTAATTCTCAGATTTTTACCAAATTTTTAGCAGCTTTAAAAGGGCTTATCAAAATGAGCCTAGAAGACCTGTGCAGGGCATCAAACCTGCACAGGAAATCTGCAGGTTTAGCAGACCTTGCACAAGTCTCATTTGAGCTTGGCAAGGTCTGATCTTTGGGTTTTAGTTAGTCTCCCAGGTCAACCTTAGGTCCACATAATTTGTTTTTAACATCTAGCTTATTTGGTTGCTTATTTGGTGGCTGCAAAAGGGTACCCCATTCACTGTTTTTAGCATAAGCTCATATCATCCAATCTGTGCTAGCTTGCTTATCAGAGGTTTAAGCTTGTTGATTTGTGTTTCATTTTGGTTAATTTAGCTTGTTATTGCTTCCTTATCAGTTTGGTACACTTTGGAGTCCATTTGCTTATTGAAGTGCTTATTTCAATAAGCACTTTCATATCAGTTTCTGTTTCTGCCAAACAAGCCCTGGTTTTTCTATTTTTCCCAGCTTCCTAGTATAATTTTAGAGTTTTCTTTAAATTTTCAGATTTTTCCAAGTTCATTTGCTATTTTTCTTAATTTAATTTAGTTTTTAATCCTTTTTAATTAGCTTTTAATACAAATAATTAAGAAAAGGTTCTAAAAAATAATTTTTCAATTTTCTTAGGTTAAGATAAATATAAATAGCCTAAAAAGTATTTTTCCCTATTTTTCTCCTTTTATTTGGTATTTTTAATAATTTTAATTAGTTTTAAATAGTTTTAAATTAATAATAAATACATAATAAGTCTAAAAAATATATTTTCTGTTTTAAAATTAGTTTTATCATATTTTAGATTTTTCCAAGTTATAATTTCATTTTTCTAGGTTAATTTTGTATTTTCTTCTATTTTAGTGCATTTTAAATACTTAATAAATAGTTTTTAATTAATAATAATTATATAAATAGTTGTAAAAATAATTTTCCTTTTCTAATAATTTTCTCATTTCATTAGGTTTGTAAAAATGTATTTTTCATATTTTTAGGATCTATATTGTATAAGTTTCACTTTTTATTTTGTACGTTTACGTTATTTTTATTTAAACGTAAGTTTTATGTTTTAGGTTTTAAACGTTCATCACTTTAAAAATAGTGATAGCGTTTATTTAATATCTTTTATCTTTTTAATTTTCTTAATTTGCATTTAAATCGCTTTTATTTATTAACTTTTTCAGTAGTGTAATATTCAATCCAAATCCTTTTCGGATCATTATCCTTAGTGATCCTTCTATCATCTGAATCAGTGTTGTACACACCATTGAGTCTCCTTGGGACTTAACGACCCGGGAATCCCCTGTATTCTCTGATCTTCATTTGCATTTGTGTCTGAGCTGTTTTCAAGTCTTTTTGACTTGACTGTTCAGCGCGGATCAGAGCTTCTCATCATGCATTCTTGATGGGTAAGGAAGCTGACTAGACTTTTGAGCCGGGATAGAAGTGTTTTCTGGCTCAGAATTTATCTTCGGAACTTCGGGTTCCGGACTTAAAGCTTGGATTACCGAAGGTGGGACGTGTGCGGTACTTCGTGGGCTTGAGAAATGCACCTTGTCCGTTGTATCCTTGGTAACTTGACTCATTGCTCCTGGTGGATGAGGCATTAGAGTCGAAGGTCCATTGTGCGTCTTACCACTACGAGTGGTGACGGCTTTCAACTCGGCATTGGGATTGGGAATTGTATTGCTTGGGAGTCCTCCAGAAGATGATGAAGCTTTGTTCATATTCATGTTCATGAAACTGCTCATCATATTCTTTAACTCATTTGTCTGCCGAGACATTGTGGTATCAATTTCCTTTTTTAGCTCAACTCTCATGTTATTGATCTGAGTTTGCATTGATTGTATGCTTGACTCAGTAATTTTCATGAAGTCATTTGGCATGGGAGCTTGAGAAGGTTGTTGATAGTTTTGATGATTAGGAGCTTGATATGGTTGGTTGAAATTGTTCCGGTTTTGATTGAAATTTTGAGAGTTATGGAAGTTTTGTCCTTGATTTGGAACAAAGCGATTTTGATTGCCATGGTTTTGCACAGGAGGAAAACCAGGTGGTGTCATACCGCTAGGTGCACGGTAGTGAGGATCAGCTTGTGGTCGGTATTGATTGTGGTTTACCGAAGCTACGGGAGCTTGGTAAAAAGAAGCATCGGTTGCTTGACAATCATAATACGCATGTGGACCACTACAAGTTTCACACACCTTGTTTACGGCTTTGATTGGTTCCGGCTTATGAATTTCGCTTTTGATTTCCTTTACATCTTTTATCATACAACGGATGGCATCCGTTAGAGCGGCTATCGGAGCGGCTAACTCAGAAGAGTTACTGGATGAAGAAGCAGGAGTGTTTGGAGTATTGACTTTGTTGCGAGAAATAGGAACTTTTGATTTTTGCTCGCAAATCTCAATCACATCTTTAGGTCTACGATTCAAGATATTGCCGCCTGCGGCTGCGTTCAAAGAATCTTGATCGTTACCGTTCAACCCATTGTAAAAAATATTGACTTGTTGAAGCTCCGTGAATTCATGATGGGGGCATTTCCTGAGGAGATCTTTGAATCTCTCCCATGCCTCTCCAAAGTTTTCATCGAAATTTTGACGAAATCCAGAAATTTCATTTTTAAGATTAGTCGTCTTTGATGGAGGAAAGAAATAATTGACAAACTTTTGAACAAGATCCTCCCAAGTTTCGATGGATCGAGGGGGTTCTTTTTCCAGCCAAATCCGGGCTGTCCCCTCAAGTGAGAATGGAAATAGCATCAACTTGATGACTTTTTGTGGTACATCCTTGAAATTGATAGTTGAAGTCAACTTGTTAAACCAACGGATGTGTGCATACGGGTCTTCTCGATCAAACCCGTGGAATTGATTTGTAGACACAAGTTGGATCAAATGTGTCTTTAATTCAAAGTGATCAGAATTGATTACAGGTAGAATGATGGCATCTCCATAACCCTCGGTGGGTGCCTGGAGCATTTCCGCCATAGTTCGTTCATCTGCCATATTGTTGCTTGAAATAGTACGAATCTCGGGTTCGACTATTTGGGCAGCACGTCTACGAGAACGTCTTCTAGGAATTTCTGCTAGATCACGCAAAGGACTCAATGATCTAGAAGAACGAGTGCGCATGCACTAGAGTTAACTCTAAGGACTCTCAGAGTTAAGGAGAGGAATTATGAAAATGGGGAAAGAAGATTCTTTTTGAGTTTTATGGTTATACATATATATAGAAACAAAAGAAAAATATTTTTGTTTTTATATGTTTTTGGATGTTTTTGGGTTTTTGGATTTTTTATAAGAAAATATATATAGATATAGATAGATGGTATGAACAAAGAGTGAATATTCAAATTACTAATCTGCTAAACGGAAGATAATCAGCACAGCTCCCCGGCAGCGGCGCCAAAAATTTGATTCGGTCCTAGACGGTCAAGTTTTATCACTCAAGCCGACCACTTGTGAATGGCCAACCGTAACAAACTTAAAACAGTCTGGAAACAAATGCAATGAAGATCAGGAGAGTATAGTGTTTCCCCGGATCGTTATGTCCCAGCGAGCTATGCGATGAATCACCAAACGAATAGTGATCGAGAGATTTGAACGGAAAAGAGGTTTGATTTATTATAACTACAGAAATAGCCTATAATTACAAAGGCTTAAATGCAAATTAAAGAGAATTAAAAAGATAAAAAAATATTAAATAAACGCTATCACTATTTGCAAAATGATGTTTTTGATTTTTCTTTTATAAAACTGAATTAAAAACTACGTGACGTACTAAAGAAAATGTGAAACTAAAGCAATATAAATCCTAAAAATATGAAAATGATATTTTTACAAACCTAATGATAAAAGAAAATTTTTAGAAAAATAAAATTATTTTTATAACTATTTATCTAATTATTATTAATTAAAAACTATTTTTACTTATTAATTAATAACCTAAAATACAAGAAAATATGAAATAAAGCTAGAAAAATAAAATTATGACTTGGAAAAATCTAAAATAACAAAAGAGAATTTTCAAAACTATTTTTGTATTTTTCTGATTATTTTTGTATTTTCTATGAATTAAAAACTATTTAAAACTACTTAAATTGCTTAAAAATACAAATTTAACTAAGAAAAATCTGGAAAAATATTTTTTTGACTTTTTATATTTATCTTAACCTAGGAAAAATGAAAAATTATTTTTTTGAAACTTTTCTGAATTAATTGTATTAAATGCTAATTAAAAAGGCCTAAAAACTGATTTAAATCAAGAAAAATACCAAACAGACTTAGAAAAATCTGAAAAATTCAAGATAAGTCTAAAATAATATTAAGAATCTAGGAAAAATATAAAAACAGGGGGTTGTGTGAAGGAATATGCAACTGCAATGTAAAGTGCTTATGAATAAGCACTTAGAATAAGCCACAAGCTACAAATAAGCACCAAACCAACACAGAAGCTAAAATATGCTAAAAGTGCTCAAAATGAACTAAAAACAACAAGCCTTAACCTCTGAATTGCAAGATTAACAGATTTGATGAATTGAGTTTATGAGCTAAAAACAGTTTTGAGGCAACTACTTTAAGCTTAAGCACAAGCTACACAGTAAGCTGAAAATGAAAACCAACAGTGGAAACCTACACTAGACCTGGGTAAGAGCTTGTAAACCAAAAACTAGACTTGGACAAGCTCTTATGAGCTCTGTGCAAGCCCTGCACAAAACCTGTGCACACTCAGTTAATACTGAGTTGGTGCACAAGGGAAATGAGACCACATTGACAAGCCTTTTTGAAGCTTATAAAAAATTCACAAAAATCTACTAAAATGATAATAAGAAAATAGACCAAGTGAAGTTTAAAAACCCATGATTTCACTTAATTTGGCTCAGAAATGAATCCAAGAAAAATCATCCTAGTTAGGCTCAAAACTGGATTTTCAACTTTTGACTTTTAAAACAGTTTTGAAGATTTGACTTTTATGAACTTTGCAATCAATTTGTGGATTGAATGTGATGTATTATGATGAAAGAATCCTACTGCAAGCTATATCTATCAATTCCAAACACAAAACAGGTCTTTGGTTTTTTAAAAATCCAACAGTTAAGCTAGTTAAGACAGTTAAGGAGAATTTTGACTTTGGTTGTTTGCAGATGCAATATTAAGACAGATATGAATGTAAATGAGCTAAACAAGCTTAGGACTACAAGTCTCAAACACTGAACAACCTTAAATACAGATCTGCTGCATAATCCAAACACCACTTTATCCTACTGATTTGCAAGTATAACTGAACTAAACACTGAATTAACTAATGCTATTGATCAAACTGAGTATAAATACTCTGAATACAACTTAATAAACAGGTAAGAACTAATCTAAAACACAAATGTAGATTATGCAATTTCTTGAAAACCACTTACAATTGGTCCTAGCCACAATGGCTTGAAATCAGACAAACACAGAACCTCTATCCGATATATATCAACCCATTGAACTCAGAATCAACCCAAATCCAGCACTGCTACTCCCATATCCATTTCATACCCATTTTTGCTCCAGTTTGACTTTCATTGACCAAATTCCAAAGTTGCTTGAAACTTGATTTTAAGCTAACCAAAAGCTTTAAGGAACTTTAATAAGCTTATTTAAGCTTAGAAATAAGCTGTTTGAAACTTTAACATCAGAGTTTGAAATTGAAAATTTCAACAGTGACCATGAAACATGAAATTTAAGTAAACTATGAAATTGACGATTAAAAGTAGATTACAATGATCATGTGACTTTAGTTTAGTACAATGAAACAAAAGATTACAACTTAAAAGCTTAATTAAAACATAATCATAAAAACGACATACATTTTGAAAAATAAACTAAGTGCTACTTTTCTCTTGCCTCTTCTCCCTCTTTTATACACCAATATGTCTTATCTCTCTCCTCTGATCACTTCCCAGCAATAATATGGACCATTGGATGGCTTGAACTCATATTGGCCGTTTGATTGATTTTGGCGCCAAAATGCTTTTTAACAGCTGGAGAGGTTGAGTGTTAGGTTGGAGAGGCATTAAATGCATCTTGGCTTGGGGTGAGGTGGAGGGTAGGAGTAGGGAGATGATGATGGAAAGTGGGTTGAGTATTGCAGGTGGTGTGATGATGGAGGAGGTATCCCGTGACTTGGAGGGAAAAGGGGTGAGTCAAATGGGTTTGACTGGGTATATTAAAAGGGAAGGGGGTCAAATGTATGACAGGGGTCCAATTGGTTTGGCAGGGGGGTCACAATGGGTTTGACAAGGTCCAAAGGGGTGTAAAGGTTTTAATACACAAGGACCTATTTGTAATTTCTGAAAATCAAGGGACCAAAACTGCCAAATATGAAAAGTTGTTCCAAGGGACCAAAAGTGACAAGCTCCAATAGTACAAGGACCAAACTTGACATTTTCAAATTTCCAAGGACCATTTTTGCCAATTTTTAAACTTGAAGGACCAAATTTGTAATTTCTCAAAACTTTTGATATTTTTCACCAAAGGACTAATTTCGACAACTTATGATTTTAAAAGGACCTTTGGTGATTTTTCTTTTGAAATTAAGTGCTCAGGGACTATTTCTGACAATTTTTGAAACTTGGGGGACTGAAACTGCCAATTATGCAAACTTAGCTCATTTTTCATCTTATTTTAAACATTTTGCATCTGAAACATATAAAATGCAATTTTGAGATATTTTTAGCATTTTGATGCATTTCTGAGCATTTTTAAACGTTTTGCAGTTCAGATTTAACCAAAAATGATGAGTATTTACACACTCATCAATCCCCCACACTAAACTATTGCTAGTCCCTAGCAATCTTTTGAGAAAAACTTAATGGATTTGAATCTCTTTACCAAAAGCCATTACTTCTGGAGTAGCCAAATGTTTTAGTTCAAGTAAGAACCATGGTACATTGATAACCATGTGATTTTGAGCAAACCACCAGCTTCCAACGGATTTGATTTGTCTTTACCAGAAGCCGTTTGCTTCTGGACTAGCCAACTCTTAGATAAATTATCAATATTATCTTTGGTGAGCTGATTACCAACTATGGTTTTTCCACTGCCTTTACCACAAGCCATAAACTTGCGGGCTAGCCAACTCTTCACTTTTTAGGATATGGTGAGCTGAATACCATACAATTTTGGGCAAATTGCAAGCCGTCAACGGATTTGAGATATCTTTACCAAGAGCCGTTTGCTCCTGGATTAGCCAATCCTTTTGTTTATTAGACATGGCGGACTGATAACCAACTGAGTAAGTGCAAAACACTTACTCCAAAAAAAATTTTTGGCCAAAAACGGGGGAATTAGGCGGTATAATTACATGATAAAATTCGTGAGAATTCCCCCCCCCCCACACTTAGAAATGAATATTGCCCTCAATATTCAAAGTACCGGCGGTTATGCCGAAACAAAGAACGTAAAAGGGAAATACTACGGCCATTATTTAGCAAGATTTTTTTTTTTTTTTTTTTTTTTTTTTTTTTTTTTTTTTTTTAGAAAACTTATATATATACATAACATGTGGGGCAACTCCCCCACACTAGGGTGGTAGAAAGATAGAAAGAAGTCAGAAATATGGGTGAAAATTCATATGGCATGCTACTGTTTTTGATTCCCGAGTCGTTAGCTTGACTCGACCCCGAATTAATTTGTTCATGGGGAAAGTAACGTGGAAAACCAATCTCGATCGGACTTTCGTTCACAATGTTAATAAACATATGAACATCAGAAAGTTCCACACCGACGAGATACAACCGCGGTATTGTTAATAGAAGAATCTATAAAGGATGATACCGGGGTCAAAGATGGTGTCCTCATTCCCGAAAGAGAAAAGGGAAAGAGCAACCACACCATCTGTGAAGAATGGAATAAAGACGTGCATGAGAATGCAAGTCCATTCCTCATCAGAAAGAAGCAAATCACCATTTTTGACATTTTTAAGCTTAAACTTGAAGCTTAGATGGTGATTGTCAATAAGATGTCCGGGAGGGAGGGTGGGAAACGGTTCTTCAATCAACAGATTTTCTAGAAAAAAGATGTCCCCCTCTGAATCAAAGTAAGTATTATCAATTCCCGTTGGAATTGACTCATCACTAAGAAAGGCATCGACTTCATTCCAAAAGTTGTCATCTTCCTCATCAGGAGTGAGAGAAGGGATGGAAGAGTCGGGAATGATAAGACTAGAAGATGATGGATCATTTTTGAGCAATTCATCAATGGGAAGAATGTCTCCCATTGGATCACAAACATCATCATCCAATTCAGATGAAACTGAAGAGAGTTTGGTTTCATCCACAGAGTTAACAAACTCGATACGATAAACTGATTCCGGAGGTGGGACAAGTGGTGTGCTCTTAGCGCTAGCAATTTCCACCACTTCCGATGAAGTCTCCGATTCTAGATCATCATCATCGAGAACACTCTTGACTTCCCTGGTACAACTCTCAAACCATTTGTTTGAACCAGGGTTGATTTTCAAAGCTTTTAACTCCGCACGTTTTTGGTGACTCCTCTTAACCGTGAAATTTGAGAGTGTTGCATTGAATCTTTCAGATTTTTGATCAATTGTGGCAACACTCTGTTTGGATAGAGGCTTGGAGTTTTGGTTGATATTCAATGTGAGCTCTTCGTTGTCAACCCGTATGGTCAACTCTTCAGCAAACACATCAATCAGAGCACGACTCGTTCTCAAGAAAGCTCTCCCTAAGATGAGGGGAACTCTAGGATCTGCATCGAAGTCTACTACCACAAAGTCAGTAGGAAAGTGAAACTTTCCTACTTTCATCACGACATCCTCGGCTATCCCAAGTGGACGAGTTATGGTACGGTCCGCTAGCTCGAGTGTCATACAAGTGGGTGAAAGTTTAGGAAGAGACAGTTTCTTCCATACTGAGAGTGGCATGAGGTTAATGATAGCGCCAAGATCGGCCAAGGCGGAGCATTGAACCATCCCCAAGAAATCACACGGGATTAAAAACCTGCCAGGGTCTTTAAGCTTTTTGGGAAGCTTCTTGAGAAGGACCGCTGAGCATTGCTCATTGAGAGGAGTTTTAGCCATCTCAGATAGCTTATCTTTGTTGGTCAGTAAGCCTTTAAGCGTGGATGCAAATTTAGGCATTAGAACGAGAGCATCAACGAAGCTTATATCAAAGTGTAGCTCATTGAAGATTTGGAAAATTTTTTCCATTAGCTCTTTGTTTTTGTCTTTGAGCTTCTCATCATGCATTCTTGATGGGTAAGGAAGCTGACTAGACTTTTGAGCCGGGATAGAAGTGTTTTCTGGCTCAGAATTTATCTTCGGAACTTCGGGTTCCGGACTTAAAGCTTGGATTACCGAAGGTGGGACGTGTGCGGTACTTCGTGGGCTTGAGAAATGCACCTTGTCCGTTGTATCCTTGGTAACTTGACTCATTGCTCCTGGTGGATGAGGCATTAGAGTCGAAGGTCCATTGTGCGTCTTACCACTACGAGTGGTGACGGCTTTCAACTCGGCATTGGGATTGGGAATTGTATTGCTTGGGAGTCCTCCAGAAGATGATGAAGCTTTGTTCATATTCATGTTCATGAAACTGCTCATCATATTCTTTAACTCATTTGTCTGCCGAGACATTGTGGTATCAATTTCCTTTTTTAGCTCAACTCTCATGTTATTGATCTGAGTTTGCATTGATTGTATGCTTGACTCAGTAATTTTCATGAAGTCATTTGGCATGGGAGCTTGAGAAGGTTGTTGATAGTTTTGATGATTAGGAGCTTGATATGGTTGGTTGAAATTGTTCCGGTTTTGATTGAAATTTTGAGAGTTATGGAAGTTTTGTCCTTGATTTGGAACAAAGCGATTTTGATTGCCATGGTTTTGCACAGGAGGAAAACCAGGTGGTGTCATACCGCTAGGTGCACGGTAGTGAGGATCAGCTTGTGGTCGGTATTGATTGTGGTTTACCGAAGCTACGGGAGCTTGGTAAAAAGAAGCATCGGTTGCTTGACAATCATAATACGCATGTGGACCACTACAAGTTTCACACACCTTGTTTACGGCTTTGATTGGTTCCGGCTTATGAATTTCGCTTTTGATTTCCTTTACATCTTTTATCATACAACGGATGGCATCCGTTAGAGCGGCTATCGGAGCGGCTAACTCAGAAGAGTTACTGGATGAAGAAGCAGGAGTGTTTGGAGTATTGACTTTGTTGCGAGAAATAGGAACTTTTGATTTTTGCTCGCAAATCTCAATCACATCTTTAGGTCTACGATTCAAGATATTGCCGCCTGCGGCTGCGTTCAAAGAATCTTGATCGTTACCGTTCAACCCATTGTAAAAAATATTGACTTGTTGAAGCTCCGTGAATTCATGATGGGGGCATTTCCTGAGGAGATCTTTGAATCTCTCCCATGCCTCTCCAAAGTTTTCATCGAAATTTTGACGAAATCCAGAAATTTCATTTTTAAGATTAGTCGTCTTTGATGGAGGAAAGAAATAATTGACAAACTTTTGAACAAGATCCTCCCAAGTTTCGATGGATCGAGGGGGTTCTTTTTCCAGCCAAATCCGGGCTGTCCCCTCAAGTGAGAATGGAAATAGCATCAACTTGATGACTTTTTGTGGTACATCCTTGAAATTGATAGTTGAAGTCAACTTGTTAAACCAACGGATGTGTGCATACGGGTCTTCTCGATCAAACCCGTGGAATTGATTTGTAGACACAAGTTGGATCAAATGTGTCTTTAATTCAAAGTGATCAGAATTGATTACAGGTAGAATGATGGCATCTCCATAACCCTCGGTGGGTGCCTGGAGCATTTCCGCCATAGTTCGTTCATCTGCCATATTGTTGCTTGAAATAGTACGAATCTCGGGTTCGACTATTTGGGCAGCACGTCTACGAGAACGTCTTCTAGGAATTTCTGCTAGATCACGCAAAGGACTCAATGATCTAGAAGAACGAGTGCGCATGCACTAGAGTTAACTCTAAGGACTCTCAGAGTTAAGGAGAGGAATTATGAAAATGGGGAAAGAAGATTCTTTTTGAGTTTTATGGTTATACATATATATAGAAACAAAAGAAAAATATTTTTGTTTTTATATGTTTTTGGATGTTTTTGGGTTTTTGGATTTTTTATAAGAAAATATATATAGATATAGATAGATGGTATGAACAAAGAGTGAATATTCAAATTACTAATCTGCTAAACGGAAGATAATCAGCACAGCTCCCCGGCAGCGGCGCCAAAAATTTGATTCGGTCCTAGACGGTCAAGTTTTATCACTCAAGCCGACCACTTGTGAATGGCCAACCGTAACAAACTTAAAACAGTCTGGAAACAAATGCAATGAAGATCAGGAGAGTATAGTGTTTCCCCGGATCGTTATGTCCCAGCGAGCTATGCGATGAATCACCAAACGAATAGTGATCGAGAGATTTGAACGGAAAAGAGGTTTGATTTATTATAACTACAGAAATAGCCTATAATTACAAAGGCTTAAATGCAAATTAAAGAGAATTAAAAAGATAAAAAAATATTAAATAAACGCTATCACTATTTGCAAAATGATGTTTTTGATTTTTCTTTTATAAAACTGAATTAAAAACTACGTGACGTACTAAAGAAAATGTGAAACTAAAGCAATATAAATCCTAAAAATATGAAAATGATATTTTTACAAACCTAATGATAAAAGAAAATTTTTAGAAAAATAAAATTATTTTTATAACTATTTATCTAATTATTATTAATTAAAAACTATTTTTACTTATTAATTAATAACCTAAAATACAAGAAAATATGAAATAAAGCTAGAAAAATAAAATTATGACTTGGAAAAATCTAAAATAACAAAAGAGAATTTTCAAAACTATTTTTGTATTTTTCTGATTATTTTTGTATTTTCTATGAATTAAAAACTATTTAAAACTACTTAAATTGCTTAAAAATACAAATTTAACTAAGAAAAATCTGGAAAAATATTTTTTTGACTTTTTATATTTATCTTAACCTAGGAAAAATGAAAAATTATTTTTTTGAAACTTTTCTGAATTAATTGTATTAAATGCTAATTAAAAAGGCCTAAAAACTGATTTAAATCAAGAAAAATACCAAACAGACTTAGAAAAATCTGAAAAATTCAAGATAAGTCTAAAATAATATTAAGAATCTAGGAAAAATATAAAAACAGGGGGTTGTGTGAAGGAATATGCAACTGCAATGTAAAGTGCTTATGAATAAGCACTTAGAATAAGCCACAAGCTACAAATAAGCACCAAACCAACACAGAAGCTAAAATATGCTAAAAGTGCTCAAAATGAACTAAAAACAACAAGCCTTAACCTCTGAATTGCAAGATTAACAGATTTGATGAATTGAGTTTATGAGCTAAAAACAGTTTTGAGGCAACTACTTTAAGCTTAAGCACAAGCTACACAGTAAGCTGAAAATGAAAACCAACAGTGGAAACCTACACTAGACCTGGGTAAGAGCTTGTAAACCAAAAACTAGACTTGGACAAGCTCTTATGAGCTCTGTGCAAGCCCTGCACAAAACCTGTGCACACTCAGTTAATACTGAGTTGGTGCACAAGGGAAATGAGACCACATTGACAAGCCTTTTTGAAGCTTATAAAAAATTCACAAAAATCTACTAAAATGATAATAAGAAAATAGACCAAGTGAAGTTTAAAAACCCATGATTTCACTTAATTTGGCTCAGAAATGAATCCAAGAAAAATCATCCTAGTTAGGCTCAAAACTGGATTTTCAACTTTTGACTTTTAAAACAGTTTTGAAGATTTGACTTTTATGAACTTTGCAATCAATTTGTGGATTGAATGTGATGTATTATGATGAAAGAATCCTACTGCAAGCTATATCTATCAATTCCAAACACAAAACAGGTCTTTGGTTTTTTAAAAATCCAACAGTTAAGCTAGTTAAGACAGTTAAGGAGAATTTTGACTTTGGTTGTTTGCAGATGCAATATTAAGACAGATATGAATGTAAATGAGCTAAACAAGCTTAGGACTACAAGTCTCAAACACTGAACAACCTTAAATACAGATCTGCTGCATAATCCAAACACCACTTTATCCTACTGATTTGCAAGTATAACTGAACTAAACACTGAATTAACTAATGCTATTGATCAAACTGAGTATAAATACTCTGAATACAACTTAATAAACAGGTAAGAACTAATCTAAAACACAAATGTAGATTATGCAATTTCTTGAAAACCACTTACAATTGGTCCTAGCCACAATGGCTTGAAATCAGACAAACACAGAACCTCTATCCGATATATATCAACCCATTGAACTCAGAATCAACCCAAATCCAGCACTGCTACTCCCATATCCATTTCATACCCATTTTTGCTCCAGTTTGACTTTCATTGACCAAATTCCAAAGTTGCTTGAAACTTGATTTTAAGCTAACCAAAAGCTTTAAGGAACTTTAATAAGCTTATTTAAGCTTAGAAATAAGCTGTTTGAAACTTTAACATCAGAGTTTGAAATTGAAAATTTCAACAGTGACCATGAAACATGAAATTTAAGTAAACTATGAAATTGACGATTAAAAGTAGATTACAATGATCATGTGACTTTAGTTTAGTACAATGAAACAAAAGATTACAACTTAAAAGCTTAATTAAAACATAATCATAAAAACGACATACATTTTGAAAAATAAACTAAGTGCTACTTTTCTCTTGCCTCTTCTCCCTCTTTTATACACCAATATGTCTTATCTCTCTCCTCTGATCACTTCCCAGCAATAATATGGACCATTGGATGGCTTGAACTCATATTGGCCGTTTGATTGATTTTGGCGCCAAAATGCTTTTTAACAGCTGGAGAGGTTGAGTGTTAGGTTGGAGAGGCATTAAATGCATCTTGGCTTGGGGTGAGGTGGAGGGTAGGAGTAGGGAGATGATGATGGAAAGTGGGTTGAGTATTGCAGGTGGTGTGATGATGGAGGAGGTATCCCGTGACTTGGAGGGAAAAGGGGTGAGTCAAATGGGTTTGACTGGGTATATTAAAAGGGAAGGGGGTCAAATGTATGACAGGGGTCCAATTGGTTTGGCAGGGGGGTCACAATGGGTTTGACAAGGTCCAAAGGGGTGTAAAGGTTTTAATACACAAGGACCTATTTGTAATTTCTGAAAATCAAGGGACCAAAACTGCCAAATATGAAAAGTTGTTCCAAGGGACCAAAAGTGACAAGCTCCAATAGTACAAGGACCAAACTTGACATTTTCAAATTTCCAAGGACCATTTTTGCCAATTTTTAAACTTGAAGGACCAAATTTGTAATTTCTCAAAACTTTTGATATTTTTCACCAAAGGACTAATTTCGACAACTTATGATTTTAAAAGGACCTTTGGTGATTTTTCTTTTGAAATTAAGTGCTCAGGGACTATTTCTGACAATTTTTGAAACTTGGGGGACTGAAACTGCCAATTATGCAAACTTAGCTCATTTTTCATCTTATTTTAAACATTTTGCATCTGAAACATATAAAATGCAATTTTGAGATATTTTTAGCATTTTGATGCATTTCTGAGCATTTTTAAACGTTTTGCAGTTCAGATTTAACCAAAAATGATGAGTATTTACACACTCATCAATTGTGGGGATCGACTATTTCACAAAATGGATCGAGGCTAAACCTCTGGCCTCCATCATAGGCAGACAAGTTAAGAAATTTGTTTGGGACAACATCGTCTGTCGATTTGGTCTGTCGGGCGAAATAGTATCGGATAATGGGAAACAGTTCTGTGACAATCCATTCAAGGATTTGTGTGAAAAGCTCAATATCAAACAACGTTTCGCATCCGTCAAACATCCGCAGGAAAACGGATTGGTGGACAGTGCGAACAAGAGCTTAGGGGATGGCATCAAGGCAAGGTTGGAAAGAGGCAACAAGGATTGGATAGAAGAGGTGCCGCACGTGTTATGGGCTCACAGAACCATGATTAAGACCAGTAATGGGGAAACCCCGTTCTCTCTCACATACGGCACCGAAGTGGTCATTCCAGTAGAAATTGGAATGCCAAGCATCCGAGGCACGCCCATGAACCAGGTCTCCAACGACCAGGGCCTCCTCCTGAACTTGGACCTTTTGGAAGAAAAGAGGGAAGCCGTGGCAATTGAATAGGCACGCAGAAAGGATAGTATGGAGAAGTACTACAATGCCAAAGTCCGGAGCACTACGTTCAGGCCTGGAAAGTTTGTCTACCGCAACAACGAGGCTAGTCGGATGGAAGACACGGGAAATTTGGGTCCTAAGTGGGAAGGACCATATGAACTGGTGGAAGCATTAGGGAACGGAGCATACAAGCTCAGAGGACCGAACGGGGAACTACTCCCGAGGACGTGGAACTTCTGTAGCTTAAAAAAATGCTATATGTAAGTGTAAGTCTATCATCCCCGCCTTTTATAGTTGATCACGGATCAGGTCCGGACAACGGGAAAAGTAGTTTAAATTCATGTCTTTAATTATTCTTGTATCATCTTTAATTATGAATGAAATGTGGAGCCTGGCCCGCTTCACAAATTTTCCAAAAACAAGTCTGTTTATAATTTCATTACATTATCGCTTATCCGCGACACATATGTCACACATCAAATACAAGGACGAGCAACCTCATAATTGTCTCAGGCATGTAAGAGGTATTGCAAACCCATTGACCAATGTATATTACCCCCGGAATACTAAGTACGGATACAAAAGGGTATAAAATAAATCCCGGACTATCAAACTCTGGCAAAACATATGTATATGATCCAATCGTAAAATATATATATTCATTAACAAGGTATTTAAATCTACACGGGGGCATACCCCAGGATTACAAAAGAAGGTAACATCAAGGGAACACAGTCCCAAACCCCGGCCTACCAACGTACAATAAGGCATGACTAAAGAACAAGTAATAACAAGCTTCACAAGGGTTTAAAGGGCGACATAGTCTAAATGCCTCCCATAGAAAACAAACACCCTAAGCGTCCCCGGGGCGATCCAGTATCTCTGTATCAAACATATCATCGTGTGTTTGCTCCTCTTCTCCGGTGGGACCTGTGATAGGAGCCGACGAAGAAGGCCCAGGAGGAACTATGACCATGGAAGGTTCCCCGGATGGGTTGACCTGATGAACAACATTAGAAATTATCAAATCCGAGCTTCAGAAATCAAACTCCTTGCCCTTAAGGCGGCACTTCTTCTCTTTATATGCAGAAATAGCACGCGGGCGCCTCGTGATAGCTTGGAGTAGGGAACTGGGAAGTAAGACCTCCTCTATAGTCGGGCAGCTGAACATAAACTCCCCCGACCCACTGGGCCGATCCTCCTGCAAAACCAGCTTGGCCATTAGATACTTAAGAGGAGCATCCTTGCAAGCTTCCAAAGAGTCAAGCAAAGGAAAGGGAACATCGCCCAACCGCACAACAGACTCGCGGTAACGTTCCTTAGCCTGGGGATCGTAGGCCTTGATCTTTTCTAACTTGGTGCCTCCGGCCCCATGTACAACCCCGGCTTCCAAACCTTGCCTTAGTCCCTCCGCTATAGCCTTGCTGATACAGTCACCCAGGCGAGTCTGTAGTTCATGGGACTGCTTAAAGGCCATCCATGCCCTTCAGAAGCCATGTCCGACAACCCATCTTTTGCCCTCAACCGCAAGAAGAGTACTCGGGAACAACTCTTCATCCAAATCGTGGTTCAAGTCCGCTAGCCTTTGATCCAACTCCTCCAAACGCCCGTCATACGTTCTCCAAACCTCTTCCTCACATTCCTTCAATTTTTCACCAAATAAACCCACCTCCTTAACCTGCACTTTAAGCCCATCGCAGGCAGTAGACAAACCAGCCACCTGACCCTTGAGCTCAGCATTTTCAATGGTCAACGTGGCCAGCTGTTGATCCTTAGGAGCGATCACACCCTCCAGCTAGGCCACACGGTCACGGAGTCTCTTTACCTCTGCAGACTCGGACTCCAACACCCCAACACGCTCGCGAAGGTCCTTTGCCTCCGCAGCTTCTTCCTCCAACTCTTGTACCTTTTCCTTCAAGCTGACTATCCGCTTCTCCCTCCTCTCCAGCTTCTTGTTCAGCTTAGAAGTTTGGTTCAGCTCAAACTCCAGTCTCAAACGCACCTCCGAAGACATGCAAGCCTGCTGCACAGTAACCACATTATATTGATCCAGTAAATCTGTGTGGGGCATGTTCGCAGCACAGACAAATAGCGAGAAGTAGAAAGATTATCCACTAAGCTCCAACAAACCCAGGGATCATCCATGTGGAACTCGTTGGTTGGGAGCCACCTCGAAACATAGATATTTTTGGCCTCCGCGGTATCCACATACATGGACTGGTAGAAGTCCTCGTCAGATGCCACGGGGGGGGGGGGGGGGTGCGCAGAAAGCTCCGGAGGAGGCGATTCCGCCTCAAAGCCACTTTCTTGATGCTCCGAGAGTGGCTGATAAGGTCTGGACATATCAACGTCCAAATTCTCCAAAGGGGCACTGGTGGAAGTTCTGGAGGCAGTATCTGGATCTGGCTGCTGAAGAGGAGAAGCTTCAGAAGAAGCAATGACAGTCTCCAGATGATGGGGTCCAGAATCGGACTCGTCGTGGAGCTCCACAACTGGGATGGGCCCCGAGGTCGTACCTCCTGCATAACCAAAACACTTTTTTTTTTTAATAAAAAAATGACAACACAACAAATAAGACGAGGCTTATCAACGGCAGATCCGGAGGCCTGCTCCGGCACAGGAACGATTATTTTCTTCTCCGGCTGCTTGGGAGGTTCATGAATCCTGACCATTTTCTTCCCGGCAGCCTTGCTGGCCTTAGCCACCTCAACAGAATCAACAATGGTCTCCTGGAATAAGGTGATCAGATTCTCCGGTGGCTCTATAACACGCCCAGTCGTCTCCTCTTGCAAAGTTTTCTCACCTTCTCGCAAGATCCTCTCCCCGGAGTCCACAGCAAACGGGTTTGGCTGGTTGATAAAAGCAAATAGATCCATCTCTTCAAATGAAAAGGACAACCGGTCAAATACAATAATAGACACATAAAATCTAAGACACAACAAACCCTAGAAAGTAAACCCACCCTCATTGTCCGACACCATTAAGGTGGGACGCGCCGTCACATCGTCCCAAGCGCGGCTCAGACCTATTACACACAAGAACGGCACCGAATATTTTTTGAAATGAGTGCGCTTCGTGTCAAGCAAGGACAATAACTCCAGATCCACGTCGTCATCCAACGGAGGTGGATCACGGTCAACTGAAACGTTATCATTCCATGGAATAGACAACGGAAAAACGGTGGCATCAACCCAGAAAAAATACTCCTTCCAGTTCTTAATGGAGTCAAAGGGAGCGGTGGGGCATACGGGGACAACTAAAGACTTAGGACCCTTCCGCTTCTCTAAAGTTAACCATCCGTTATTCATCTCTGAGTAATAAAACTTCCTAAACAACGCTACGGTGGGCACACCACCATGGACGCGGCACAAAATCTCAAAATGGCTAATCCTAGCCGCGGTCAAAACGGACAACTGTGACAGGTGAATCTGGAAGTATTCTAGGACGCTGTAGAGGAATTTGGAAAGAGGAATCCTAAAGTTACAGAACTCAAAAAATCTGGTATATACTCCTATTTTCCCCTTAGGAGCATCCCTAATAGTATGATTAGGACTAGGAAGAAGGGAGTGTACCCTATCAGGAATATTGTATTTGGAACAAAAAGCATCTAAATCTTGTTGATCCAACTCACACGTGAAATCACTAAGGAACTTCTTAGCCATGGTAGAAAATAGGGGGGGAACCTAACCTGAGCAAAAGATACACACGGAAAAGGGCGATAATAGCTTTTTTCTTTTTTACTCTCGAAGACGAAGAAGCAACATTAGCCAATGAGGTGAAAATGGGGGGTATTTATACCCTTCCAAAGAAAAATTAACCGCCCATCGAACGAACGAAAGAAGGCCACGTCCCCAATCCGTATCCAGTGGCTCAGGATTATCTAGATCAACGGACGAGATGGAAGCAGCCAAAACGTCTTGTCAGTTAGAAAAAGCACGGCCAAAAACGGTTCACGAGTTCCAAGTATATAGCTGTAACGCCTATCCATTAGGTAAGTGGAATACACATTCAGCACCAGCAAGGATAACTCGCGGCAAACGTAGCCGCAGACGAAAAGCATGATTTAGTCTAGAACACTTGTTCCTAGCCAACAAGCATACTAGACTGGGGGGGGGGACTTGATCGTGTACGTTACCCCCGGATACGCAGAGGAATTAGATCCGGACCCGGAATACGACCCACTGGATCAGATCTATTCGAACGTTGTCCACTGTCGCAACGCATCGCCCAGACGGGGATGCCAAACCGCGGATGAAATATCAACCGCGACACAATTAAAGAGTAAGGAATCTTACACAGGAATGACGTACTGTCACCCACAGTCCCTAAAAAGGGATAGCGGGATTTATTCCGGCCCAAAACTGTCGATGTCACAACAACAAGACAACCCCTGGGTTGACTTACGTCATTCCCCACTCGCAACATGTCGCTCTCATAACCCGTGACCATGGGAACACGACAAGAAGGTCAAACATATAAATAGGGGCTCTCGCCGACATTCAAACAGTAACAAACACTCTCTCTCTATAGATTACTTTATCTCTCTCTAAAACCCGCACTTACTCTCACACCGGAGGTTGACCGCGGAAGCCTCTTCTGCGGTTAGGCTAACGGTGTTTTACTTTCTTAGCAGCAATAAGCCAAGATCTCCACTTAATTCAAGATCCATTCCCTGAGAAGATAGCCTACACTAGTTTTCGCAGGGAAATGCCCGAATTTGTATTAACAATAGCTTCTTCCACTTTCATGTAATATGTTTTTCTTAGCTTCTTGCTAGAGCGTTTTTGATAACTTGTCATTCAAAAAAGAAGAACATTAGTATCTTTCAGGTATAACTTTCAAAACGAACTACAAAAGTTAACTGTTAAGAGTGGTGTATACCTTCTGAATTTCTTTTGTGCTGTGTATCTTCTAACGTCTATTGAATAAGTAATTTAACAGAGAACATTGAGACAAGAAAGTCAGGATGGCCGAGTGGTCTAAGGCGCCAGACTCAAGTTCTGGTCTTCGAGAGAGGGCGTGGGTTCAAATCCCACTTCTGACATTTCATTCTTTTTTTTACCTTCGATTAAAAATTGCATTTTTGCTACTTGACTTTTCTTTAATGTCTATTTGTATCTGTCAACTTTTTTCATTCATTAAAGCTTCCGTATGGTACAATTATAAAATAAAAAATGTAATTTGTACACCACATATGCATTTGATACGTGATTAGCCGAACCTAGTTTACGTTTCAATTTTAACCACTTTAATCACGAGAATATAACTTTTTGATTAAGAAGATTCTTGGTCAATAACTCAATACTCCATATTGATAA
Source organism: Chrysanthemum seticuspe (assembly GCA_019973895.1). NCBI lineage: Eukaryota > Viridiplantae > Streptophyta > Magnoliopsida > Asterales > Asteraceae > Chrysanthemum > Chrysanthemum seticuspe. The sequence continues at coordinate 227,227,553 of BPTQ01000002.1, forward strand.
GGTTAAAAGACTATTCAAAATTACATACACATTTTACTTATGACTCCTATAAATCTATAATTATACACATATGACATATCATATTATCATTAATTCTTTTTTATGCATTTATATTTTTAAACTACAAAAATTGTTTCTCTTAGGATGGATAGTTTGGTTTGATTTTACTGTTTTTAGACCGACAAATCCTTAATTATGTAAGATTTCCTGTTATAGTCGGTACTTATTATATTAGAAAAAAAATCAGAAAACATCATGTTGGTCATCTAAATTAACGCTTATAGTCGGTTCTTCTATAGACTTCTAGTCCAATTAAAATGTCCTACTTATTTGTTGTGTTAGTCAAGCATTTGATACAAGGTCCAAAGACTATTTGATAATTACAACTCACAAGACACATATGACAACACATGTTTCATTGATTATATCGATTCTAGATTTTACGTGATTTCCATGCTGCATGCACAACCTTGACCATAGGTGATGAACATAAATTAGTGAAAAAAGAAATATTAAAAAACCGTAATAAAATAAATAGGAAGAACATTCATGCTAGTAACATGTGATGTGACCATCTACAAAAAAAATTGTGGGTTCATGCCTTGTGGAAGGGCATTGTGGTATCGGTGGTGTGAGGTATAAAAAAGATTATAGTTCTTAAAAAAAAAAAAAAAAAAAAAAAAAAAAAAGACTTATTTATTCAAATAGTAATGTCATCCTGTATTTGGATAAAGGATTATGTCTAATACTATACTTTTGAGATACAATTTGTTTTTTAAGACGATAATCAGGACCATCTCAGACTAGTAAAGTAAAATGAAACTTCCATAAACCCATTTTTAACCAAAACCCAAAGGAGTATATTAAAATTACTTAGTTATTATTAAAATATAATAAATATGACTATATTATGGATGAAAGGACTTTTGTTCAACTAAATGGAGTATATTCTTTGACTTAGTAAGTTATTAATGTATTTTAATATAATATTTAAGACCATGCATACGATAAAAAGAATTAAAAATAAAAGGAGTAAAGCACTTGGTGTTTTAACAAATTTGAAACCGGGTCTTTAATTGACTTATTCGAGTCACCTAGCGGTTCAATCAATTCGACTAATGGGTCAACAGGGTGTTTTTAAGAATGAGAACTTTTATTTTCATCAATTAAAAGATATATGATTAATCCATGTATTAAGCTTAGAAAAAACAGCTACCAACAAAGATTACATGTAAAATAAAATAACGTGCAATTATATGTGTTACTTGTAAAAAACAATAAAAAACCAAAACCCGATCGGGTCTCGAAAACTGAGTTGACTCAGATCGCTCTTTTTTTTAATCCGGAACTTGTTCAACTGATTGAATTGGGTTTTAAAACTCTGATTTTAACCAAAATCCAAATAAGTACTATATTAGAAAGGACTTAGTTATTATCCAAATACGGATCATGACTTAGTATTTTTAACAAAAACCCAAAGGAGTATATTATCTACTGTGGATAAAAAGACTTGGCAAATCAACTATTTCTATGGAGATATTTGCTTTTTCACAAGAAGATACTACTAATTACCATAAATGAAATGGATAACATATAATACAACAATAAATGAAAATGAAATATTATTGTAACAAAGACACTAATTACCAAAAATGAAATGGATAACATATAATACAACAATAAATGAAAATTATTGTAACAATGACACTTATTACCAAAAATGAAATGGATATTATATAAATTACCAAAAATGAAATGGAAATAAAATATTATTGTAACAAACTTTTGATTTGGCGATAAGCAAGTAATAAATAACTTATCAACTTTCAAAGTTCAAAAAATGGAAAAATTCAACAAACAAAATCACTATCCAACTAGGATTTGTCTCCTATATATAAGCTAACGTATATCAACCTTTAAGCACATCATAAACCCGCTACTCCTCCATAACTTCTGCCATTTCTCTATTACTTTTCAATGGCGAATGGTAAAAATGATTCTCATATATCGGATTTGGAAAAAGGCAATCTTGACTTGAGTATTTCGACGAATCCTAAGATTCATTTAGCTCAAAAGGTACGTACGATGATAATCTCTAATGTATCATGTATGTGATATGTATTCATGATCATGTTTACTTACGTTGTTTATTTGTTGTGTTGTGTTGTGCAGTTGTTAGCAGAATTCATTGGCACGTATTGTGTTATATTTGCCGGTTGTGGATCAGTCGCGGTTAATAATATCTATGGTGGTACAATAACATTTCCTGGAATATGCGTTACTTGGGGTTTAATAGTTATGTCCATGATTTACGCGGTTGGCCATGTTTCTGCCCATTTTAACCCGGCTGTGACGATCACCTTGTCACTTCTGGGGTCACTGCCGTATAAAGAGGTAAGTAATTAATGTTGCTAAAACTTACGTTATAATACAAAGTAAACATTTCTTAGTCATTGTTTATTCATGTTTTTTTATCTCGTATGTATGTATATGTAGGTGATCCCTTACATAATTGTGCAATTGTTGGGATCGATTCTTGCAAGTGGAACATTGTCTTTGATCATGGATGTGACTCCTGAAGCGTTTTTTGGAACCACGCCGGTCGGTTCAACAGCTCAATCGTTTGTCGTTGAGATCATAATTACGTTTATCCTAATGTTTGTCATTTCTGGTGCTAGCAATGATCATAGAGCGGTATATATCTTTTCGTTATCTTGTAATTACTTTTTCAGATCACGTTCATTTCCTTACCTTAAATTAAAATCAACCATTTTTGCTGTTTTTCTCTGTCAAGATAAAATCTCAGTTTGATGGCTTCTAATAATTTTTTATTTTTTCCTATAATGTGCAACATGGGCACATGGTCATATTTATTAGTACTGATTATTATTTGGTTCATAAATTGCAGATAAAAAAGCATGGAGGGATTGTGGTTGGAATGACCATCATGTTAAATGTCTTTGTTGGAGGGTAATTTTTTTTTATCAATACTTATATTTACATATAATTTTTGAAAATCATTTGATGTAATTTATGTATAATATTTTCAGGCCAATTTCTGGAGCATCAATGAATCCTGCTAGAAGTATAGGACCAGCTCTTGTGAAGAGTAATTACAAAGGAATTTGGGCATATATTTTTGGTCCGATAATTGGAGCAATTAGTGGCGGATTTGTCTATAATTTGCTGAAGCCGACTCAGAAAGCATTTAGCGATTTTAAGCCAAATATTAAGCTTTTTAGTGATTAAATTTATTGTTCTATATTGTTTAATGTTTTTTCTAGTTTGAGCTGATTTAATTTCATTAATTATATGAACAGTCATTTGATTACAGTGTGTTGTTCAGTCTTTAATTATAAAGTTTATATTTGAAGAAACATTTATTAGCATCCTAGTTTCATCTTCATTTGCTTTAAATATCATAACACAAACATGGTATGAGTATGACCATCATTTGATATCTGCAGTCTTTAATTACAGTAATGGTTTTTTAACTGATGAAGACAAGAAATGCACAAATATGATTCATCACTTCGTATGTGATCAGTCTAACTTGTCTCAACCTAAGCATATATTGCAACTTCTAAAATAAGTGGAATGTCGTCTGTTTTCGTTTTAAATATGTATAAATTCCGATAATGGTTGAAGAAGATGAGGAAGAACTTGGTGGCTTTTAAAAGTTCGAAATACATACATTCACACCACCAACACCATAAAAAGAAAGATCATGAAATGCCACATCCAAAAGGAGAAAGAACATATTTCGCAAAGGGAGATAAAAAGTGCTTCAGTTGTCGTGATCCAAGTCACTACATAAGCAAGTGTCTCGAGCCACTAAGAAAAAAGGGAAATCCTAAGAGCAATGGAGGACGATGGAAAAGGAAGATAAGTTCTTCGACTGGATCACCAAGTGATGATCAAGTAAAAGATAGGTAAGTCTTTTAGTTGTGGCGATCCAAGTCATTATTTAAATGTGTCCCGAGCCAGCAACTCAGTGAATAATATCATATGAAGTGATCAAAGGAATCCACTTTTGATAGAAATTCTCATGAATAACATGCAGAGAGCAAATTAAAGCCAGGATATAATCTGCTAGCTTTTCCAAAGTTTCGGATCCTGCCCCCACCTCATGTAGTCATGTTCAATGTGACGCAGCATTTCACATTCGGAACATAAGCATCACTGTTCCTTTGATGGCTACAGCAATATATTGAAAGGTCTAAACTTTGCCCAACTGGGGGGAGGGGGGGGGGGGGGGGGGGGGGGCTTCACATGAATCTTATAGACTAGTTGGGTTAAACCTAAAGATATAAATTAGCAAAGGTTAAAAAAGTAAATTATATATGATATGGTGTTGGCAAGAAAAGTCCTATGTGTTCTCTGTCTTTAAAGAGCAAGCTGCCACAGTCAAGCTTCACCATTTTACTCTTTCATAGTTAAAGAAATTAGTAAATTTGGTAACCTTTACTGTAGCAGCTTCATCAGAAGCAATCTTAATTGGTCTGCTAAGCTACGGCACTCTTAAGAAAGAGAGTATATCTTAAACAATGGGTTCGAGCAAGTATATCTTAAACAATGAGTCTGCTAAGCTACGGAACTCTTAAGAAAGGTCGCGTTTCTATATGAAGAATGAAGTCAGCAACATTCAAAATCGATTTTTAGATAATAATTAAGAATAGTAAACAAAAAACTAGTTTATATCCATCAAAATTGCCTAGAACCTAAACAATAGCTCAATAATGAAATCACACATTCATCAAGTTAACTAAAATAGCAACAACATTTTTACCTATAAATCATGCCTATTCATTCTTCTGTTTTCCTTTTCTTCTTCCTTTCGGGTGTTGCTGAATTACCATTTTCTCCCCCGTCAACCTCTGCATTCTTCCTCTTTTTCTTCTTCTTCTTTTCTTCGCTCTTTTCTTTCACAGTGACATCACCTTCTTCGATCTTAATATTGCCGTTTTTCTCACTCCCCAAACTAAGATCGGTTTTCATCTTCTTTTTCTTCTTTTCTTCACTCTTTTCATTCACAGTGAAATCACCTTTTTCAATCTCAATATTCTCGTTCTTCACATCAGTTTGCTTCTTTTTCTTCTCTTTCTTTTCTTTCTTTTTCAGTTTACCTTCATCTTTTTTAGTCGCATTTTCGTCAATCCCAACTGGCTCCTGATCAAGTTTCTTTTTCTCCCCGCCATTTTCAATAGCTCTGCCCTCGTCTTCCAAACTCCTACAACTTATATCAGATTTAGTTGAAGCTTCGTCCTTTGACCGATTTTTCTTAAACTCGTGGTGCTTTTTAAAGTATACCAGCTTATCAAACGCTGCAGAAGCGCGTTGGAGGTAAACAGACACAGATTGAGAAGCTCCATTTTCGGTGTTTACAAAATTTGATAAGATTTTAGCGGCTTTTGAGAGATTAACAGGCTTTGTAGATACAATTGTTCCAGAAATAGTCCTCATCTGAATCCAAGAAAAACATTCACACCGTAAACAAACATACATGAAAAATCCTAAAATGCAATTGACAGAACCAAAAAAACACATTCAATAATGACGAAAGTACCCTTAGGCCTTAGCTTAAAATAAAGTAAACTACTAAACCTGACTATATTTCGGAAAAAGATGGATGTATCCTTATTCCTTCATTTGTTTCACTCCGTTTTCTTTGATAAACGAGATAATGAAGTGAAAAAGATTTTTTAGCTTCGTGTTTCCATTATCAGTAACAACAAAACATTGTTACTAAATCTCATTCCGTTTCCTAAACTTGATTCACCTACGTACTTGAATGCTTACTACACTTTACTTAAACCAATCTTAAAACTAATCAGTTAGCATTCCTAACAATCTAAAGCTTACTACTATTCCCTTGAGTTACTTATTTAACCAGTATTTTACTATTTATTTACTCCCATAGTCTCATGTATTCTAAGGGGGTGTTTGTTTCGGCTTATATAGCCAGCTTATGGCTTATTTGGCTTTGGGCTTATGTTTCATAAGCTTACATTTTGCGGCTCATTTTGAAACTTTTTTTCGCCTTTGTAAGTTTATTACGTATGACATAATAAGCTTATATAAACAGAAAAGTTTCAAAATAAGTCACAAAAAGTAAGTTTATGAAATATAAGCCAAAAACCAAATAAGCCATAACCCGGCTATATAAGCCGAAACAAACACCCCTTAAATATTCTTAGCTCGCTTCTTCCATTGTCGATACCGCCACTCCATTTCCAATATTCACTAGTCCCAAACACCTCCTTCCAAAATTTACCTAAACTAATCTTAACTCTTATCATTTTTTTTTCTCTAACCATAAAAATTACTTATTCAACCAGTATTTACTAATTTACTTACTTGCTACTTTATATCCTTAGATAAATTACTAAAAAATATTCTATACAGCCTCATAAACCCTAATTTAACAGAAAACAATAAATACAACAGCATAGCAGAAAAAACAAACCTTTAACAGATTACAACAAAATAAATGATTGGGTGAAAGATGAAGATGACCGCTTTTCTCACAGTGTTCGTGTGTTTTGCGGCACCAACTGCTGATTCATTAAAACATTGACTTGTTCTATATATTTGACCCGGTTACTGTTTATTGGGTTGTAAGTATTGGGCCAAAACTGACTCGGGTCGTGTAATTTGGTTTATTATTTCAACAACTTTTGGCAAATGGCAACGACTTCTATGAGCCAATAATCAATAAAAGGATATGAGTCGTATTTGAGAGCACGGCCGAGCAAATCCACCCGAAAATCAACTCGAACCGATAAATTTACCGAAATCGGACCGAAGCGAGTCGAATTGATCTTTTTCGGTTTTGTATATTTATTTAGGTTTTTGTCGGTTTTTTGGGTTTGGAACTCGAAAACCGACCCGAACCGAGTTATTCGGTTCAGTTGCGGTTTTGATATCTTACAATTTAGTTCTCGGTTCGAGTTTTTTCCTTTTTCGGTTTTCGGGTCGGGTCGGCTTTGACCTGATGCTCATCCATATTTGAGAGTCTACAAAGCGTGTAATCCTGCATGGCCTTAAAACTATACAAGTCTTGAAATGTGACATTGTTATATGTTTGAGACCTCAAAATTATGTCCGACAAAAGTATTAACCATGTATGGTTTGAAATAACAAGTAAGTGTAAGAAATGACGACTCACACTAACCGGTTAAAACTTAAAACCAAATTGTGCATTTTCTAACAAAATCTCCGTCAACTCAAACCTCTTTTGACTATTTTATTATCGTTAAATATGATTTTATTTATATTTGTGTATAGGGGTGTTAATCGGACTTTGTTGGTCGGGTTCATGTGAACTTTAGTTAGGTCAAAGTTGGGCCGAGGCTAAAAAATAACATACTCGACCAACTTTCATTTATAAAAAAAGATTGAAAGTAAGGTTTTTTTATTTTATGAATAAAAATGAATGATTGAGATCAAAGGATTTGTTCTTTAGAAAAATCTTGTTCTTTACGAAGCTTTTAGTACTAATCACGATAGAAAATCCTTTACAAAAATCATGTTTTTTATGACACTTTTACACCGAACTTTTAGTACTAATCACATTAGACAATTCTTTAGAAAAATCTTGTTCTTTACGGCACTTTTAGTACTAATCGCATTAGAACGCATACGTGGTTAAAAAAAGAATAAATCCTTTAGAAAAACCCTGTTCATTCTGGCACTTTTAGTACTAATCTCATTAGAACGCATACGTGGTAAAAAAATTGATAACTTGTATAAAGTATGCAGATATTATGAAATTTGCTTAGTAAACTTATATTACCAAGCAAATGATAGCATGTCTGCATATCTAATACTATAATATCGCTTTTAGTACTAATGACATTAGAACGCATACGTGGTAAAAGAAAAGAAAAAGAATCTTGTTCATTACGGCTAGGGGTGTTCATCGGTTCGGTTTTCGGTTTCGTGGGTTGTATGGTTTGGGTTAATCGGTTTGAAAATTTAAAAACTCTAAACCAAAACCAAACCAAACCAATTTTAGAACGGATAAAACCAAACCATACACCAAATTGGAATTCGGTTTGGTTTCGGTTAAAACCAAGAAAACCAAATTCAAGTAAACTTCAAAATATAATCTAAAAGTTACAAATAAAAACCTAAAAGTTCAAATAAAATTATCAAATCAAAAGGTCTCACAAAGTGCTTAAGTAAATTAACAAAACAAAAGTTTAAAACCAAAAGGTTTCATAACTTAACGAAAATAAATGAAAGCGAAATATGGGAGGAGAGGATATGATATATGTGAATTTATGGGAATCAAGTAGGTTAATTGATCCTGGAGTCCTAGATATGCATCAATCCATGATTTAAAAAGTAGTTAGTTTATAAGATATTTTAAACTATTAGGATTTTTTGTTAGGAAGATAAACATATAAAATTTGCATATATATAATTTAAACTTTTTTGTGTGGATAGATATGTATTCGGTTTTTTCGGTTTGGTTTGGTTTTGTATTTGTCAAACCCAAAACCAAACCAAACACCAATTAAATACTTCGGTTTGGTTTTAAACCAAACCATACACCAATTAATATTTTCGGTCCGGTTTTATTCGGTTTCGGTCCAGTTTATATTTCTGTTTGTTCGGTGCCAAACCAAACATTGAGCACCCCTAATTACGGCACTATTAGTGCTGATCAGAACGCATACGGGGTAATTTTTTTTTTTTGATAACTTGTATAAATTATGCAGACATAATGAAATATCGCTTTTAGTACTAATCACATTAGAACGCATACGTGGTAAAATAAAAGAAAAAGAAATCGTGTTCATTACGACACTTTTAGTACTAATCACATTAGAACGCATATAAGGTAAAAAAAATTGATAACTTGTATAAATTATGCAAAGACAATGAAATTTGCTTGATAAACTTATATTATCAAGTAAATAACATCATGTTTGCATACCTAATGCTATAATATCAATTTATTTAAAAAATATACACCACAATATTTCAATAAGAAATGTTTCTATTCTTTCACCTATGTGGGATTGAAATTTTCGTACAAGTTCTCAAAAAAGTTGCTTGCTCAAGAGACACGATCTTTGTTATTGTAATCAAATAATCTGTATGCTCTTTCATAAATTGTTTGTTTTCTTTATAAGTATGAAAAAATTGTTACCAAACTCACTCATACAATAATTCACCCAAAAGATAAAATGCTGAGACAAGTTTGATTAAAAAATGCTATATTACGTTGATTTAGTTTTTGTTACATTTTTTAAAAGTCAGTTGAAACTTGTAAGCAAAAACATATTGTTATCATACATAATGATTAAAGGAGAATGAAAGTTGAAAATTGCATCGAATTGGTTTCAAATCATACCGTACAATTTTTTACCACGAAACAGATCACATACACCCATTATACTGTGATATAATTGGGTACACACGCCAATTGCGTATGTTGTTTGTTTAATAGCTGCAGTGGAGTGATAGCAAGTACAGCTGCTTGGAAATTCTTAAATTGAAATCGTGAAATTTTGAGAAGAGAGATTGTAGAGGGTAGCGTAAAGCTGATGTATTTCATGTTCAGCTAGAATCTAAAGAGTGTAGGAGAGTCGATAATCCTCACACTCCATCTCAAAGCTGAACATAAACCAAATAGCTTCCCGCTCTGTGCATATATTCTCTTTTTGTCACGTATTTCAAAATAAGACGAAAACACATACACATTCAAGTAAAGTTGACCCATGAATACTTAGAAAATCATATACTACTTTACAACAAGTCCAAGAAACGTTTGAGCTAGGCTTGCACAACGTTGGATAACTGTAACTCGTATAACAGTTATGAACAATTGGCCAATTGGTAAGGAAACTTTGGACCTGAGACTTACGATCGTCTCGTTTGGGGGTGCTTAGTTGTGGGTTTTAGAGAGGGAGGAAAAAAAACGGTATCTGTTGGAAAATTTAGTGCACTTGTGGGATTAGTTCACACCTTGTAATGGGTTAGGAGGTATGGAGTGTACACCCATAAGGTCCATGAACACCCTGACTCATATAGTGGTTTGTATTGGTAGTACTGGTGAAAGTACTGCTTGGTGAAAGTACTGCTGGTGAAAGTACTGCTTGTGGAAAGTACTGCTTGTGGTTTCCACTGATAAGCAGTGCTTCCACTGATAGGCAGTGCTTCCACTGATAGGCAGTGTTTCCACTGATAGCACTGTGAAAGTACTGATGCTATGAAAGTACTGATAAGCAGTGTTTCCACTGATAGGCTGTATTTCCACTACAAGTGAAAGTACTGCTAGTGGAAAGTACTGCTTATGGAAAGTACTGCTAAATGGCAGTTACAACTTCTTTATGACCACGTTTAATTGGTCATGTAACCACTAACGGCTATAATGAGGATAATTATGAGGCTATTAATGGGCCGATTAATACTCATAATTCCATTGGAATAGCTCAAGAGTAACCTCCTATATATAGGAGATCTGAATATGCATGAGGGACACACAGAAAACGTAAACACTTATTAGCGAAAGGGTTATAGAATTGTGCTTAATTCTCTAATTGCATTTGGTCTTATCCCAAGTAGATATTCGTGATACCCAGGCATTAGGGTCGAATAGTTTACTTTGGAAAGTGATCACACGATTCCAAGTGATATCCGGTAACCACCTAGTGGTATTGCTACTGTCATTGATTGTCTTAACCCTGTTTTGGGACGAATAACCACCAACAGTATCATTGCTGATTTGTATTCATTTTTGACTGGTTTGAACAGAGTATCTACATAATATTATGCTCTGTAATTGATGCTATATATTTTTGCATACACATACTAAGAACATATTTTGTAAAGCTGGTTGTGTGTTTGAGCTCTATTGTTTTAGGTTTCATGTAGTACCTTCTTACGGAACATGATTAATTCGGAAACGCTGAAAGTTTGAAATTTAAAACCGACGTAACAAGCAAAATTGCAATCCTTCAAAAGCCAAACAATAGCTGATTTTTATATCTTGTCCACTGATGAAAAAGATACTAACTCCAAAAGGCTTACAACGGACACAACATCATACTTTACCTAGAAAAAACTTATACTTGTCAATCCGGCATGCAATATATTTGCTCGTTTCATTAAATTCATACTTCAGATTTCTTCTTCTTTTCCTTATCTTTTCCTTACTTGGTGCCTCAGTTTCTTCTCTTTTTCTTAAAATATTGAATAAGTATCATGTATTATGATGTAACTGACTAGCAAGTGTATTGTCTCCTAATTTACGCGATTTATACTGATCGTGACTAGCAGGGTGTTAATATGAGTATGTTAACTCTATCCGGCCAGTCTACGTGACTTGCACTATAATATCAACAATAATAGTAAAAAAAGTTAAGTAAAGTTATCCTGGTGCCTTAATGAGTTAATGGCATTATACTAAAGTTATTGTTTCACTCACCTTTAAGTTACTAAAAATGGGTCATGAACTAATTTTAGTATACGACTCGGCATGTGTTTTTACATCAACCACTAACTCCAAATCTCATTAATCTACTCATTTTTCTGATTCTTTTTGTTCGTTAGTTAGCTTTGACAGTATTTTTTCTTGGATTATGGCACAGACAAATGATGGTATCCACGAATCAAATATCTCAGCAGTGGAAAAAGGCGATTCAGTCTTGAATTTGGAATTGGTTGCTTCTTCGAATCCCACCGTTGATTTGGCTCAAAGGGTATGCCGATGATACCAAACACAACCAATACATGCATTTACGTATTTACACTCATCTTGGCTTCTTTTCGTGTTGTATAGTTGTTAGCCGAGTTTATTGGAACATATATTATCATATTTGTGGGGTGTTGCTCTATAGCGGTCGATAAGCTATATGGCGGCAGAGTCACCTTTCCAGGGGTATGTGTGACATGGGGAATATGATTTACACCCTCGGACACGTCTCAGCCCACTTTAATCCTGCGGTGACCATGGCTTTGGCCTTCTTGGGCTTGTTTCCATTTAAGGAGGTGAAATTTTAACTAACATCATATCTAATCAAGAATGTAATATAGTTTATACCATTGCTTTAACAAACTCGCATTTTCATTAATAGATGTTTTATTACACAATATCACAATTTCTAGGAGCTGTTCTAGCGAGTGGAACGTTGGCGTTAATCATGGACATAACTCCTAAAGCATTTTTCGGAACTACACCATCCGGATCAACCATGCAATCACTTGTTGAGATCATTGTTAGTTTCATCATGATGTTTATTGTTTCAGGTGCCACTAATGATCGTAGGGATGTATGTCACTTTTCTAGTGAATACATTGTTTCTTTGACGAGAGGACAAACTAGTTACTAGTTATTTTGAGATTAAACTTTCAACATTTAAGAACAAGTAACTGATAGTTCAAACTTTTCATGTAATATTATGTAAAGATAAAAAAGCATGGAGGGATCATAGTTGGCATGACCATTACATTAAACGTTCTTGCAACAGGGTAATAATTCAACTTTTGGGTTATTTTTTCGATAGATTGGTATTAAATATGGGTGATAGGACTTGTTTTTATGTTTAAATTTAGACCGATTTCTGGAGCGTCAATGAACCCAGTTAGAAGCCTTGGACCAGCCGTCGTACTACAATATGATTACAAAGGAATTTGGGTATATGTTGTTGGTCCACACATTGGCGCAATTGCAGGGGGTTTTGCTTATAGTTTGCTCAAGCCAACTGATAAATCTTTTACTCAGCTGATTAAGAGAACTTAATGAGAGCATGGGTCACTTAAAGCACTTAAGAAATAGACTACTTAGATAAGGCTTCTTTGTAACTATTTATTACAGGACATATACCATTGGCCCCGACTATTTTAGTTAATCTTGGAAAAACTACTTGTCTTGATACTATCGTGCACTTCACATATATCACGTTCATGTCAAAATACAAATCATGATATCAAAATATACTGAATCTTAATGCTTATTAAGTCTCTAGAACTTCATAGTTTATACTACAACAAGAACTAACAATACACAATCATGTCGGAACAAAGTAAGGGGGTAGGATGTAACTAGTCACACTATGTCCAAATGTCGAAAAAAATACATCCGACAAAAGTATGTGTACGTGTATAAGCTTGAAAATTGTTATATAAGCTTGAAAACTGTTATGGTTCAAATATTTTAAGGAAGAAATTAAGCTTGCGAACTGATAGTTAACTAAGATACTCCGCACATCAGAAACTCTCGACCACCTTGAAGAAAGACGTCGTAATGTTGATTTGACATTGTGTAGATCTTTTTTGAAAATAAGTCTGAAATCATATTATGTGAATTTTTTTCATCATGCCACATTGCAATATCATTTCCAGTTTTTTACGTCTTTCATATATTACATATTGTAACCAATCCTTCTCTTGATGATGTATTACAAGTTGAACTCGTAAATGTTTTTTCTACTCATTTTTCCATCTATCTACCTCCGATCATATCGTACAAACACGTATAAGTTCAAAACAGACTTTGGAAAAAGAAGACCCCTAGGGCTTGCTCCAGTGGTATCGTTTCGCCACCGCAAATGCTCAATTTACAGGTAAAAGAGAGCCTTTTAAAGAAAAAGCCTTGGGTTCAATCCTTTGACTAATTAGTGTAAGATGAAACAATGGAACAATTGTATTTTATTATTGCTTGCCCCCTTCTTTACAATACACATTAATATATAAAGAGACAAACTAAACTATTTTGGGTAAATGTAATCACCTATAATTCTAGCTAATCAACAATGAATGTATCAACTCATGAGACTTATCCCTTTATCCGATGACATCTAACAATTAAATCAATAAAAACAGTTGATCATTGCTTGAGGCCGAGCCTTTAAAGAAAAGTCCGGTTGACATCAAAAAATGCATGAGATCAAATGTTCTCACCGATATACACCTTTCTGAGGCTTTGCAAAAAGAAGAAAAAATAATTTATTTTACACGTAGCTAACTTTTCTCGTAAAAAGCTTTTGACTAAGCAATACATAGACAATCCACTTACTAAACGGTGGGCTAAGGCCCAAAACCACAAATAAACACAAAAACAGTCAAACTCACTCCACCCCCACACTCCAACTATCTACTCACTCTCCACCAATACCACCCCGCCACGTGTAAAAAGTCAATGGTAAAAAAGCTGCAAAAACACAAAGACGAAAACAACAGAAAGAGGATATCCATCCTTGCCAACTCCCATTCACACACACAAAAACACATCTCTTCATCAATCAATCGATGGGAGAATCATCGCTGTCAATGGAGATCGATCCACCGTTCAAAGAGAACCAATCCCCTTCTTTACAATACACATTAATATATAAAAAGACAGACTAAACTATTTTGGGTAAATGTAATCACCCATAATTCTAGCTAATCAACAATGAATGTGTCAACTCATGGGACTTATCCCTTTATCCGATGACATCTAACAATTAGATCAATAAATACAGATGATCATTGCTTGAGGCCGAGCCTTTAAAGAAAAGTCCGGTTGACATAAAAAAATGCATGAGATCAGATGTTCTCACTGATATACACCTTTCTGAGACTTTGCAAAAAGAAGAAAAAATAATTTGTTTTACACGTAGCCAACTTTTCTCGTAAAAAGCTTTTGACTAAGCAGTACATATACAATCCACTTACTAAATGGTGGGCTGAGGCCCAAAACCACAAATAAACACAAAAACAGTCAAACTCACCCCACCCCCACACTCCAACTACCTACTCACTCTCCACCAATACCACCCCGCCACGTGTAAAAGTCAATGGTAAAAAAGCTGCAAAAACACAAAGACGAAAACAACAGAAAGACCGTATATCCATCCTTGTCAACTCCCATTCACACACTAAAAACACACACAAAAACACATCTCTTTATCAATCAATCAATGGGAGAATCATCGTTGTCAATGGAGATCGATCCACCGTTCAAAGAGAACCAAGCCCCCTTCTTTATAATACACATTAATATATAAAGAGACATACTAAACTATTTTGGGTAAATGTAATCACCCATAATTCTAGCTAATCAACAATGAATGTGTCAACTCATGAGACTTATCCCTTTATCCGATGACAGCTAACAATTAGATCAATAAAAACAGATGATCATTGCTAGAGGCCGAGCCTTTAAAGAAGAGTCCGGTTGACATCAAAAAATGCATGAGATCAGATGTTCTCACAGATATGCACCTTTCTGAGACTTTGCAAAAAGAAGAAAAAATATTTGTTTTACACGTAGCTAACTTTTCTCGTAAAAAGCTTTTGACAAAGCAGTGCATAGACAATCCACTTACTAAAGGGTGGGCTGAGGCCCAAAACCACAAATAAACACAAAAACAGTCAAACGCACCCCACCCCCACACTCCAACTATCTACTCACTCTCCACCAATACCACCCCGCCACGTGTAAAAGTCAATGGTAAAAAAGCTGCAAAAACACAAAGACGAAAAAAACAGAAAGACCGTATATCCATCCTTGTCAACTCCCATTCACACACACAAACACACTAAAACACACACAAAAACACATCTCTTCATCAATCAATCGATGGGAGAATCATCGCTGTCAATGGAGATCGATCCACCGTTCAAAGAGAACCAAGCCCCCTTCTTTACAATACACATTAATATATAAAGAGACAGATTAAACTATTTTGGGTAAATGTAATCACCCATAATTCTAGCTCATCAACAACGAATGTGTCAACTCATGAGACTTATCCCTTTATCCGATGACATCTAACAATTAGATCAATAAAAACAGATGATCATTGCTTGAGGCCGAGCCTTTAAAGAAGAATCCGGTTGACATAAAAAAATGCATGAGATCAAATGTTCTCGCCGATATACACCTTTATGAGACTTTGCAAAAAGAAGAATAAATAATTTCTTTTACACGTAGCTAACTTTTCTCGTAAAAAGCTTTTGACTAAGCAGTACATAGACAATCCACTTACTAAACGATGGGCTGAGGCCCAAAACCACAAATAAACACAAAAACAGTCAAACTCACCCCACCCCCACACTCCAACTATCTACTCACTCTCCACCAATACCACCCCGCCACGTGTAAAAGTCAATGGCAAAAAAGCTGCAAAAACACAAAGATGAAAACAACACAAAGACCGTATATCCATCCTTGTCAACTCCCATTCACACACACAAACACACACTAAAAACACACACAAAAACACATCTCTTCATCAATCAATAGATGGGAAAATCATCGCTGTCAATGGAGATCGATCCACCGTTCAAAGAGAACCAAGCCCCCTTCTTTACAATACACATTAATATATAAAGAGACAAACTAAACTATTTTGGGTAAATTTAATCACCCATAATTCTAGCTAATCAACAATGAATGTGTCAACTCATGAGACTTATCCCTTTATCCGATGACATCTAACAATTAGATCAATAAAAACAGATGATCATTGCTTGAGGCCGAGCCTTTAAAGAAGAGTACGGTTGACATCAAAAAATGCATGAGATCAGATGTTCTCACCGAGATACACCTTTCTGAGACTTTGCAAAAAGAAGAAAAAACAATTTGTTTTACACGTAGCAAACGTTTCTCGTAAAAAGCGTTTGACTAAGCAGTATATAGACAATCCACTTACTAAACGGTGGGCTGAGGCCCAAAACCACAAATAAACACAAAAACAGTCAAACTCACCCCACCCCCACACTCCAACTATCTACTCACTCTCCACCAATACCACCCCGCCACGTGTAAAAGTCAATGGTAAAAAAGCTGCAAAAACACAAAGACGAAAAAAACAGAAAGACCGTATATCCATCCTTGTCAACTCCCATTCACACACACAAACACACTAAAAACACACACAAAAACACATCTCTTCATCAATCAATCGATGGGAGAATCATCGCTGTCAATGGAGATCGATCCACCGTTCAAAGAGAACCAAGCCCCCTTCTTTACAATACACATTAATATATAAAGAGACAGATTAAACTATTTTGGGTAAATGTAATCACCCATAATTCTAGCTAATCAACAACGAATGTGTCAACTCATGAGACTTATCCCTTTATCCGATGACATCTAACAATTAGATCAATAAAAACAGATGATCATTGCTTGAGGCCGAGCCTTTAAAGAAGAATCCGGTTGACATAAAAAAATGCATGAGATCAGATGTTCTCGCCGATATACACCTTTATGAGACTTTGCAAAAAGAAGAAAAAATAATTTGTTTTACACGTAGCTAACTTTTCTCGTAAAAAGCTTTTGACTAAGCAGTACATAGACAATCCACTTACTAAACGATGGGCTGAGGCCCAAAACCACAAATAAACACAAAAACAGTCAAACTCACCCCACCCCCACACTCCAACTATCTACTCACTCTCCACCAATACCACCCCGCCACGTGTAAAAGTCAATGGTAAAAATGCTACAAAAACACAAAGACGAAAACAACAGAAAGACCGTACATCCATCCTTGTCAACTCCCATTCACACACACAAAAACACATCTCTTCATCAATCAATCGATGGGAGAATCATCGCTGTCAATGGAGATCGATCCGCCGTTCAAAGAGAACCAAGCCCACTTCTTTACAATACACATTAATATATAAAGAGACAAACTAAACTATTTTGGGTAAATGTAATCAACCATAATTCTAGCTAATCAACAATGAATGTGTCAACTCATGAGACTTATCCCTTTATCCGATGACATCTAACAATTAGATCAATAAAAACATATGGTCATTGCTTGAGGCCGAGTCTGTAAAGAAGAGTTCGGTTGACATAAAAAAATGCATGCGATCAGATGTTCTCACCGATATACACCTTTCCGAGAGTTTGCCAAAAGAAGAAAAAATAATTTGTTTTACACATAGCTAACTTTTCTCGTAAAAAGCTTTTGACAAAGCAGTGCATAGACAATCCACTTACTAAACGGTGGGCTGAGGCCCAAAACCACAAATAAACACAGTGATAAGGTTTTAAAAGGTACCATTTTGAGGGGTCGTTTAAGCCCTTATTTGATCACTTTTGTATCCGTTATTGCTTAATATCATTCCTTTTCACTTTTTAGGTCTCTTGAAGGCAAAATGCTGGAATGGCACTTATTTGGACGAAAAGGCGTGAATATACGAAGAAAATGGCCAAAGTCAGAATCGAGACACTCAAAGCTGCTGAAAACAGAAGGCGACGGCGTCAGGTGTTAATTGCGACGCCGTCGGAGGATTTTTGTGACGATACATAAGCCAAAAACCCTATTCTCAAGTGACGACGTCGGGCTTTAAAAGAGTAGGCCGTTGCTACTCAGACGGCCTAGATGCGACACAGACGACGTCAGAAGCTGAAGAGAACGGCGTCACAGACATAAGGTGACGCCTTCGCAAGGTTAACGTGGCCAAGACGAAACCCTAATGACGGCGACACGACGACGTCACAAAACATAAGGTGACGCCGTCGCATATGTAATATTATATATAGAATCCGAATTTTTCAGTTTTAAGAGAGTCTTTTTGGAGTGAAAACCTAAAACCAAACCAAGGGTGTCTTGTACAGTATTTTAGGGTTCCAAACCCTATCTTACATCAAGATAAGTATTTACTTCATCAATTCAATTATGTCTTTGATTATTTGTGTGTATGCTTGCATGTTCTCCATGTCCGGCTAATTTATTTGTGTGTTTGCTTAGGGAGTATGAAACTTAATTATTGAATATTGATTGGTTGTTTCTTATCTTAGTTGATTAATGATCTAGTAATGCGATAGGTCATTCGTTGTGTACTTAATGCTTGATTCATCTTTGTGAACCTTAGAATATAATTACCTGAGTAGTTGTAAGCTAAACCATCCAAAGAGTGCCTTAGAGTAAGAGTTTATTATCCCTAGTGGGTTTTGTAGACGAGACCTTTGGTAAGTTCAAAGAGTTAGGGAGAAACGCATACCCTACAACTTTAGACACACAACGCAACTGTAAGATATAACTTTTCACACACACATCAAACCATAACACAAAGTAGCATATAGATGGAATTCTAGAGAGAGAAAGTTAGAGGTTTAGGGAACTTAGTGAGAGAAAGTGAAAGATATTATTATGAGCTCCAACTCTCTACCTTGGGAGGTAGAGAGTATTTATAGTCTTACATAAATCGCCACACATCGGGCTGTGGATCAGGCATACAGTGGGTAAAGACCCGTCCGTCCTCCACGGTGTTACTTAACTAAATACTACTTAACTTAAGAATTACTACGACTACGAGCTTTCTAACGATTACATATACTTGAGGTGACCGACTCTTTACAACCGGGAATTTCTAATTCCTAACAATCTCCCCCTAAGGGAGGTCACCTCAATCATGTACCAAAATTACATAGAATACAAAAAAGATATTACATTAACAATTGATCTTGTATTCTTGATGTAGTCCTTTGCTCCTAAGCTCGTAGTCATTGATTCTTCACCATGCATGTTTTGTTACTTCAAGTGGAGGTCTTTTACTGATCCACGTGATAATCATTTTGAGCCATCTTTTGAGATCATCAGCAATCAACAATCTCTGACACATCCTTTGTGGTGTTGGTATTATGTGATGTTGTGACTTTAGGACCGACATGCTCACATTCTGGATCATGAAATCTTCACATCAGAGTAGCGGAAGCTTTTGTTGAATCATGATATTGGCAGCAGCGTAGCAGAAGCTTGGTGTGAAAATATCAGAGTCATTGATGCACTAATCATGATTTCTTTGAGTTGAATATGTTAAGTGAGCATGCGGCTATGGATTGACCGCTTCATTCTGATCAGCTGCAAACATCGGGTGTACCTGCATACAACAGTTAGCAATAAATCGCACGAAAGTGTCTTTGATCACTTTCGTTGAATTGAGGTACACGGCCCACGGTTCCCCGTTGATCAGTACATGTACTGCCTGTGATCAGGTATAATTCCGAAGAATTTCCTTGACAGGGTTTCGCAGCTGTTCTAGCTGTTCTCAAACCGGAGCATCTCAAAGAAGACAACACGGAGTGAGTGAACCAGCGAATTTTACGTCCACTGATTGATGAAAAGAGATTTGAAAAACAATCGTGTATTGCTCAATAGAAATTGTTTTTGCAATACAACGAAGGTTTTATTGAAAATCAATTATCAATCATAAAAACACCTTTTAGTTTGAAAAATTAGTACACGGTCGATGTGCTAAAGAAAAGTGTTTTTAAGCACAATGACCGGTTTTTCAAAGGTATCCGTCAATCCATAACCTGAACCAGGTTTGATTCAAGAGATTGAATCGCCCCATTGTTTCTGTTCAGTTGTCACATGGTTGATCTATATGATAGATCTCACATGCCACCTACCAGGAGCTTGTTTGATGTTGGCTCCAGAAGGCTTTCCATCTTCATTGTGAATATGTAAACACATCACTCAGATGTTCTGGCAATACCACAAGGATAATGCGTAGGACTCAAGATATAATCTCTCTTTCCACATTGTGTGAAACAGAGAGTCTTCATTGAAATTGTCCTAATGAGATTTATTGATGATCTCGTGGCTCTAGACTCAATTTGTGCATATTTGGATCCTATAACGGAGACTAGGGAGAGGGTCTCCTTCTTCAATATCAACCATCTCTAAGAGAAAGTCGATAGATAATTTCGGTTCCCCGTGAGAATGAAAAAAGCCCTTTTAAGAGGAACTTGAGTGGTTTGGAAAGTTGAAGTGCAGTGCGTCACTGGGTCCATGACGTCTTGTCTTCAATACCGATGTTACCATCAGTAGCATATGAATTGAACCCGGTTACTGCCCTAAGGTTGAATAAATGGAGGGCTATTTGTTTTCACCCTTTTCTCATTCAATTCTTTTTAATTCTTCAACCCCTTCAGTGCTTACCAAGACTTCATAGCTAGAACCTTGTTGGGTTTATTCCAGTACTAGCTCAGTCTTAGTCCGCACTCTTCCCATATCTCATTTTTCTCCTTTTATCATCATACCTAAGGACTTCTACATTAACTAGTGGATTGTCCCTGGGTAGATCCCTCCGGTTCTGGCGGATCATGGGAACCAATACCTAACCTTATCATCCTTATATCACCGTACATAAAGTAAAGTTGGTCGGTCAATTTGGTATTGTTCATCTGCCATTGGAACCAATTGAAAACCATTTGAAACTCAATTCAGATACTTGTGATATATTATCAAAGCATTTTGTACCTGAATTGTTTTTGATAATTTTAGAACGAGAACTCCCCCTCAACATGTGCATCAAGTGTTTGAAAATGTTTTGCACACGGAGGCAAGAGAAAGAATTAACTTCTTTGATTACCATTTTCTAAAAGATATCAACATCGCTTCCTACATCAAATCAAGTAGATATAGCATTTCCGGGAAGGATGAGGTTTCCATAAATTTGCTCCCCCTCAATATGTGCCTCGAGGTTTGAAAAGAGTTTTGCACATACTAGAGGGAACCTGCACATTGGGATGAATGATCACGTTTCAAATCAAAGGTTTAAGATAGATGCTCCCCCTCAACATGTGCATGGAAAATTTGAAATCGTTTGTCACATGTGGGAAGGACAGCATGTACACTCTTATGAAACCATTTACCGAATTATCAGTTTAAATCCAATTTAAATCACACATTCTCCCCCGATCACAATTATCAAAACATTTGAGATTTGTGATCTCGTATAGATTTAAATTGATTTTTGAAAGCTTTTAAGGATAATTGTGACTAGATTGTGAAAGCGTTTGAACTGATAAGGATCGAATTTTAAGACTTTAAACTCCATTGATAAAACATGCATGTACATCTTTTGAAAACAATTTAATGCCAAATAACTTTTTAATTTAATTGAAATCATTCTCCCCCTCAATCAATGACATAGGTTGTTGATTGAGAGATAGAGATTTTGACAAATAAGTCCTGATGATTATCAAAAATAGAAACCGAGTTATTTTTCAAAGCATTTGGTTTTCAACAGATAAATGTTTATAGAATCAGAGCATGGAATGTGAAAACATGTTAAAACATGGCTCTGTTCTTTCTTTTAAAACCGGGTTATTGCCTGAAACTGACAATAAACCATTTCTCTTTCTCCCAAAAATAATTCGAGCAACATCTAAAGTCCCGTGTCATTCTTTGAATGACAACATCAAGACCGTAGATATTATCGAATCGAGAGAAACATGACAAAAAGACAATATTTTTTTTTTTTTTTTTTTTTTTTTTGAAGATTTTTCGAATTTTTCAAATTTTTATGGATTTTGAAAGTTTTATATTTTTGTATTTTGTTTTTCAAATAACTATTTACAAGAGATAGATGAAGATAGACCTTTACTCCTCGTCTTCCTCCTGAAGACGTTTGAGTGTTTCTGGTTGAAGGCTTTTCAAGCCAAGTCGTGGAAGAATAAACTCAAAACGTTCTCTTGGAAGAGCTTTGGTGAAGATGTCAGCTAATTGATATTCAGACCTCACAAAATATAGTTCCACCACACCTTTTTCTACTTGTTCCCTGATGAAATGATGTCGAATGTCGATATGCTTTGCTCTTGAGTGTTGAACGTTGTTGCATGAGAGAGCAATAGCACTTTTATTATCACAGTACAGAGGGATTTTGTTGAATTCAAAGCCATAGTCAGATAATTGAGATCTCATCCATAAGATTTGAGCACAACAAGATGACATGGCTATGTATTCAGCCTCTGTAGAGGAAATAGAAGTACTCATTTTCTTCTTTGAAGACCAGCTCACAAGCTTATCACCCAAAAACTGAGCACCTCCTGACGTACTTCGACGTGTATCTTGACAACCTGCATGATCAGCATCTGCATAGGCCGTTAGTGACATACCGGTGTCCTTCGGGTACCATAGTCCCATATTAATGGTTCCTTGGAGATACCGAAAGACCCGTTTAACTGCTTCAAGGTGCTTTTTAGTAGGCTTAGCCTGGTATCTAGCACACATGCACACAGAGAACAAGATGTCTGGTCTACTAGCAGTGAGATACATCAGGGATCCAATCATACTCCGATATTTCGTTTGGTCAATCATGATCCCTGAGAGGTCCTCATCTAGTTTGGTTCGGTCAATCATGGGGGTGTCAACAGGGTCACTTGAATCAAATCCAAATTTCTTTAAAATCTCTGTTGCATATTTAGATTGATTTATGAAAATGCCTCCGGGACTTTGTGAAATTTGTAATCCCAAGAAAAATGACATTTGTCCCATCATTGACATTTGAAACTTTGAACTCATTTCATTTGAAAAACGATCACATTCCATTGGGTCTGTCGAGGCAAAAATAATATCATCAACATAAATTTGAACATGAATTAAATGTTTGCCTGACTTCCTGGTGAACAATGTAGGATCAACTGCTCCTTTGATGAATCCGGTTGATAGAAGAAACTTTGACAGTGTATCATACCATGCCCTTGGAGCTTGCTTTAAACCGTAAAGAGCCTTCTTCAAACGATAAACGTGAGTAGGATGCTCTTGATTCACAAATCCTTCAGGTTGGCTGACGTAGACGACTTCTTTAAGATCTCCGTTCAGAAATGCCGTCTTTACATCCATCTGATAAACTACCATGTTCTTACTAGCAGCATTAGCCAGAAAGATTCTGATTGCTTCGATTCGAGCAACTAGAGCAAAAGATTCTTCAAAGTCTATACCCTCCTCTTGACGATATCCTTTAGCAACTAATCGAGCCTTGTTCTTCAATACATCACCATGCTCATCAAGTTTTACTTTGAAGATCCATTTTAGAGCTATAATCATAGCACAGTCTGGAGCAGGTACTAGCTCCCATACATCAAGACGATCAAACTCATGAATTTCATCTTGCATGGCATTGAACCAGCTATCTTCATTCATAGCAGTTTTAACATCTTTTGGTTCGATCTTAGATAGTACGGAGTTGAAGAAGCACCATAAGGCATCGGTTGCGAGTTGTTTCCGGGTTGATACAGGACGAGAGGGATTACCAATGATGTTGTCTAATGGATGATCGTGAGTCCATTTTCTGAGGTGTTCATGTGGCATTTGTTGAGGAACTGAGGTAGCAGAATCGATGTCTCCTGAAGAAGATGGTTCAGATGATGATTCAGGAGTAGCAAATATGTTTTCGAATGGAGCATCTTCAGGAGTCGCAAAGGGATTAACTTCATCATTGAGGCCAGAAACATTTCCATGATGTACATTAGAAGAATGATGATTTGTTGATGAGACTGAAGGATCAGCAGCGGGTGCTTCTTGACTTAAAGATATTGAGACTGAAGGATTGACTTCATTCACTGGAATATGAGCATCCTCAGTTGTGGGAATCATTACCTCATTAGTAATTGAATCATACAGTTCATCAAACATAGGATCAAACAATTTCTTTACATCATCTTCAGATGGAGGTACATATGGAGTTTCTTGAGAGGAATTTAGAACAAGGGATGAACCAATGGGACTGTTTTGAAGTGCGGGTCCTGAGCTGGAGTGTCCAGGAGCCATTTGACCGGTCAGCTCATCAAACGTAACGTGAATTGTTTCCATGATATTTCGGGTTCTTTTGTTGTAGATTCGGTATCCCTTTTTGTTTGGTGCATATCCTACAAATACTCCAATGTCAGCTTTAGCCCTAAGTTTGCCCAAGTCCTGACCCTCATTAGTTGGATAGCACAAGGCACCAAACACACGAAGGAAAGATAGATTAGGTTTTCTGTTGTGGACAAGTTCATATGGAGTTTTTCCATGAATAGTGTGAATCAGGGAACGATTTTGTGTGTAGCATGCAGTGGCAATTGCTTCAGCCCAGAGAAACATTGGAACCTTTGAGTAGATCAACGTTGTTCTAGCAGCTTCAACAAGAGTACGATTTCGTCTTTCAACTACACCGTTCTGTTGCGGGGTTCGTGGAACACTTCTTTGATGGCTGATTCCAACGCTTTCATAGAATTCACTAAGTTGTTTGTTGACAAACTCAGTTCCATTGTCTATTCTGATAATTCTGACAGTTTTGTTTAGTCGAACCTGCAGCTGTTTGATGAGTTTGATGATGATATCAGGAGTTTCATCCTTTGTCCTTAAGAACTTGACCCAGGTGAATCTAGAGTAATCATCAACCACAACTAACACATATTTCTTCCCAAAGATATTCTGCACCCTCATTGGTCCACATAAATCCATATGAATCATATGAAGAACTTCTGTGACAGAGTTAGTAGTTTTGGGTTTATGGGCATACTTCTTGCTTTTTCCCAATTGACATGCTGAACAAAGATGATCCTTTTCATACTTTAGTCTAGGTAAACCTACAACTAAGTCCTTTCTGGAAAGATCGTTGATGGTGCCGAAGTTCAAGTGATTGAGACGACGATGCCATAACCATGACTTTGTTTTTGAAGCCTTAGATAACAAGCAGATTGGAGATGCCCTCATCATGTCATCGATAGAGATGGTGTAAAGGTTTGAGCCACGAGTTCCTTTCAACAGTTCCTTACCGTTAAGATCTCTAACAAAGCAGGTATGTTTTCTGAAGGCTACTTCTAGATCAGAATCACAGAATTGACCAACAGAGAACAGATTATGACCTAAACCTTCCACATAATACACTCTCGAGATGACACTATCACCAACAACATAATCTCCATAACCCATTATAGCACCGAAATGATCATTACCAAATCTAACAGTCCCGATGAATTTGCTCACGAAGTTCATGAGCCGCGACCGGTCTCCAGTCATATGCTTGGAACAGCCTGAGTCCAGGTACCACAGAACGATTTGAACGATCTGCAGTTGAACACAGACAAGAATGGATAACTGGATAATTGGGATCCCCATGCAAGAATGGGTTCCATTTGGTTAGTTACAGTGGTTGGACCACCCACATCAGAAATAGAAGCATTCATATCAGAAAGTGAGGTAATGGAATCATTGTGAATAGATGCAATACTAGTGTCTGTATTAGCCCTGTTTACAGTGTGACCACTTCTTAAGGGAATAGTTCTACCAGTAGGCATCCATTTTCTAGTGGGCATTATCTGATTAGTCTTATGACCAACAGGTATCCAATAAAAGCCTATTCTGCTGAATGTTCTTCCTGTGGGTTTCCATTGTTTTCTAACTTTCTTTCGCTTTTGCTTTTTAGCATGAATTTTAGCATTAACAATATTAACTGGACGATTAACATCATTAGGCAGAACATTAACATCACATTCATGATTAGAAACAGAATTCAAGCAGTCATCAGTACAAGGTTTGCAAATAGTATCAGAATTCGAATTAATTACAGTACGCCTATGGCTAATACTAGAATCAACACGATTCGTTTTATTCGATTCAAACTTAAAGTTCCTAGATTGTTCTTCTACTCTTTTCCAGTGCACATTCTTAGCTTGCGAGGTCCTATCATTCCTTGTATTGTCTTGAGACTTTGACCTGCTCCCTTTAATGTCACTGATTACTCCTGTAGAGGGAATGGGAACATTAGTTTGTTTTACTACTCTTTGCACCACCTGTTTAGATGTGTTGGGATCTGAACTACATGCAGGTGCACTACGGTTCACTTTCTTAAAGCTAGAGGTACTGAGATTAGTACTCCTAGAAGGCACCTTTGAGTTCTCTTTCCTAGTATTGACAGATCTAGAATCTGAACTACTCAAGGGTACACTACGGCTCACATTCAAAACATTGGGAATCGAGTGCATATCATATTTGGCCTTAGGCATTGAGCATGGAATCAAAGGGTTAACTCTCTCACCTAATGTCTTAGGGCATATTGTGATCAAGCATTCTAAGATTTCTTGAGATCGTTTGGCATATAAGCATGCATGTCCAATTGCATTATCATGAGGTTTCTCTAGCTTATCCTCTTCAACAATCTCACGCAGGCATTCTAAGCAATCCTTAAGGGATGAGAAATATGTTTGAATGGCAAGTTTGTTGTTCCTTAGATGAGGGGGGACATGTGTCACAGATAACGCATATTTATTACCAGAGTGAACCTTAGATACAACATTCTCCCCATTGATCATTGGCATTTTCCCTTTTACCTGACTCTTCAGATTCTCAATTTCCTTTTGCAATGAAGTTATTTGTTCGTTGTTTTTGTTACGAGTGACTTTAATTGATTCAAACAACTCATTGAAGTGACGTTTAACCTTTTCATTTTCTTCTAGAAAACTTTCGTTTTCCTTTTGTAAAGCATTTACTAGGTTTTGAAGATGAAACGTTTGAGAATTCTGAGAATCTAAAGAAGGAGGCATTTGGGAGCCTGTCATATTGTTTGTTTGACCCTTTAATTGAGAGATTTGGGCTTTCAACTTTCTGATCGTGTTGCACTGAGCTTGAATCTGTTCATCACGTTTGTTAATTTGAAAAACTGCATCAAACTCTGGAGCATCCGAAGATGTCTTGACATTTGAATTTTTGACATTTTCTTTAAGATGTTGATATTTTAGTTGTAAATTAAAATGCTCAACTTCTAGTTTAGAAAAATGTTTAACGAAGTTGTCGTGATCATCCAGTTCAATTTTCTCATTTAGTTTAGAATTAGTTTTTCAAGCTCAATGACACGATCATGGGAGACTTTCAGGGCCACAGATAATTCATGAAATTTGGAAGCATTAATAGAGCAATTTGAAGCAGTGAAAAACACATCTTGAGCAACACATTCAGTAATAAGATTCTCATTTAATATATGCAGGTTCTTTCTCTCAATCTCATTATATTTCAGTGCACGCTCATAGTCACTAACTTCAACAACCATTGCATCAAATTCCTTTTCCATTCCCTTAATATCAGTTTCTATCCCCTTTTTAAGACTCTCAAAGTGATCTTTTAGAAGTTTAAAGAAGGGCATGACCTCAGTTAAATAACATTCTTTCATTTGTTCAAAACCCCTTTCTCCTTCAGTTATACCAGTGGGTGTGATTCTTTTCTTGCAAGTTTTCTCAAAATCAACAAATAGTTGAAATATAACGTATTGGCTAATTAATGTCTTGCTTTTAGTGGCAATTCTTCTAGGAACAAGATGCATTGGTGTATTCGGAGGATACACAGTCGCTCTAGGCATTTTCCTAAGGGGAGGATTAGTTTCAACAATATTTTCCGCTTTATGCTTATCTAAATAATTTTTCCAGAACACTTGTTCGGGAGTCAACAATGTCTGAGGCTTGAACATGTTTAAGGAAATCCAGTTTTCCTTCTTGTAATCATGAGGAGTGATAATTATGTTTTTCTCTTTGCATTTTGGATCATTTTGTTTCTTATTCATCTTTTCCCTAGTGATTTCATTTGATTTCTTATCTTCCTCAGTGCACTCAACGCAACTAGGTTTCTGCCTAGGCTTAAGGATTTCATCACCATCATAAAGTACCTTATGAGCATTTCTAGCCTTTTTAATTACCTCTGGATTTGGTTCCTCAACAAGGGGAATGCTATGCTTATCGCTTAAGACTCGATGTTTGGTGACCATGTGAGCAGTCTGAATGGTGTTTCCTTGTATGTACAACTTGTTTTCAAGTTTGTTTTTCAAAGTTGTCAGATTAGAAAAATCTCTCAAGAGTTTTGATTCCTTTGCATTAAAATCTTGCTTAAGCATTTTCACATTTTCTTGAAGTTCTTGTTTTTGTTTAGCTGTTTTAGAAAGTTTTTCTTGCAAGGAATTTAATTCTTGTTTCAATACTTCTTCTCTAAACTTACTTTTTCTAATTACTGTACTCACTTGGTCATCCATTTCCTGCTCACGAGTGGTCAACTCAAATTTTGCACGTTGTTCATAAATAGCAACACGTTCATTATAGGCATTTAGTTCAGAAATTATGGAATCATCAGGAGCACATGCAGTGTATTCATCAAAGACATAGTCATTGTTGACTGCAGAAGATGCATCACTTGGTACAAATTCACTTTCACTTTGTTTCACATATTGATCGTATGGGACAATATTGTTATTACCCATATTTTCAACATTTGATTCAATAGTTTCAGTTGATTGTACTTTGTCATGCATCTGTTGCACATCAGCATCATCGTATAGTTTTAATACCTCTGAGATGAGTTTGTCCTTGGATGTGCCAGCTTGTGGTGAAGAAGAGACCTTGGGAGAAACCATTGGAGAAATGCTAGCCATGAAAATTGTGTGTGCAGTAGGTCCATCATCTACATCAGAGTCGTATGCATCACAGTCAGCGACTTGAAATGCATTCTGATGATTGTGACCTATCTCCTGAATAGGCTGCTCATCCACATCTGCATCATAGGTCTTGGCATTGCCCGCAGCAAGAAACAGCAATTCCTCTTCATCCAACGCAGCACCATTGTCCTGAGCTTGTGCCAGCAACATCTTATCTCTGAAGTAATCAGCATTCTGTGGACGCTTTGGAGATGTGCAGTTCCTGGCAATGTGTCCTTCACCACCACAGTTATAGCATTTGATTGGCTTAGCTTGACCTTGGTTACCATTTCTTCCTCGATTCTGGTTGCCAACATAACCTCTCCCAGCTCCACCTCTTCCCTGATCATACTGTCTTTCCTGAACTGGTTGCACCACGATCCTTCCATCTTTAACAGTGGCTTGATTATGTGGGTTAGATGCAGTTCTGAGGTTGTTGTTGGTTTGTGGGAGAGAATTCATGTTTTGACTAATGAGAAGAGCTAGTTGATTAATGATGTTACCCACGTGTGCATCAGCATCAGCTTGTTTGAACATAGGATCAGGGATGAGTTTGTGATTACCATTACCCAAGGGTATGACTTGTGATGCTTTGGTTGTGATTCCAATGTTTGAGTAGAAAGCTGTTGAGTCATTAGACGAGCTTGTCTCTCCCTGGTTGGTTTTGAACTGATTGAGAATCAATTTTTCAAACATAGCATGTCTCTCATTCTGAAGGAGGAAGGCATAGAGTTGCTCATAGTTTGTATTCTTCAGTCCTTTAGTGAGCTTCACAGCTGTGACAAACTTGTGCCATTCGGGATTCATGTTGTTCACAAACTTTGAGTTCAGCTGAATGTTGGGCATAGTCATTCTGATGTTCCTCGTGTCATTCATTAACTTATGAAATCTCACATAGTACTCATAGACACTCTCATCTGGTTTCATCTTGAAGTGCTCAAATTCGTCATAGAGTTGGGATTCTCTGTCTTCCATAGTTAATTCTGAACCTGAGAGAAGCATCTTAACGTTATCCCAAACTGCCTTTGCATCAGTGTTATGATTGATCAGCTTGTAGATGTCTTTAGGAAGACCTTGAAGAACAATGTTTGAAGCCCTGATGTCTGCATCGAATCTCTTTTTCTCCTTATCATCAAGCTCATCATACATCTTAGGTCTGTCCATTCCGTAAACAGGAGTACCATCTTCATTAGTATCAAGTATGTCTCTAGTCGTCTCAACTCGATATGGTCCTTCATCAATGGATTTGAGAATGTTGACACCATTTTCCTTTCCAAGGCAATACAATCTGATTCGTTGAGCCCAAGAATCGTAGTCAGTTCTGTCAAGCATGGGTGGACGAGTATCTGAGCCAGCTGCTTGTACATCCTCGGCAATAGTGGAGATGACAGTAGGGACGTTGGTAGACATGTTAACAGATTATACGGGATTTTATAACTCTATGATTAAACCGGGAAATAGATTCTTTCACGGGATTTTACTAAATCAAGAGAAAACCGTAAACAATCACTCAAGTTGCTAGAAGATAATACACTAAGTCGCTAGAAATTAATGCACTAAGTCGCTAAGAATTAATGTACTAAGTCGCTAACACTTAATTCGCTAGCCAACTAAGTCGCTAGAGTCCCAAGTCGCTAGACACAAAGCAAGTCGCTAAGTAGTAACTCGCTACCCCTCAAGTCGCTAGCAAAATTTTGGCAGTAATTCGCTACCCAAGTCGCTAGAAATACAAGTCGCTAAAGAGCAACTCGCTACAGACCAAGTCGCTACCACCAAGTCGCTACTCGTAGTGGAGAGTCCACTACTTGTACTTTAACTCGCTAGATCTAACTCGCTAGGTTTAAAACTGTAACTCGCTACAATTTTGTGAAGCAAGTCGCTATGAAGAAAGTTATCCGTGAACTAAGTCGCTAGCATGAAAAACCATATAAACTTCACTTTTCAATCCAAAAACAACCCAACCAAGATGATTCAAGCTTACCAAATGAAAACCTAAACACTTGTGATGATTCTAAACATGAAAGTACTAACAAAATTCAAACTTTAACACAAGAGATCAACCAAATGATGCAAAAACCACTAAACTTTTTCAAACTCAAAAACCACCTAAAAACCACTAGAAATCCAAAGATGTGACAGATATGATCTAACCATGGCTCTTGATACCAATTGTAAGATATAACTTTTCACACACACATCAAACCATAACACAAAGTAGCATATAGATGGAATTCTAGAGAGAGAAAGTTAGAGGTTTAGGGAACTTAGTGAGAGAAAGTGAAAGATATTATTATGAGCTCCAACTCTCTACCTTGGGAGGTAGAGAGTATTTATAGTCTTACATAAATCGCCACACATCGGGCTGTGGATCAGGCATACAGTGGGTAAAGACCCGTCCGTCCTCCACGGTGTTACTTAACTAAATACTACTTAACTTAAGAATTACTACGACTACGAGCTTTCTAACGATTACATATACTTGAGGTGACCGACTCTTTACAACCGGGAATTTCTAATTCCTAACACCGTAAATAGACATAGACTACCACCACCTTAGTTTAGATAATTAGATAATAGTAGAGTAATTGGTAGAAATACCAACCCCCCAAATCCAATACCCGAGATTCGTACTTTTCAATTTCCTAAAAAAACATAAAAAAGATAAAAAAATAATCTTCCTCAACCTTAACCTTAGCGTAGTAACTTCTCACTAGCATTCCTATTCCCCTAGAGAACGATATCAATACCCGTGGCTTACCCTAATACTACACTACAACGATTAGGTTCACTGCCTAGGGTGTTGAAAAACTTGCTCGATGAAAAGGAAGTTCCTTTGACCCCGAACGCGCTGCGTAAGCGTATCAAGTTTTTTGCGCCGCTGCCGGGGAATAGAATAGCTAGTTAGTAGTCCACCTCGTTTAGGTTTCTTTGCTTGATTCCTATCAAGTAAACTTTTTTCTCATTTTTAGCTTCCTCTTAGTCTATCCCCCTTCTTCGTGACCTTTGTTCGTAACACCCATCACTTTTCATCATGGAAGGTGATAACCAACCACCACTCATCAACCCACCACCAAATGACCCGCCAAGAGCCCGTACTCTTGGTGAATACTCAAGACCAAGCCACCTAGGCTATAGGAACACCATTGAGCTTCCCGACCAAGCCCAAACTACGGCCCTGCGATCCGACACCATCCGGTTGGTGCAAAACGGATGTGCATTCCATGGACTTCGTTCCGAAGATCCAAATCAGCATCTGAGGGATTTCCTCAAAATTGTCGATTCCATCGACCTTGATGCTACTACTCGGGAGACCACGAGCCTGCGTCTCTTCCAATTCTCTCTACGGGACCAAGCTAGTAATTGGCTTGAGCGACTTCCCGCCGGCTCCATCTCAAGTTGGGATGATCTTACCTCTCGCTTCCTTGCTCAATTTTTCCCACCGGGGAGAACCACTAAGCTTAGGAATGACATCTTGATGTTCCAACAACGTCAAGGTGAATTCTCTACGAAGCATGGACCCGATTCAAGGACTTACTTCATAAAGTCCCTCATCACGGCATTGATCTTTGGCTCCAAGTCCAAATCTTTTATGATCATGTCAAATTCCCCACTAAGCGATCCATTGACCAAGCGGCCGGTGGAAAACTTAGTGATCTCACCGCGGAAGAATCATGGGGTATAATAGAGGACCTTGCCCTCTACGACAACGAAAGTTGGGATGATCCCCGTGAGCTACCTAAAACCGTCTAGGCAATCTCCTTGCCTTCCATCAACTCACAACCTTCCGACCGTAGGATGATCGAACTTGAAGATCAAGTTAAATTCCTCATGAGTTCCTACAAAAATCCTAAGTCTTCACACCATGTGAACAAAGTTTCTTCCTCGTGCGAGCCGTTTTGTGATCCTTATAACACGCGCACTAGCACCCGATCCCCCGAACACGCTTCCGTTGACTACGCATCCTCGCGTATTAATGGAGCGGGAGGAAGATTCCCTACAATACCTGGACCTAGGAATTTCAATGAAACCCGTGAGGCATGGAAAAAAAAGCCCGACTTATACTGGGGACAAACCAAAGAATTCACCTCTAATGATTTCTCATGGCCCCCACCTAACGGTCCTAACCAACAAAACATCGAAGGGATGTTGCAAAACCTAGTTGCATACCAAGAAACCCAAATGGCTAAGCTCTCGGACCGCTTTAACCATCAACAAGCCGAGATGGATATGAAGATAGACAACCTTTTGAAAGCCATAGCCAATAGTGATAGGAAGGTTAGTGCTATCTCAACTTCCGAACCTTCAGGCATAGAGATTAAGGATCCAAGCAAGCTGACTAAGCACGTTCAATTCGTCAATACCATCGCCTTAGTGAAACCTGATAGAACAGATGACGAAGAGGACCATACGCTTGTGAATAATGAAACACCCGAGGAAGTAGATGAAGTAGACATTGACTATTTCAACAAATTTCCTACGGAAGAAGAACTATCTCGCCACCCTCACTTAGTGCGTGACCTCCGTCACATGTATGTTAGGAAAAGCCCTAGAATCAAGTTTGGGAACCCTTGGAATCTTAACATACCATGTTGCATAGGACACCTTTTTGTGGCAAAGGCCTACATTGATCGTAAATCCCAAATCAACATAATGACTAGCACCTACTACAATTGGATAATTAAGAAGCCTATCCCAACTAGGCAAGACCCCGATAATCTTAGGGATAAGTGCAATTTTCTTGGTAGAATCAATGGATTGCCCGTCTATGTAGGTAGTTTCACGTTCCCTACGGACTTCATAATTGTGGATGATTTTAGCACGGCCATAGACTCTAGCTTGTCCCACGTTATTCTAGGAAAACCTTTCATAGAAAGCACCGGGATGACCTATGACCCCTCGTTAGGAGTAGTGCGATTCAAGGATGAGAATGACGACATAGCTTACCAAATGCCGTTTAAGATTGAGAAGTTTTCATCACTCTCTAATGATGAAAACGAACTTAAGCTGTCAGTCTATTATAGGAATGATAAGGATAGGGAAAAGGGAGTAGATTATGTTATGGCTAAGATTTTCGGGTTCTATAAGGATTGTTTGAACTTAGGACCAAAATATAGGACCGAGTGTGGAGAGAACGAACTCTTAGAGAGGTGCATCATAGGACACTTCTACAACATGGAATCCCCCGGTAGAGACCGTCAAGAGGGCGGTAATGAGAAAACGTAGGAGCACGACTACGAGTCTAGCTACAAGACTCTTTAAATAAAGAAAAGCGCTTCGTGGGAGGCAACCCATGCTTAATTGTTTGCTTGTTAGTGTCATATATCTTTTATTAATTGTTTATCCTCATGTTTAAATTTGTAAAAATGCTTTATTTTGTTTTTAACCTTGTCTTAATTGCATATAAAGGTATTTTACATAAGGGATAAGTGTAGGGAGGATTACACACGTTTTCAAAAGAAACGTAAACATGAGAATAACAATTAACCAAAAGATATATATGTTTATTTGTTCGAGTCAAATGCTTGTATCGAGTCATAATGGATGTTTTTGCAGAAATTTTTCCAGATTCTAAAGATGTAAATTTTCCAGAATTTTTTTTTCAGAAAATCGCAGAATAGTTTTTGTCAGGATAACCTGACGGCGTCAGGATTGCAACCTGACGGCGTCAGGAAGGAGTAAAAACATCAGATCACTTTTTCTCATTTTCTGAGCTACTTATAAATTTTTGGAATTTTCCAGGTCTTAATTTTTTAGAAATTCTGTAAACATCCATTCCACAAGCATTATATCCTAGTTTAAATCGAGTCTTATATATATTATTACCGCCGATTTTACGCTAAGGTTTCGTTTGTTTTCTTCAAGTGTGCAGGTTTAGTTTGTCAAGAAGAAGTTACACAAGATTGGAAGGAGCTTTTCACGCAATAATTCTTCTTGGAAAGGATTTAACCACCACTTTACACGGATCCTACCGAGCTAATCAGGAGAGTATTAGTTTCTTTCGTTTTTGATTACCTTCTTTTATCATAACTTTGATACTTTCGGGGAACATTGGGGACAATGTTCAGTTTAAGTGTAGGGAGGGAAAATAAAACAGGAACTTTGAAACTATGCTTATCCTTGATTATTTGCTTTGTCTAATTGCATTTGCGTAATAAACCATGAGAAAATGTCGGTTAGGGTAATTTTGGCACCAAATTTAAAATTTTTCATGACATATAGGAGTGGGCCATTAGTCTTAACAAAAGCGTCTCACGGGTAACAATGCTTAGAGTGTGAACCGGTAGTATATTAGATTCTAGAACTTGTTTTGTGATGCATTCCGAGATCGCAAGTGAGACTACACTTGTGTAGTTAGGAATAACTAAATGATAAGAGGCATTAGGATAACCCTTGTTTGATACCCGTAATATAATTACTTCTTCCACTTCGGTTGAGTAATTCCCCCACACCTTTTGCGTTGTACTCATCTTTAGTACACGATACCCCTAGTTAACCCCTCAGAGCCTATCCTTTTCGCGGTTCTCGTGATGTTTCGGTTTTTCCGGAATATCAATGAAGAGCATTGTTTACACCCCACCCCCAAATATACACCCAAATCGCCTTAGCCTACCCCTTATGCACTCACTTTTAGTGCAAATGTTTGTTATCACCCTAAACCCTTAGTTCAATTATCTGGTTGCTTGCATGAGTTGCTAAGTCGAGTCATATCCTTTGTATACAGTTTTGGGACGATTGGGATTCATGGGAAAAGTTAAAGTTTATGAAATGACGGGAAGGGAACGTTAAATTCAAATTCCCTTTGTTTGCGTAATAATGTACCCCAAGTGTTTTGATCTTTTCAATTCGGGTCAAATTAGTGTTAGAGTAATAAAAACTCAAGTGTAGGGATGTGCCTATAAATCCCTATCATTTTGATGTTACCGAGAAAAAGAGAAAAAGAAAAAAAATAGAGTAAAAAAAAAAAAAAAAAAAAAAAAACATACGGGCTACCATCCTACATCTATCTTTTAAATTTATGTTTGTTTATTTCCGTTACCTAGAGTTTTAGAGTGTCGAGTCTTGGCTTAGCAACGCCATTCTTCGTATGCATTTAACATAGAGATTTTTGACTTGCCACCACTAAATAACCTATCCCACCAAACCCTTGTTTCCTTACCGTAAGCCTAACATTACAACCCTTTAAAAGAACTCTTTGATAGTCTTTCCTAGGTGCTTACGCCAAAGCGATGGAGGTTTGATCTATTCTCAAGCCTATGGTAATCTATGTACTAGGACCGGTTAATGAGTGTTTATCTTCCATCTCCTATTTGTTATATTTCATATATACACCCGAGAGAGATGTGAATATCCAAACACCCCATGTGAGGTGCTAGTATGTAATTTCCGTGCTTGTTATAACTTTTGCGGGGCTTATATGTGTTGTGGACCGTTTTAAATCAATGCTTCATGACCCCTAACTTATAAATTAATTGGCTAAAAGCACATTTGCTTGAGGACAAGCAAATAACAAGTGTAGGGATATTTGATAAGGTTTTAAAAGGTACCATTTTGAGGGGTCGTTTAAGCCCTTATTTGATCACTTTTGTATCCGTTATTGCTTAATATCGTTCATTTTCACTTTTTAGGTCTCTTGAAGGCAAAATGCTGGAATGGCACTTATTTGGACGAAAAGGCGCGAATATACGAAGAAAATGGCCAAAGTCACAATCGAGACACTCAAAGCTGCTGAAAACAGAAGGCGACGGCGTCAAGTGTTAATTGCGACGCCGTCGGAGGATTTTTGTGACGATACATAAGCCAAAAACCCTATTCTCAAGTGACGACGTCGGGCTTTAAAAGAGTAGGCCGTTGCTACTCAGACGGCCTAGATGCGACCCAGACGACGTCAGAAGCTGAAGAGGACGACGTCACAGACATAAGGTGACGCCGTCGCAAGGTTAACGTGGCCAAGACGAAACCCTAATGACGGCGACACGACGGCGTCACAAAACATAAGGTGACGCCGTCGCATATGTAATATTATATATAGAATCCGAATTTTTCAGTTTTAAGAGAGTCTTTTTGGAGTGAAAACCTAAAACCGAACCAAGGGTGTCTTGTACAGTATTTTAGGGTTCCAAACCCTATCTTACATCAAGATAAGTATTTACTTCATCAATTCAATTATGTCTTTGATTATTTGTGTATATGCTTGCATGTTCTCCATGTCCGGCTAATTTATTTGTGTGTTTGCTTAGGGAGTATGAAACTTAATTATTGAATATTGATTGGTTGTTTCTTATCTTAGTTGATTAATGATCTAGTAATGCGATAGGTCATTCGTTGTGTACTTAATGCTTGATTCATCTTTGTGAACCTTAGAATATAATTACCAGAGTAGTTGTAAGCTAAACCATCCAAAGAGTGCCTTAGAGTAAGAGTTTATTATCCCTAGTGGGTTTTGTAGACGAGACCCTTTGGTAAGTTCAAAGAGTTATGGAGAAACGCATACCCTACAACTTTAGACACACAACGCAACTAAGAATAAGGACGTGACAACTCAACCATCAATAGGAGATAATTAAGGAGTAGTAAAACCTAAGTAAACACATCTTTAAACTATCATACGAGCACACAATTAATTAGACATAGACTACCACCACCTTAGTTTAGATAATTAGATAATAGTAGAGTAATCGGTAGAAATACCAACCCCCCAAATCCAATACCCGAGATTCGTACTTTTCAATTTCCTAAAAAAACATAAAAAAAAATAAAAAAATAATCTTCCTCAACCTTAACCTTAGCGTAGTAACTTCTCACTAGCATTCCTATTCCCCTAGAGAACGATATCAATACATGTGTCTTACCCTAATACTACACTACAACGATTAGGTTCACTGCCTAGGGTGTTGAAAAACTTGCTCGACGAAAAGGAAGTTCCTTTGACCCCGAACGCGTTGCGTAAGCGTATCACACAAAAACTGTCAAACTCACCCAACCCCCACACTCCAACTATCTACTCACTCTCCACCAATACCACCCCGCCACGTGTAAAAGTCAATGGTAAAAAAGCTGTAAAAACACAAAGACTAAAATAACCGAAAGACCGTATATCCATTCTTGTCAACTCCCATTCACACACACAAACACACACAAAAACACATCTCTTCATCAATCAATCGATGGGAGAATCATCGCTGTCAATGGAGATCGATCCACCGTTCAAAGAGAACCAAGCCCCCTTCTTTACAAAACACATTAATATATTAAAAGACAGACTAAACTATTTTGGGTAAATGTAATCACCCATAATTCTAGCTAATCAACAATGAATGTGTCAACTGATGAGACTTATCCCTTTATCCGATGATATCTAACAATTAGATCAATAAAAACAGATGATCATTGCTTGAGGCCGAGCCTTTAAAGAAGAGTCCGGTTGACATCAAAAAATGCATGATATTAGATGTTCTCACCGATATACACCTTTTTGAGACTTTGCAAAAAGAAGAAAACATAATTAGTTTTACACGTACCTAACTTTTCTCGTAAAAAGCTTTTGACTAAGCAGTACATTGAAAATCCACATACTAAACGGTGGGACGAGGCCCAAAACCACAAATAAACACAAAAACAGTCAAACTCACCGCACCTCCACACTCCAACTATCTACTCACTCTCCACTAATACCACCCCGCCACGTGTATAAGTCAATGGTAAAAAGCTGCAAAAACACAAAGACGAAAACAACAGAAATACCGAATATCCATCCTTGTCAACTCCCATTCACACACACTAAAAACATACACAAAAACACATCTCTTCATCAATCAATCGATGGGAGAATCATCGCTGTCAATGGAGATAGATCCACCGTTAAAAGAGAACCAAGCCCCCTTCTTTACAATACACATTAATATATAAAGAGACAGACTAAACTATTTTGGGTAAATGTAATCACCCATAATTCTAGCTAATCAACAATGAATATGTCAACTCATGAGACTTATCCCTTTATCCGATGACATCTAACAAGTAAATCAATAAAAACAGATGATCATTGCTTGAGGCCGAGCCTTTAAAGAAAAGTCCGGTTGACATCAAAAAATGCATGAGATCAGATGTTCTCACCGATATACACCTTTCTGAGGCTTTGCAAAAAGAAGAAAAAATAATTTATTTTACACGTAGCTAACTTTTCTCGTAAAAAGCTTTTGACTAAGCAATACATAGACAATCCACTTACTAAACGGTGGGGTGAGGCTCGAAACCACAAAAAAACACAAAAACAGTCAAACTCACCCCACCCCCACACTCCAACTATCTACTCACTCTCCACCAATACCACCCCGCCACGTGTAAAAGTCAATGGTAAAAAAGCTGCAAAAACACAAAGACGAAAACAACAGAAAGATCGTATATCCATCCTTGCCAACTCCCATTCACACACACAAACACACACAAAAACACATCTCTTCATCAATCAATCAATGGGAGAATCATCGCTGTCAATGGAGATCGATCCACCGTTCAAAGAGAACCAAGCCCCATTCTTTATAATACACATTAATATATAAAGAGACATACTAAACTATTTTGGGTAAATGTAATCACCCATAATTCTAGCTAATCAACAATGAATGTGTCAACTCATGAGACTTATCCCTTTATCCGATGACATCTAACAATTAGATCAATAAAAACAGATGATCATTGCTTGAGGCCGAGCCTTTAAAGAAGAGTCCGGTTGACATCAAAAAATGCATGAGATCAGATGTTCTCACCGAGATACACCTTATTGAGACTTTGCAAAAAGAAGAAAAAATAATTTGTTTTACACGTAGCTAACTTTTCTCTTAAAAAGCTTTTGACTAAGTAGTACATAGACAATCCACTTACTAAACGGTGGGCTGAGGCCCAAAACCACAAATAAACACAAAAACACTCAAACTCACCCCACCCCCACATTCCAACTATCTACTCACTCTTCACCAATACCACCCCCCCACGTGTAAAAGTCAATGGTAAAAAAGCTGCAAAAACACAAAGACGAAAACAACAGAAAGACCGTATATCCATCCTTGTCGACTCCCATTCACACACACAAACACACTAAAAACACACACAAAAACACATCTCTTCATCAATCAATCGATGGGAGAATCATCGCTGTCAATGGAGATCGATCCACCGTTCAAAGAGAACCAAGCCCCCTTCTTTACAATACACATTAATATATAAAGAGACAGACTAACCTATTTTGGGTAAATGTAATCACCCATAATTCTAGCTAATCAACAATGAATGTGTCAACTCATGAGACTTATCCCTTTATATGATGACATCTAACAATTAGATCAATAAAAACAGATGATCATTGCTTGAGGCCGAGCC
This sequence comes from Chrysanthemum seticuspe, assembly GCA_019973895.1. Lineage (NCBI taxonomy): Eukaryota > Viridiplantae > Streptophyta > Magnoliopsida > Asterales > Asteraceae > Chrysanthemum > Chrysanthemum seticuspe. Next base: position 227,268,119 of record BPTQ01000002.1, read on the forward strand.
TTTAAAGAAGAATCCGGTTGACATCAAAAAATGCATGAGATCAGATGTTCTCACCGATATACACCTTTATGAGACTTTGCAAAAAGAAGAAAAAATAATTTGTTTTACACGTAGCTAACTTTTCTCGTAAAAAGCTTTTGACTAAGCAGTACATAGACAATCCACTTACTAAACGATGGGCTGAGGCCCAAAACCAAAATAAACACAAAAACAGTCAAACTCACCCCACCCCCACACTCCAACTATCTACTCACTCTCCACCCCGCCACGTGTAAAAGTCAATTGTAAAAAAGCTGCAAAAACACAAAGAAGAAAACAACAGAAATACCGTATATCCATCCTTGTGAATTCCCATTCACACACACAAACACACACAAAAACACATCTCTTCATCAATCAATCGATGGGAGAATCATCGCTGTCAATGGAGATCGATCCACCGTTCAAAGAGAACCAAGCCCCCTTCTTTACAATACACATCTATACATATATATGGGACTACATATGCCACTTGTATAATGCTTACTAGGCACTTTAATATTGACATGGCACATTTTATGATGAGGTGGAAATGCCACCGTGGCACATTTATCCGGTTACTTAATAAAAAAAAATTCTGATGCAACCAAGAATCGAACTTGGGTTGTTACATTCAAACACAAACGCCCCAACCACTGAGGCTCATCACATATTTGAGTTTTATTTTCTACTTCCAAAACAATATACTCAAAAGTCCTACATATTCTACTTCCAACCCAAGATGGGTAGTCACATATCCAGCTTTTATTGGAGCAAATCAAGGGCAGTCAAATCTTATTCATAACCTCCCCCTTTTCAATCGCTTAAACATTAAATCTTATCAAAACATCAAATCAATGTGTGGTTTAACATTTAAACTGATTAGTTTCATGTATATTATTGAAAACTAATGATGTTTGTTACCCCACAAGATTATCTCGGATTGTTGAATAATCTCATCCGCAGCAATTCATCCAATCAGGTTCGATTTATTTTATTAATTATATGTACTTGGTAGGTTAAAGTTTTGTATTTGTGATGTGGACTTTTAAACATGCCAATTGGAGCTGTTTTCATAAAGGGTTAATGACATGGAATAATCGTGTAGGAAATTGTGCAGAAACAATGAATGCTTCAAGTAATGGTGCAACTGATTCTGAATCGGTTATATCAAGCATAAAATACCAGCAGAGTTCACACCATCATCCTCTCCTGAAAATTTTGAGCTTCCAACGGCATTCTACGCAACCGCTAGAAGTGTTCGTGGTATATTTGAGTCCACACTGGTTTGTATTCTATTTTACTATATTTTCATTAATTTCTCTGGTACATTTTTATGAAACTGCAACTGATGCTATTATACATATTACAGCTGGAAACACTTCTCAAAATTTTCCCTGTGTCATCATATCATAATCTCACCCTTCAATGTTTGACTGAGGTAATACTATCTATTTGAATTATTATAAGTTATGGACACCCATTTTTATAATGAGCATTGCTAAATCTATCTTTGTTACGCATTTGACGCTGGTTGCTGCCCTTAATTTTGAGGTTTTCTGTGATGAGCAGTATGTTAATACGTATAACATATTCATTGTCCAGTTGCAGGTATGTCATTTCATTAGTAAATTTATTACTTTCATGCCTCATCTTTGCGGTGGTGTTCAGTTAAATATATTAATGTTATTATTATTTGTAAAGACTTTCAAGCTATGGTGGATGGTTCTTTATGAGACTTTCGTTGCAGGACCTGTTTTCCCCCATAACATCTAGGTAATATACAGTCTTTCTAAATTTCAGCTATACCTTAGCAAGTGAAAGTGACAAGTGGTATTTGGACGTGGTGTTTAATTGCAGCTTTGAGGTTGGCATAACACAAGTGAGGAACAGCTTGTACCATCTTTTCAAGTAGCAATTCTTAGACACGAGTCTGCTATGCCAAATCATAACGTGTAAATACCATGGTCTTTTTAAAGTGCAACCATACTGTAAGGTAAGATCTCAATACCCAAATCACCTTTTATTGTTTTATTGGAACCTGTTCTTACTACAATGCAACATGGTTTTGTAGATGCGTTGATATACTTGGCAAGCCAAGCACTAAGCATGCAAATTTCGTAAGTGCCTCCCTTATTTTAGACACACACATACTACATAACCAATTTTTAAGTATGCTAAAACATAATATGGCACTATTTTACATCTGATACGTTGGGTATAATTGACCACATGGCTGACATTGTTTCAGTCATTTTGCAATAAGGCTACCCAAGTTCAATAATTTCAATAATAATCTATTACTCCTATCTGATAACATCTAGAAGGTTTTGTGCATTTAATACACACATTGGATGACTTTCAATATGTTTTACCCATTTAACCTATTTAACAAGTTTTTTTTGTGAAACAATTATGGTTGATTCGTTGTCTCATTATTTTCCGCGTCTCCATGATATCATGTTGCGGTTTATGGTCATGATGTTCCTAATCCAGAATTTGTTTAAGATAGTAATTTAGGAGGTATTGGGCACAATATATACATTGTGGCCATGATGTTCCAAGTCCATAATTTGATATAACATATATAATTGGTTAATATTGGTATTATAGTAGCATACGACATAAAGTAACTAATGTCATTACCATTTGATGTGTCAGGAATGACTACGTCCCAAGCTGCAGAGTCTGCTTAGCCTTTGATGGAATTGTGGGCATGAAGGTAATTCACATACGAGTTTTCTCCCCGTTAGGTCCCAATTCCTTCTAGAAATGTGTATGCCATGAATGCCGCTTGGTCAATCTTGCTTCAGGAGTGTAGTGTAAAAGCTTTACTGGATATCACATATAGTAAGAAAAACCACTTGCATTTTAGGTGTTTAAAAGTTATTTGATAATTTGCTACTACTTCTCTTTTCACTTATGTTGGAACCACAAAATATTTTTTTGTACCTCCCCACAATCAAGTATAAATGACTTACAACTTCTGTCTTCAGGACCATCTAGAAACACAGTTACAGGAACAAAAATAATGATAATCACTGTAAGTTTTTTCCTTCATGTTCAGCTGTCCTATGCGGGTGGAGTTTAATTGCCAAGGTTTGAGATGACAATGGCAAAGGCGGATGTTAACAATAAACATGTTCTTACTGTTAATTCGAGGTTGGATATGTGACATTACGTTTCATAAGCAAAAACTTGAAATGTAATCTTTATTTAAAAAGTGCATACACTGTCATATTTAATGTGTTATCTAGAACACTAATATTGTTGGATTCCGTTAACAGAGTTGCAAACTATGGGACATTCGGTCAGGTAGACTAATGCACAAGCTCTTAGGACACTCTAAATGGATCATGTGAGCTTAAACATATTATGAATTGATATTTTGGTATTTAATGGATCAGGTGTAATAACCAAATGGTTAAATTACTATTTAATAAGATGTGCTTTTCGGAAAAAGGATTTGAGAGTATCAACTCAAATTTCAAATAAATGCAAGTAAAGATTTGCCGTGCTATAGTCTTACAGTACCAAAAAAGAGGTCCTCGGATCTATGTTTTTAATTGTTGGAGTATGTTTTTGAAATGTTGTTTTTTACATGGAAAATGACCATTGTCTGCTTGTCCCTCTATTTGCTTAGTTTTTTTGCTCGATTCTTATTACACCTTCGTTTACTTGAATCACAATATCGTATGGAAAGCTGGTTCTGAGATTTTTATTGATAACATAGGTTGGATTGTTATTTGATTCTTGCTTCATTGTTTAATGATATTTCTCAAATAATTTTTTTAGCTAACTAAGTTGTTAAAGTTGTAACACTTACAGTATTTGTTTTTTTAAGGTACTGCAAAGGAAGAACCTAATGTTCCTATCCCATCCTGCAATGGATGCTTTATCAGGTGGTTTGTTCTTTTATAAGACACTGAATGGGATGTGGGTCTAACCTTAGGTAAATGTTTTTGACCAAATTGACATGTGTGGCGGGTAGATTTTAACTAAGAAGCTTAGAGCTTGCACACAAATATTGTAACATACGTAAGAGCGAATTTTGAACTCAATATTTTTTACTGATAGTGACTTTAAGTTGCTACTATAGCCAACTGTGGTTTCAGATTTTGATGAAGTTGAAATTCGATGATAACAAAGACTCACCAAAGTCGATTTTACCTCATATGTACTATGGAAATTTAGAGGTGGTTGCACATTAGAAGACGTATTGCAAATGGTTACTTTATAAAGCAACTACCTTTACAGCGTTCACATGATTTTCATTGGCTTTACGTTAATGTAAAGAAACAAATATGTAGTTTTATTGGCACTATTTATTTGGTCTTTTAGAAGGTTATTGTTACGAGTTTTATATACATTTGGTTACACGATATATATACCGGCAGTATTGCCAAATTTTCACGATTGCTTTACATACATTTAGAATTCAACATTAATTATCATGAAACCAGCCCGCCCATTCGGGCGGGCTATGAAGCTAGTTAATATATAAAGAGACAAACTAAACTATTTTGGGTAAATGTAATCAACCATAATTCTAGCTAATCAACAATGAATGTGTCAACTCATGAGACTTATCCCTTTATCCGATGACATCTAACAATTAGATCAATAAAAACAGATGGTCATTGCTTGAGGCCGAGCCTTTAAAGAAGAGTTCGGTTGACATAAAAAAAATGCATGAGCTTAGATGTTCTCACCGATATACACCTTTCCGAGAGTTTGCCAAAAGAAGAAAAAATAATTTGTTTTACACGTAGCTAACTTTTTTCGTAAAAAGCTTTTGACTAAGCAGTACATAGACAATCCACTTACTAAACGGTGGGATGAGGCCCAAAACCACAAATAAACACAAAAACAGTCAAACTCACCCCACCCCCACACTCCAACTATCTACTCACTCTCCACCAATACCACCACGCCACGTGTAAAATTCAATGGTAAAAATGTTGTAAAAACACAAAGACGAAAATAACCGAAAGACCGTATATCCATCCTTGTCAACTCCCATTCACACACACAAACACACACTAAAAACACACACAAAAACACATCTCTTCATCAAATAATAGATGGGAGAATCATCGCTGTCAATGGAGATCGATCCACCGTTCAAAGAGAACCAAGCCCCTTTCTTTACAATACACATTAATATATAAAGAGACAGACTAAACTATTTTAGGTAAATGTAATCACCCATAATTTTAGCTAATCAACAATCAATGTGTCAACTAATGAGACTTATCCCTTTATCCGATGACAGCTAACAATTAGATCATTAAAAACAGATGATCATTGCTTGAGGCCGAGCCTTTAAAGAAAAGTCCGGTTGACATCAAAAAATGCATGAGATCAGATGTTCTCACCGATATACACCTTTATGAGACTTTGCAAAAAGAAGAAAAAATAATTTTTTTTACACGTAGCTAACTTTTCTCGTAAAAAGCTTTTTAATAAGCAGTACATAGACAATCCACTTACTAAACGATGGGCTGAGGCCCAAAACCACAAATAAACACAAAAACTGTCAAACTCACCCCACCCCCACACTCCAACTATCTACTCACTCTCCACCAATACCACCCCGCCACGTGTAAAAGTCAATGGTAAAAAAGCTGCAAAAACTCAAAGACGAAAACAACAGAAAAACCGTATATCCATCCTTGTCAACTCCCATTCACACACACAAACACACACTAAAAACACACACAAAAACACATCTCTTCATCAATCAATCGATGGGAGAATCATCGTTGTCAATGGAGATCGATCTACCGTTCAAAGAGAACCAAGCCCCCTTCTTTACAATACACATTAATATATAAAGAGACAAACTAAACTATTTTGGGTAAATGTAATCACCCATAATTCTAGCTAATCAACAATGAATGTGTCAACTCATGAGACTTATCCCTTTATCCGATGACATCTAACAATTAGATCAATAAAAACAGATGATCATTGCTTAAGGTCGAGCCTTTAAAAAAGAGTCCGGTTGACATAAAAAAATGCATGAGATCAGATGTTCTCACCGATATACACCTTTATGAGACTTTGCAAAAAGAAGAAAAAATAATTTGTTTTACACGTAGCTAACTTTTCTCATAAAAAGCTTTTGACTAAGAAGTACATTGACAATCCACATACTAAACGGTGGGCCGAGGCCCAAAACCACAAATAAACACAAAAACAGTCAAACTCACCGCACCCCCACACTCCAACTATCTACTCACTCACCACCAATACCACCCCGCCATGTGTAAAAGTCAATGGTAAAAAAGCTGCAAAAACACAAAGACGAAAACAACAGAAAGACCGTATATCCATCCTTGTCAACTCCCATTCACACACTAAAAACACACACAAAAACACATCTCTTCATCAATCAATCGATGGGAGAATCATCGCTGTCAATGGAGATCGATCCACCGTTCAAAGAGAACCAAGCCCCCTTCTTTACAATACACATTAATATATAAAGAGACAGACTAAACTATTTTGGGTAAATGTAATCACCTATAATTCTAGCTAATCAACAATGAATGTGTCAACTCATGAGACTTATCCCTTTATCCGATGACATCTAACAATTAGATCAATAAAAAACAGATGATCATTGTTTGAGGCCGAGCTTTTAAAGAAGAGTCCGGTTGACATCAAAAAATGCATGAGATCACATGTTCTCACCGATATACACCTTTATGAGACATTGCAAAAAGAAGAAAAAATAATTTGTTTTACACGTACCTAACTTTTCTCGTAAAAAGCTTTTGACTAAGAAGTACATTGACAATCCACATACTAAACGGTGGGCCGAGGCCCAAAACCACAAATAAACACAAAAACAGTCAAACTCACCGCACCCCCACACTCTAACTGTCTACTCACTCTCCACCAATACCACCCCGCCACGTGTAAAAGTCAATGGTAAAAAAGCTATAAAAACACAAAGACGAAAACAACAAAAAGACCGTATATCCATCCTTGTCAACTCCCATTCACACACACAAACACACACTAAAAACACACACAAAAACACATCTCTTCATCAATCAATCGATGGGAGAATCATCGCTGTCAATGGAGATCGATCCACCGTTCAAAGTGAACCAAGCCCCCTTCTTTACAATACACATTAATATATAAAGAGACAGACTAAACTATTTTGGGTAAATGTAATCACCCATAATTCTAGCTAATCAACAATGAATGTGTCAACTCATGAGACTTATCCCTTTATGATGACATCTAACAATTAGATCAATAAAAACAGATGATCATTGCTTGAGGCTGAGCCTTCAAAGAAGAGTCCGGTTGACATCAAAAAATGCATGAGATCAGATGTTCTCACCGATATACACCTTTCCGAGACTTTGCAAAAAGAAGAAAAAATAATTTGTTTTACACGTAGCTAACTTTTCTCGTAAAAAGCTTTTGACTAAGAAGTACATTGACAATCCACATACTATACGGTGGGTTGAGGCCTAAAACCACAAATAAACACAAAAACAGTCAAACTCACCGCACCCCCACACTCCAACTATCTACTCACTCTCCACCAATACCACCCCGCCACGTGTAAAAGTCAATGGTAAAAAAGCTGCAAAAACACAAAGACGAAAACAACAGAAAGACCGTATATCCATCCTTGTCAACTCCCATTCACACACTAAAAACACACAAAAAAACACATCTCTTCATCAATCAATCGATGGGAGAATCATCGCTGTCAATGGAGATCGATCCACCGTTCAAAGAGAACCAAGCCCCCTTCTTTACAATACACATTAATATATAAAGAGACAGAGTAAACTATTTTGGGTAAATGTAATCACCCATAATTCTAGCTAATCAACAATGAATGTGTCAACTCATGAGACTTATCCCTTTATCCGATGACATCTAACAATTAGATCAATAAAAAACAGATGATCATTGCTTAAGGCCGAGCTTTTAAAGAAGAGTCCAGTTGACATCAAAAAATGCATGAGATCAGATGTTCTCACCGATATACACCTTTATGAGACTTTGCAAAAAGAAGAAAAAATAATTTGTTTTACACGTAGCTAACTTTTCTCGTAAAAAGCTTTTGACTAAGAAGTACATTGACAATCCACATACTAAACGGTGGGCCGAGGCCCAAAACCACAAATAAACACAAAAACAGTCAAACTCACCGCACCCCCACACTCCAACTATCTACTCATTCTCCACCAATACCACCCCGCCACGTGTAAAAGTCAATGGTAAAAAAGCTGCAAAAACACAAAGACGAAAATAACAGAAAGACCGTATATCCATCCTTGTCAACTCCCAATCACACACACACACACACAAACACACACTAAAAACACACACAAAAGCGCATCTCTTCATCAATCAATCGATGGGAGAATCATCGCTGTCATCGGAGATCGATCCACCGTTCAAAGAGAACCATGCCCCCTTCTTTACAATACACATTAATATATAAAGAGACAGACTAAACTATTTTGGGAAAATTTAATCACCCATAATTCTAGCTAATCAACAATGAATGTGTCAACTCATGAGACTTATCCCTTTATCCGATGACATCTAACAATTAGATCAATAAAAACAGATGATCATTGCTTGAGGCCGAGCCTTTAAAGAAGAGTCCGGTTGACATAAAAAAAAGCATGAGATCAGATGTTCTCACCGATATACACCTTTCTGAGACTTTGCAAAAAGAAGAAAAAATAATTTGTTGTACACGTAGCTAACTTTTCTCGTAAAAAGCTTTTGACTAAGAAGTACATTGACAATCCACATACTAAACGGCGGGCCGAGGTCCAAAACCACAAATAAACACAAAAACAGTCCAACTCACCGCACCCCCACACTGCAACTATCTACTCACTCTCCACCAATACCACCCCGCCACGTGTAAAAGTCAATGGTAAAAAAGCTGCAAAAACACAAAGACGAAAACAACAGAAAGACCGTATATCCATCCTTGTCAACTCCCATTCACACACACACACACAAACACACACTAAAAAGACAAACAAAAACATATCTCTTCATCAATCAATCGATGGGAGAATCATCATTGTCATTGGAGATCGATCCACCGTTTAAAGAGAACCAAGCCCCCCTTTTCACAATACACATTAATATATAAAGAGACAGACAAAACTATTTTGGGTAAATGTAATCACCCATAATTATAGCTAATCAACAATGAATGTGTCAACTCATGAGACTTATCTCTTTATCCGATGACATCTAAAAATTAGATCAATAAAAACAGATGATCATTGCTTGAGGCCGAGCCTTTAAAGAAGAGTCCGGTTGACATCAAAAAATGCATGAGATCAGATGTTCTCACCGATATACACCTTTCTGAGACTTTGCAAAAAGAAGAAAAAATAATTTGTTTTACACGTAGCTAACTTTTCTCGTAAAAAGCTTTTGACTAAGCAGTACATTGACAATCCACTTACTAAACGGTGGGCTGAGGCCCAAAACCACGAATAAACACAAAAACAGTCAAACTCACCCCACCCCACACTCCAACTATCTACTCACTCTCCACCAATACCACCCCGCCACGTGTAAAAGTCAAAGGTAAAAAAGCTGTAAAAACACAAAGACGAAAATAACCGAAAGACCGTATATCCATCCTTGTCAACTCCCATTCACACACACAAACACACACTAAAAACATACACAAAAACACATCGCTTCATCAATCAATCGATGGGAGAATCATCGCTGTCAATGGAGATCGATCCACCGTTCAAAGAGAACCAAGCCCCCTTCTTTACAATACACATTAATAAATAAATAGATATACTAAACTATTTTGGGTAAATATAATCACCCAAAATTCTTGCTAATCAACAATGAATGTGTCAACTCATGAGACTTATCCCTTTATCTGATGACATCTACCAATTAAATCAATAAAAACAGATGATCATTGCTTGAGGCCGAGCCTTTAAAGAAGAGTCCGGTTGACATCAAAAAATGCATGAGATCAGATGTTCTCACCGATATACACCTTTCTGAGACTTTGCAAAAAGAAGAAAAAATAATTTGTTTTACACGTAGCTAACTTTTCTCGTAAAAAGCTTTTGACTAAGCAGTACATTGACAATCCACTTACTAAACGGTGGGCTGAGGCCCAAAACCACGAATAAACACAAAACAGTCAAACTCACCCCACCCCCACACTCCAACTATCTACTCACTCTCCACCAATACCACCCCGCCACGTGTTAAAGTCAATGGTAAAAAAGCTGTAAAAACACAAAGACGAAAATAACCGAAAAACCGTATATCCATCCTTGTCAACTCCCATTCACACACACAAACACACACAAAAACACATCTCTTCATCAATCAATCGATGGGAGAATCATCGCTGTCAATGGAGATCGATCCACCGTTCAAAGAGAACCAAGCCCCTTTCTTTACAATACACATTAATATATAAAGAGACAGACTAAACTATTTTGGGTAAATGTAATCACTCATAATTCTAGCTAATCAACAATGAATGTGTCAACTCATGAGACTTATCCCTTTATCCGATGACATATAACAAGTAGATCAATAAAAACAGATGATCAATGCTTGAGGCCGAGCCATTAAAGAAGAGTCCGGTTGACATCAAAAAATGCATGAGATCAGATGTTCTCACCGATATACACCTTTCTGAGACTTTGCAAAAAGAAGAAAAAATAATTTGTTTTACACGTACCTAACTTTTCTCGTAAAAAGCTTTTGACTAAGAAGTACATTGACAATCCACATACTAAACGGTGGGCTGAGGCCCAAAACCACAAATAAACACAAATACAGTCAAACTCACCGCACCCCCACACTCCAACTATCTACTCACTCTCCACCAATACCACCCCGCCACGTGTAAAAGTCAATGGTAAAAAAGCTGCAAAAACACAAAGACGAAAACAACAGAAAGACCGTATATCCATCCTTGTCAACTCCCATTCACACACACACACACAAACACACACAAAAACACATCTCTTCATCAATCAATCGATGGGAGAATCATCGCTGTAAATGGAGATCGATCCACCGTTCAAAGAGAACTAAGCCCCATTCTTTACAATACACATTAATATATAAAGAGACACACTAAACTATTTTGGGTAAATGTAATCACCCATAATTCTAGCTAATCAACAATGAATGTGTCAACTCATGAGACTTATGCCTTTATCCGATGACATCTAACAATTAGATCAATAAAAACAGATGATCATTGCTTGAGGCCGAGCCTTTAAAGAAGAGTCCGGTTGACATAAAAAAATGCATGAGATCAGATGTTCTCACCGATATACACCTTTCTGAGACTTTGCAAAAAGAAGAAAAAATATTTTGTTTTACACGTAGCTAACTTTTCTCGTAAAAAGCTTTTGACTAAGCAGTACATTGACAATCCACTTACTAAACGGTGGGCTGAGGCCCAAAACCACGAATAAACACAAAACAGTCAAACTCACCCCACCCCCACACTCCAACTATCTACTCACTCTCCACCAATACCACCCCGCCACGTGTAAAAGTCAATGGTAAAAAAGCTGTAAAAACACAAAGACGAAAATAACCGAAAAACCGTATATTCATCCTTGTCAACTCCCATTCACACACACAAACACACACTAAAAACACACACAAAAACACATCTCTTCATCAATCAATCGATGGGAGAATCATCGCTGTCAATGGAGATCGATCCACCGTTCAAAGAGAACCAAGCCCCTTTCTTTACAATACACATTAATATATAAAGAGACAGACTAAACTATTTTGGGTAAATGTAATCACTCATAATTCTAGCTAATCAACAATGAATGTGTCAACTCATGAGACTTATCCCTTTATCCGATGACATCTAACAAGTAGATCAATAAAAACAGATGATCATTGCTTGAGGCCGAGCCTTTAAAGAAGAGTCCGGTTGACATCAAAAAATGCATGAGATCAGATGTTCTCACCGATATACACCTTTCTGAGACTTTGCAAAAAGAAGAAAAAATAATTTGTTTTACACGTAGCTAACTTTTCTCGTAAAAAGCTTTTGACTAAGCAGTACATTGACAATCCACTTACTAAACGGTGGGCTGAGGCCCAAAACCACGAATAAACACAAAACAGTCAAACTCACCCCACCCCCACACTCCAACTATCTACTCACTCTCCACTAATACCACCCCGCCACGTGTTAAAGTCAATGGTAAAAAAGCTGTAAAAACACAAAGACGAAAATAACCGAAAAACCGTATATCCATCCTTGTCAACTCCCATTCACACACACAAACACACACAAAAACACATCTCTTCATCAATCAATTGATGGGAGAATCATCGCTGTCAATGGAGATCGATCCACCGTTCAAAGAGAACCAAGCCCCTTTCTTTACAATACACATTAATATATAAAGAGACAAACTAAACTATTTTGGGTAAATGTAATCACTCATAATTCTAGCTAATCAACAATGAATGTGTCAACTCATGAGACTTATCCCTTTATCCGATGGCATCTAACAAGTAGATCAATAAAAACAGATGATCATTGCTTGAGGCCGAGCCTTTAAAGAAGAGTCCGGTTGACATCAAAAAATGCATGAGATCAGATGTTCTCACCGATATACACCTTTCTGAGACTTTGCAAAAAGAAGAAAAAATAATTTGTTTTACACGTACCTAACTTTTCTCGTAAAAAGCTTTTGACTAAGAAGTACATTGACAATCCACATACTAAACGGTGGGCTGAGGCCCAAAACCACAAATAAACACAAATATAGTCAAACTCACCGCACCCCCACACTCCAACTATCTACTCACTCTCCACCAATACCACCCCGCCACGTGTAAAAGTCAATGGTAAAAAAGCTGCAAAAACACAAAGACGAAAACAACAGAAAGACCGTATATCCATCCTTGTCAACTCCCATTCACACACACACACACAAACACACACTAAAAACACACACAAAAACACATCTCTTCATCAATCAATCGATTGGAGAATCATCGCTGTAAATGGAGATCGATCCACCGTTCAAAGAGAACCAAGCCCCATTCTTTACAATACACATTAATATATAAAGAGACAGACTAAACTATTTTGGGTAAATGTAATCACCCATAATTCTAGCTAATCAACAATGAATGTGTCAACTCATGAGACTTATGCCTTTATCCGATGACATCTAACAATTAGATCAATAAAAACAGATGATCATTGCTTGAGGCCGAGCCTTTAAAGAAGAGTCCGGTTGACATAAAAAAATGCATGAGATCAGATGTTCTCACCGATATACACCTTTCTGAGACTTTGCAAAAAGAAGAAAAATAATTTGTTTTACACGTAGCTAACTTTTCTCGTAAAAAGCTTTTGACTAAGCAGTACATTGACAATCCACTTACTAAACGGTGGGCTGAGGCCCAAAACCACGAATAAACACAAAACAGTCAAACTCACCCCACCCCCACACTCCAACTATCTACTCACTCTCCACCAATACCACCCCGCCACGTGTAAAAGTTAATGGTAAAAAAGCTGTAAAAACACAAAGACGAAAATAACCGAAAAACCGTATATTCATCCTTGTCAACTCCCATTCACACACACAAACACACACTAAAAACACACACAAAAACACATCTCTTCATCAATCAATGGATGGGAGAATCATCGCTGTCAATGGAGATCGATCCACCGTTCAAAGAGAACCAAGCCCCTTTCTTTACAATACACATTAATATATAAAGAGACAGACTAAACTATTTTGGGTAAATGTAATCACTCATAATTCTAGCTAATCAACAATGAATGTGTCAACTCATGAGACTTATCCCTTTATCCGATGACATCTAACAAGTAGATCAATAAAAACAGATGATCATTGCTTGAGGCCGAGCCTTTAAAGAAGAGTCCGGTTGACATCAAAAAATGCATGAGATCAGATGTTCTCACCGATATACACCTTGCTGAGACTTTGCAAAAAGAAGAAAAAATAATTTGTTTTACACGTACCTAACTTTTCTCGTAAAAAGCTTTTGACTAAGAAGTACATTGACAATCCACATACTAAACGGTGGGCTGAGGCCCAAAACCACAAATAAACACAAAAACAGTCAAACTCACCGCACCCCCACACTCCAACTATCTACTCACTCTCCACCAATACCACCCCGCCACGTGTAAAAGTCAATGGTAAAAAAGCTGCAAAAACACAAAGACGAAAACAACAGAAAGACCGTATATCCATCCTTGTCAACTCCCATTCACACACACACACACACAAACACACACTAAAAACACACACAAAAACACATCTCTTCATCAATCAATCGATGGGAGAATCATCGCTGTCAATGGAGATTGATCCACCGTTCAAAGAGAACCAAGCCCCCTTCTTTACAATACACATTAATATATAAAGAGACAGACTAAACTATTTTGGGTAAATGTAATCACCCATAATTTTAGCTAATCAACAATGAATGTGTCAACTCATGAGACTTATCCCTTTATCCGATGACATCTAACAATTAGATCAATAAAAACAGATGATCATTGCTTGAGGCCGAGCCTTTAAAGAAGAGTCCAGTTGACATCAAAAAATGCATGAGATCAGATGTTCTCACCGATATACACCTTTCTGAGACTTTGCAAAAAGAAGAAAAAATATTTTGTTTTACACGTAGCTAACTTTTCTCGTAAAAAGCTTTTGACTAAGCAGTACATTGACAATCTACTTACTAAACGGTGGGCTGAGGCCCAAAACCACGAATAAACACAAAAACAGTCAAACTCACCCCACCCCCACACTCCAACTATCTACTCACTCTCCACCAATACCACCCCGCCACGTGTAAAAGTCAATGGTAAAAAAGCTGTAAAAACACAAAGACGAAAATAACCGAAAGACCGTATATCCATCCTTGTTAACTCCCATTCACACACACAAACACACACTAAAAACACATCTCTTCATCAATCAATCGATGGGAGAATCATCGCTGTCAATGGAAATCGATCTACCATTCAAAGAGAACCAAGCCCCTTTCTTTACAATACACATTAATTTATAAAGAGGCAAACTAAACTATTTTGGGTAAATGTAATCACCCATAATTTTAGCTAATTAACAATTAATGTGTCAATTAATGAGACTTATCCCTTTATCCGATGAAAGCTAACAATTAGATCGATAAAAATAGATGATCATTGCTTGAGGCCGAGCCTTTAAAGAAGAGTCCAGTTGACATAAAAAAATGCATGAGAACAGATGTTCTCACTGATATACACCTTTTGGAACTTTGCAAAAAGAAGAAAAAATAATTTGTGTCACACGTAGCTAACTTTTCTCATAAAAAGCTTTTGACTAAGCAGTACATAGCTAACTTTTCTCATAAAAAGCTTTTGACCACGGTGGGCTGAGGCCCAAAAACCACAAACAAACACAAAAACAGTCAAACTCCCCCCTACTCACTCCAACTATCTACTCACTCCCTCCAATACCGCCCCGCCACGTGTAAAAGTCAATGGTAAAAAAGCTGCAAACACAAAGACGAAAAACAACAGAAAGACCGTATATCCATCCTTGTCAACTCCCATTCACACACACTAAAAACACACACAAAAACACACACATCTCTTCATCATCAATCAATCGATGGGTGAATCATCGCTGTCAATGGAGATCGATCCACCGTTCAAAGAGAACCAAGCCACACCTGACGACTGGCGTAAAGCGTTAGCAAAAGTCGTTCCAGCGGTTGTGGTCCTCCGTACGACCGCCGGTCGAGCTTTCGATACCGAATCGGCCGGTTCGAGTTACGCGACCGGGTTCGTTATTGATAAGGCTCGTGGAATTATTTTAACTAATCGTCATGTTGTTAAGCCTGGTTAGTTAGTTAGTTTATTTAATTTTGACCTAATTTGAATGTGAATTGTGTTATAAAGTGAATGTAACAGTTTTTTGTTTTGCTTGTAGGTCCTGTTGTGGCGGAAGCTACGTTTGTGAATCGGGAAGAGATTCCGGTATATCCGATATATCGAGACCCGGTGAGTTGATGCTTATTTGTGGAATATGTATATATATTCTTATTTAGTTGAAATGGTTAATTAATGTGTTCATGGTCAACTAAATTACCCCTAAAACCTATAATATTTACACTAGGTGCCGCAAATTTTGGGGGGGCCGGGCCCTCCCCTGCCCCTACATAGTTCCGTCCATGGCGGTGTATCGTTTTAAAAGGCATTTCAGCCTAAATTATAACTGAATACCTGTCAAAAAAACCTTACATTGCGCGAAAAACTAAGTTTGATGCTTTAAATTTAGAAAAAAAGGAGATACCTTGCGACTTGTTCATTAGAATATGCATATTCTGGTAGGAAGGAACACTTTGAGTTAGGATAGATGAGTAAATCGCACATAAAGTTATTATTCTTTAGGCCAATTTAAATATTAGGTACTTAACTTTTCTTTTTAAATTTAAGGTATAAAAGTTAAAATTTTGTGCAATGTAAGGTCTTTGACTTTTTAAATGAGGTTACTGGTCATAGTTTTAACCGAAATAACTTAAATGCCCGACTATTAATAATGCATCACATTAGTTAACCATTTCAGCTAAATATTATGATCGGTAACAGTGGTGGAACGAGGGCCCCGGCCCTCCCAAAATTTTGGATTATTTTTAATTGTTTAAGGTTGAAAATGAACTATTGTGACTATTAGGTATATTAGTATCAGTGGGGTGTTGTAAGGAATTGTTGTCACTTGATAGTTTGTGAAGCTAATAGTTAGCTTTAACTTTTTTTCTTAATGACTACTCTGAATTCTGTATACTTTAGTGTGTTGCATTTTCTAAATAAAACATAGCAAAGAGTTAGCTTAGTTTTATTACGGTTTCGACATTTAAGTACAGTTATACATTAGTTAAGTCAAAATTTTAAGTTGGTATATGCAACTTTGAACACTATTAAACTAATGTCTTGATATTATACATCGTATATAACTACACGGAATCCTTTCGTATATAACTATGTTTGAACAAGCTACGTTTTACGTCCAAAAATATTTCGACCCTCCCAAGAAAAGAGGCCAAGTTCCGCCACTGATTGGTAACCTCTTTTTAAGAGTCTAGAAAACCTTACATTGCAAAAAAAAAAAAAAAAAATTAACTTCAATACCTTGAATTTAGAAAAAAAAGGTTGGATACCTAAGATAAAAATTGGCCTAAAGTATAATACTTTTTGGTACGATTTTGCCTATCTTCTTAAGCTTTCTAGGTACAAAGATTCATTGCTCTTTTAAGTTTCGCCGCATCCCTTGTACACAGAATCGAGATATAATATATTAGAGGGTTTTTAACCTAAGGTTTAAATTGGCCTAAAGTATAGTACTTTTTGGTACAATACCTCTTTCTTCTTAAGCTTTCTAGGTACAAAGTTTCATTGCTCTTTCAAGTTTCGCCGCATCCCTTGTACATAGAATATATACTTCTATATGCTTATAGCCCCATTTACCCTTATATGTTTTTTTGTGGTTATGCATATATGCTTGATTCTTATATGTTTTTATTCTTATTTATTCTTACTTTTGATCTTATTGTCCTTACCCCTGTACCCATACATATATACTGCATATTTGCTCACATATATTTCTACACACACTAATGCGGGAGGTCTTTTTGGAAGGAGTCTCCCTAACGTTGGGTAGGGGTATGACAGTCTACATCCCACCTCCCCATACCCCGCTCCATTGAGTTTCTGTTGCTGTGGATAGTGTTTTATAGTTTTTAGTAGTTTTTCAAAGTAGTTATTGGACCAATCTTGACTATAGTGACAGTAGAAGGCATACAAACCCGTTTCGAGAAAAGTACTTTGTTAAGGGCGGTCGGTCTAGTGAAGCCATTAATCTTCTCTTTTATACTTACTGTGGATGATGGTTGAGTGAGTATAAGAGAGGAGGTAAGATGGAAATGTAACTAGATGGTATATGGTGCAGTTTATGGTGAATTGAGGATTGTAACTTTGTATTGCTGGTTGTATGGTTCTGAGATGTTTCTGGCAATGGACTTTGAATCAAATTCAGTTGCTGTCATGAAGATATTGGGCAGCATTTATAGATTTTGTTGTATTCTCAGATGTGATAAATACTTGAATCGGGGAATGTCCAATTCTTAGTATTCTGTTTCTTATAAGTTTTGTACAAACTATTTGGAAATGTTAATATAATTCACCTTTGCACCAAAAAAAAAGGGAGGTCGGTCTCTTAATAGATGTTTAATGACTTTCTCTTTAACTTATCTATTTGTTTTCATCTTATTGGATGACTGTATTCGTTTTTCATTACTTGTACTATTGAAGTGTAAAAGATTTGAAACTTAATGTGCGTGCTTACTTTTTTGTTTAGAGTAATGTTTGCATTGCGCAACGTACACAAATTTTGTACGCGATACTGATGTTATCTTTTTTCTGATTTAGGTTCATGATTTTGGGTTTTTTCGTTATGATCCTGCTGCTATTCAATTCTTGAGCTACGAGGAGATTCCTCTTGCACCAGATGCTGCTTGCGTAGGATTGGAGATTAGAGTTGTTGGTAACGATAGTGGAGAAAAGGTATATATATGTATATATAGATAATTTTATTTTTCCAGAAATTATAATTATATACGGTTTAAGTGGAGTCATGCGTTTCCATCACCTCAATTAAAAAGATGTTGCCTATCGTGGTCCGTGAATGCTTGCCACTGCCACTATCCGCTTATCTTTTTTTAGCTCAATTTGTATAATATTATTCCTGAATGTGTTATTTACTTTTGGTCTGTATTTGCAGATCTCTATATTGGCTGGTACCCTTGCTCGTATGGATCGGGATGCTCCACATTATAAAAAGTACTGAATTCACCTTTATTTTTTTTACTTTCTTCTGCATGACTGAGCATTTTATTGAATGGATGCAGCTTACATTAGTTTAGCTGCTATGTATGAACTATGAAGTACTAACTATGAGTTTTCTGCCTGCTGCAGGGATGGCTACAACGACTTCAATACATTCTACATGCAGGTGATCATCATACTATTGGCCTATTGCTCGGAGTCTTTTGTTTAACCATTTTTCCATTGTACCCCTCCCCCAATCACGTGGTCCTCGAAAGATTTATTTCCGTATCGTATGTGTTAGACAGCAAATGTAGTGCTTGAAATATTACCGGGTTATTGGATTTTTTTTGTGTCGATATTTCTTACGCATCTGATTGTTGAAACTCAAGTCTCTAATAAAAAAAGCTGTTATTCACTGTTCTTTTTCATTTTTATGGATACAACAGGCAGCTTCAGGTACTAAAGGTGGTTCTAGTGGTTCCCCAGTTGTTGATTGGCAAGGGCGAGCAATTGCCTTGAATGCTGGCTGCAAGTCGTCAAGTGCTTCAGCATTTTTCTTACCTTTAGAACGTGTAAGTATAATCATTCATTCTTACATCCACTTCAATTTATCGGCCTTTTTTTTGTATAATTTTAAGTATATTTTGCTCTCCTTGTTCATAAAAGCAATATGTGAAGTTGATAAAAATATTTTGTTTGATATTACAGGTGGTGAGGGCTTTGAGTTTCTTGCAAAAGGGGAGAGGTTCTTCTCAAGATAAATGGAAAGCTGTTACAATACCTCGTGGTACGCTTCAGGTTTGTGGGTTTCTCTCTTGCCTTTTTATTTTATCTGCAACCCACCAACCCATGTTACACTAATAATGCTTACTGCTGCACGGTATGTGTATATAGGCAACATTTGTCCACAAAGGATTTGATGAGACTCGTCGACTTGGTTTGCAAAGTGAAACAGAGCAGGTCCATACCTTTTATTTCAGTTTTATCACAGAGTATATGTTTTTGTTATATTGTTCTTTCTGAAGGCTTATCTGAGTTTAGTTTTTTTTTTCTTTATCTTAAGTAGTTGGTGCGCCATGCATCTCCTCTAAGTGAAACTGGAATGCTTGTTGTTGATTCTGTTGTAAGTCTTTTATCATTTTTAATGATGAATTACACGATTGTATAGGTTCATCAGTACCTTTGTGCCTGATGACATTATGGGCTTTCTGTAGGTACCTAGTGGTCCAGCTAATAAACATTTAGAACCTGGTGATGTAGTTGTTCGAATTAACAAAGAGGTGTGTATAATTTTCTGCAATAAAGTACGCTTTAGATGCACGTGAACCTACATTGATGTCGACTTGCTCTTTAGGTGTTCACATTAAATAGTTTCTGAAAATTATGTCCTTCATTCTACACGTGTTGATGCAGGTACTTACTCAGTTTTTGAAAATGGAGACTTTGCTTGATGATAATGTCGGCCAAAATGTCGAGTTAGAACTCGAAAGGGGTGGCATACCTTTGACTGTTCAATTGACGGTTAGCTACTCAAATAATTGGTTTCCATGCTTATGTTGGCACCGTTTTGTCTAAAAGTCTGACCAGTTCCCCATATGCTATGTTTAGGTTCAAGATTTACATTCAATAACTCCAGACTACTTCTTGGAAATTAGTGGTGCTGTGATACACCCTCTTTCATATCAACAGGTTCGCATAATTATCTTCAGTTTGTTTATGTTTTTTGTATTTCGAGGAATGATGATTGTGCTATCTGTATAACCTCCGAACCTCGTGATGTCATGCTATAATTTGCAACTTTTGTTGCCATATATTTCTATTTTCTCATCACTGTCTTTTTTCCCTATAATCAAATCTTCAGCTAATTTTCCTTTCTAAACCAGGCTAGGAATTTCCGCTTTCAATGTGGTCTCGTCTATGTTTCGGAACCTGGGTAAGGGCTTAAAGTGATTGTGCCCCGATTGAATTCGTAGAACCTTTTTCATTCAGATATACTTACTGTGGTGTCTGCAGTTATATGCTTTTTAGAGCTGGAGTTCCAAGGCATGCCATTATAAAGAAGTTTGCAGGTGAAGAGATTTCACAGCTTGAAGACCTAATCAAGGTTCTATCTAGACTTTCTAGGGGAGCTAGGGTTCCACTGGAATATATAAGCTACACCGACCGTCATAGGAGGAAGGTAAAAGTCTTTTTTCTACACATATCTTCATTTATGCATGTAAACGAAACGATGTATTCCTTAAAATTTTGAGTCTTACGGCTTTTTATTTGGCTGCAGTCTGTTCTAGTTACTATCGATCGCCATGAGTGGTATGCTTCTCCTCAGATTTACACTCGTGACGACGATTCCGGTCTCTGGATAGCTAAGCAAGCTCTGCCAGATGTCAACAAACCATTGGTCAATGGTGTTACTAGTATGGAAACAAGTAGTAAAATCGAGTCACATGCTCAAGATGAATCTGATAATGTAATGAAGAAACGGAAACTGGGGGAAGATCTATCTGCTGATGGCAGTATGTTTGCTGATGGTACTTTAAGTGAGCCAAAAGTCGATAGTCAGGAAGATCCAAGTTCTCTGGAAGATGCAGTTGGGACAGACCTTCATGGTTCGGTTGCTGAGCGTGAGATAGAGCCCACACTGGTCATGTTTGAGGTAAGTTTATTAGAGCTCAACTAACTAATCGTTCATGTCTTCTTGTACCCTCTGGTCATGTTGGATTTGTGACTATTCAGGTTCATGTACCATCATCATGTATGCTTGATGGTGTCCACTCACAGCATTTTTTTGGAACTGGGGTGATCATATATCATGCTGATAACTTGGGATTGATTGCAGTCGACAAGAACACTGTTGCTATATCAGCTTCTGACATTATGCTTTCCTTTGCTGCTTATCCAGTGGAAATTCCTGGAGAGGTTGACTTTCTTCTTTTCATGCTCATTTCTAGTTAGCATCAATACGACTTTGGTTGACTTTTACTTGTTATGCAGGTTGTGTTTCTCCATCCTGTTCACAACTATGCGCTTGTTGCATATGACCCTTCTGCGCTAGGATCTGCCGGGGCTTCTGCAGTGCGGGCTGCTCAACTTCTTCCTGGTAGGGTATTGTATTGTAGATGTGGAAAATGGGCAGGTTGGCTAATGGGTCAAAACAGATATTTTTGTGTGCGGCTGCAACTGGGCAGGCCTGATTATTATTTTTGTCCAAGTTTATTCTTTTTCAAATAGTTAATGCTTCATATATGAGTAAAAATTTATAAATCAATATAATAATAATGTAATCTCTGAAAAATATGATTTTTGAGATTTATGCATAGTGTTTTACTATGGTTTCTAACTTACATAGAACACAAGTTGAATGGACCCAATTCTATAAATGGGCTGAAATTACGAGATCTAATATTTTTCCATTATAGTTATTCTGTATGAAAACTTTTGATTATGTTTTTCTTTTGTGTTTCAGAACCTGCACTACATCGTGGTGAATCTGTCTATTTGGTGGGGTTAAGTAGGAATTTACAGGCAACGTCTAGAAAATCCGTAGTTACCAATCCTTCTGCGGCTCTAAACATTAACTCAGCTGATTTTCCACGGTACAGGGCAACGAATATGGAAGTAATCGAGCTTGACACCGGTACCTTTTTTTTATTCCCTGTTTCAAAGATATTGATTGAAATACTAGTTTACTGATTGATTTTTCGTGTGCAGATTTTGGCAGCAGCTTTTCTGGAGTTCTTACTGATGAGCAAGGAAGGGTTAAAGCCATATGGGGGAGCTTTTCGACCCAGGTTTGTACTTTGTACCCATACTCGTACTCTTCACATGTTTTATAAGTGAGAGTTGATAGTAAATTTTGGCTTGCAGCTGAAATACGGCAGTACATCTGAAGATCATCAGTTTGCAAGGGGTATCCCTATATATTCAATAAGCCAAATACTTGAAAAGATCATATCCGGTGCAAAAGGATCACCTCTTCTCATAAATGGCATTAAAAGGCCAATGCCTCTGGTTAGAATTTTGGAGATCGAGCTTTATCCTACTTTGCTATCAAAAGCTAGAAGTTTTGGCTTGAGTGACCAGTGGATTCAAGCTCTTGCGAAGAAAGATCCTGTTAGACGTCAAGTTTTACGGGTCAAAGGTTGTTTGGCAGGATCTAAAGCTGAGAATCTTCTAACACAAGGTGATATGGTGTTGGCAATCAATAAGAAGCCAGTGACATGTTTTCGTGATATTGAAGATGCATGCCAAGCATTGGATCTGTATGATGACACTGATGGAAAACTTGAATTGACCATATTTAGTCAGGTTAGCCGTTGCGTTGAGTGACTATTTGTTTACAAATTCAATAAATGGAAGAAATGTTCACAATAGTTGTTCTTTGTGGTTGCTCAGGGGCGTGAAATTGATCTTCTTGTGGGAACAGATGTGAGAGACGGAAACGGAACCACACGCGTGATCAGTTGGTGCGGGTGTTACCTACAGGATCCACACCCAGCAGTGCGTGCTCTCGGGTTCTTGCCTGATGAAGGCCATGGTGTATACGTCACAAGGTATGTGTCTATACGTTTTTCCCTTCAATATTACTTCTAAAGGGTTATGCAAGTGCTATAATAGTGTATGGAAATTTTCAGGTGGTCTCATGGGAGTCCTGTGCATAGATATGGCCTATACGCTCTTCAATGGATTGTAGAAGTTAACGGGAAACCAACTCCCAATTTGGAAGCATTTGTTAATGTAACAAAGGTACTTCTTCTAAAATGTTCTGTGCTACAAGTGTTCTGTTTATTTTCAATATTGAGACTTCAATTTTTCTATCATGGGGGGTACACAGGAAATAGAAGATGGAGAGTTTGTTCGCGTAAAAACAGTGCACCTCAACGGGAAGCCAAAGGTGCTAACGTTGAAGCAGGACTTGCACTACTGGCCTACTTGGGAGTTAAATTTTGATCGAGAAACTGCTATGTGGCAGCGTAAAACGATCAAGTCATTATGAATCAGAAAAGCTCTTCGAACAACTGGTGGGGTAATATATACAGAAGTGATTAAGATTATTGGGATACCGATACATTTGGGTGTATATCATTGGTTAGATTATGAGCTGGTGATTTAAATTCTACAAGAAACAATTTTTGTTCTTGAATTGGTGCTAGTGGTAGTTCTGGGTACGTTAAAATATGCAATGAGGTTTTGATGTTTTAAACGGTATTTACCCTTATTAATACAATGAATGTTATGGTGAGATGTTTTCACTTTTCAGTAGTCAGTTCTTTATCTTTTGTTGCATCAGGTACAAAAATGTACTCACATTGATTTTCATGTGTTAATAGTTTGCGATATAGATTTCATGAACAGAGCATGTTGAAAGTAACTTGACCATTGTCTTTGGTACCTCTAAGACCAGTATCAATGAACACACACTTGAGCAAATTCGTCTAGCATTTGCTACCATTGTGTTTCTCCCTTTAAAACTGAAATAAATATAAGCACAACTTTTCAGTCACAGTATATTTTGTTGGACTTTTTGTAATGACATTTAGCTGATCTTCAGGCAAAATACAAATATAACACATCTGAGAAAGTTGAAATACTTTTGGTATCAGACAAGTGGAATTTTAACTAAATTAAGAGAAGCAATGCTTGTTTCAGGTGCTGCAGATAGGAAGCTCTGGTTAATAACTCAGATCAACAAAACCGTGTGAATTTTAATCTGAACGACAGTAACTAATGGTGAAATCTAAGAAAGCATTAGCGTAAAGTCCAGTTTCAATAGACGATAGATAAAGAATCAAAAGACTTGCTGGTTTTATTAATATAACTGAAGTACATGAACTCAAAGCAGTAGAAGATTACTGTCTACTCTAATCACATTAACTAATCAAGATGTCACAAGAATCATATCACTTGATCATCAATCTTGACATATGGAATATTAACAATTTTAGACCAATCCTCACCAACCTCTTTTTCACACCTTACCTTCAATAATTCACAATCGCCAATAACCAGAGATTTAAGTGCTTCAAGATTTTGTATCCCATCTGGCACAAATCTCAGATTCGGGCAACCAAAGATTTGCAGTTCCTCGAGAGCCATTAGATTACTAAGCATCTCATCTAGAAGAGACTTCATCTCTTTAAAACCCCCAATTTCAAAGAAGCTAATAGTACTGAGCTTCCCCACTGACATAAAAATATTCTCATTACTTCCGCTTATCTGTAATGACTTCAAGTTTGGTATATCAGGCAATTCAATCAAACTTGGGCAGTCATTAATGACTAATTTTTCCAAACAAGGAAACAGGTCTTCGCTTTCGCACTCCTTATCTTCAAGATGTTTAAGAGCATCCATTTCTTTCAGTTCAAGAACCTTAAGGAATGGTAGTGTCCCAACAGAGGGTAGATTTTCACATCTTCTGCAACTTTCAAATGTAATACTAACAAGATTGACTAAACTCGCCATCCAACATGGAATATTTAATCCTTGATAGTCAGATATTGTAAGCATCTTTAAATTCAAATGTGGTTGAAGAGCCTTTAAAACCTCTTCTGAATTGTAAGCTTGTAAGCTGTCTTCTTCGGTACTATTCTTACAACCCCATGACAGATTTAAACAATTTATATTTTGTTTTTTCTTCAGGTTAGCACTTTCCGCTTGAGATGATTTTTTTACATTCACAAGTCCCTTTATGCTAAACTCTCCACCTAGATGGTTTAACTCTTCCAGCTCGCTTATTTGTACCCCTTGCCCTTGACCCACAAGAAATGTACTTAGTCTTCGTAGGTGTCGCAACTGTCCCATTCCAAGAGGCATAT
Source organism: Chrysanthemum seticuspe (assembly GCA_019973895.1). NCBI lineage: Eukaryota > Viridiplantae > Streptophyta > Magnoliopsida > Asterales > Asteraceae > Chrysanthemum > Chrysanthemum seticuspe. Next base: position 227,293,862 of record BPTQ01000002.1, read on the forward strand.
GATCAAGAGAGCAACAACCGTGTATATTTAAATGTCGAAGATTTCTCATGTACCTAATACCATCAGGTAACTCACGCAGACGTTCACAGGAAGTAAGTTTCAGAGTTTGAAGGTTTTGGAGCTGAACTATGGAATTAGGCAAAACAACTATTTTTGAGCGTGATACGTTAAGATACCTAAGAAACTTTAGCTTTCCAACAGACTCTGGTAGATCAGTTAACATATCTGAACTTGACCCTAAATGCAAGACCCTGAGATATCTTTGTTCAAAAATGTAATCAGGGGTGGGAATTTTTGAAACCCCTTCTAAAGTGACGAGTGATCGTAAGGATTTTGCTTTTGCCATCACTTCATTTGACAGATATAAGATGTCATTAGAAGATAAGTGAAGAACCTCTTCCGGGAATTTCAGTGTTTCACCCGACATTACACTTGAGCATTCATATTTCATAACAGATTGTGCAAGGGTGTGCATCTCGTCATGCATTTTACAAGTTGTAGTACCCTGAAAGACGCATTCTTTGACATCTTGCAAGAAGGACCGCCATAACAAAGCATTAAAAATCTCTTCACCCAAATCATACAAGTCAGCATCTCCTCTTGCAGGAACAAAACCATATGCCACCCAAAGCTCTACCAACAACTGCTTATCCATTTCATGGTCTTTTGGGAATATTGAACATATAGCAAAGCATTGTCTCATATGTGTAGGCATGTTGTCGTAACTTAACTTCAAAGATGGTAATACACAACTCCCCTCATCAACCAAATCCCAAACTTCACTTTCGAGCACTGACAGCCATTCACTTACACTACTTTTGAAGCACATTAAGCTTCCTATAACCTTCAATGCTAAAGGCAAACCCTCACATTTTGTCACAATTGCTCTCCCAATAGTCTCAAACTCTACACTATCTAAATCCTTTCTGTCACCAAACGCATAACGCTTGAATAACAACCAAGAATCAGTTTCTGATAAGCAACCAAGTGGATGTACTAATGTAGGATACGTACCTGTCGCAATCATATCAGCAACTTCCATACTTCGAGTAGTTACAACAACACTGCTTCCTCTACATCCACAACTCAACACTTCCATCAATCCATCCCACTCCCCCTTCTTACCATCCTCAACCCCATCCAAAACCACCAACACTCTCATCCCCGTTAACTTCTCTTTTAACCGCTCTATTAACGCTTGTGCTTCCATTTCCATATCACACCCTTCAAACGAATCGCCTTCAATTACCTTCAAAATCTCTCTGCTCGCCCTCACAACACTAAACTCACTCGAAACACGCAACCAAACCTTCAAATCAAACACCTTTTCCACTCTAACATCCTTAAACACCGTCTCCGCCAACACACTCTTCCCTAAACCCCCCACACCAACCAAAACACACACATTAACATTACTCACACTACCCACATCACACACATTTCCAACAATGATTTCCACCTCATCACACCTCCCAACAACCTCGTACTCCACAAAACCATTTAACCTAAACCCAACACCATCCTCAAAAACATCCTGATCATTAACAACAACATCATTCTCAACCAAACCAAACTCCAACCTCTCATTAGCAATACCATCCAACATCTCCTTAATCTGCTTAACTTTCTTGGTCATTTCGATACGAAACTGTAAAGGGTTACTAGCATTAAAAAAAGTGCTAACGTTATTTCTAATACCACGTTCAACATGAAGCCTACGTAACAATGCTTCAGTAGATACTTCTTCTAGAACATTCTCAACATGGAAAGAAACTGATCTTATTTTTCTAAGCCAGTGTTGTAAAGATTTGTTTTTACGTTGTTTGTGTTCAGCATCTGACAGTACGGATTGTATGTTGGAAAAGATTGTACGGAGATGTCTGAGATCAGATTTGAGGCCCCACAGTACGGCAAAATCTTGTGTTGCTAGTGATGTTGATTGTTGTTTTAGTTGACTTATTACTGATGATACTATTGGATCTCCCATTGATGTGTTGGTGATTGTTGTTTGACTTTAGGGTTGACTTTCTGGGAAAGATGAAATGATTTTCAGATTGGATTTGTAAAGTTAAGAATGACCAGGAAAGATGTATGAGGGTGAGGGATAGTGGGATAGGCAATATTCAGGGACCTGCTAAAGTATTTATTACTTATTTATTTAAAAAGCAAAGATATAGTGATGTAATCCGTAGTATTTAACCATTTAGAGCTGTATAGAAAACGACACTGATAGTGATTGATATTGTCAAAACGAAAAATGAAGTTTAAGAACAAAAAGTTTTAGCCGCAAAATCGTATGATGGTGGCACGGCGGATGTAGGATGACTATAAGAAAATATATCCAAGAACGTAACTAGCCTTTGTGTGTGTGTAATGGATAATCAAATAATCAGCTTTTATAAAACGTGATTTGAAATTTAACTTTTGATTTGATTTTACTGTTTAATATCGTAATAATAAATAATCAGGGCACGCTTGTCGGAGGATATTAGGGGGTGAAGAATTGAAAAAACAATAATTAATTATGTTTGGTGGAGGATAAATGAATGAATCATTACTCTAAACTAGGTTTGGCGAAAATAGATTGTGCTTACGCTGGTGCTGTTGCTGATGCTGGTGCTGGTCCTGGTGCTGTTGCTTAAAAAGATTATAAAAAACAGATTATTTTTATAAGCTACATGAAGTAACATTTTATTTTCAGAGATTATGGAAGATTATTTTTTTTATAATCTCTTATAAGTTATGTCTGCCAAACAAAGATTATTTTTTAAGTAGCTTATTTTTTGAAAAAATAAGCATAATCTCTCAATAATCTTGTGTGCCAAACATAACACTACAAATTGAGGGTTAAGGGCTTTTGCATATATATTCTCTCGAAAATGCAAAATTGCATATATATTCAAAGCATGCATAAAAACCATTGTAATATGTGCATAAAAAACTTATACAAAAAATATATATGCAATTATTCACTTTGGGAGAGATATATATGCATTTTTGCCAAATATTATTATTTAATTATTTTTATTACCTTTTGCATTCCTTAGTATACCATTTGCATTTCTCTTTCCTATTCGCTTAATTAAACCAAGTGGACCCTCAGTTTTTTTTAATATTTTGCTAATCAGATTAACTGATGATGTAAATAGTAAAATGACTAAAAAAGACATTATTTTTTTACTACTGTGTAAATTTAACCTGTTAGTAATTACATATAAAAAATAAATAGTCAATTACGGAGTATAATGCAAAATGGCCTTACAAAAAAGCTTATAACTCATGTTGACGGGCTTTTAAGTAAGAGCATCTACAATGCATCAAGTCATTAAAAACTTGATGTATTTTATGCATACCATATTTAATGACTAGACTTTTTAGAAAAAGCTTGAGGTTTACCAAGTTTTTGTAAAAAATCTTTTCAAAAAGTCTTTTATGCAATGCTAAAAGCCTCTTTAAATAGCTTTTTGAAATAGTGAAAAGCTTTTATCTATTTTAACCATTGCGGATGCTCTAAGATATAAGGTAAATATTGCGGTTAAATATTAGTATTATATTTTTTTGTTGAAAAAGGGTTAAATATTTCCTATATAAAATATTTATTATTTATCTCTCGTTTTCCACATCATTATTGCCTCTATTAAAATCTAGAATTTTTATGTCCATTTTGTTTTTTTGTCCCATTTAACATATAATAATAGTAAAATACTTCTATCTATATAGAAATATGGAACGAGTCTCTCCACTACTTCTTCTCTTCTACTCCTTGTGTTTCTATCTTCTCAAAGGGAACTGGTTCTTCAACATTTTTTTAGCTCATGGTAAAATCTAATTCTAAATATTTCCTAGATCGATGTAGTTTATACGAGACAACAATGATGAATATGTGAAGAAACAAGAAGTACACGATTTTACGTTAAGGTTGGTTAAGGTTTTTTTATTGTAATCTTGACAATCACCAATAATTGTGTTTCTCAACAGTAGCTTGGGCCTTGGAGGGTGCTGCAGCAAAACCGCGTTTTGAGCCTCCAGAAACACAAAAAAATGGTTTTCAAAGCTTGTTTCACAAACACTCAGATTAGATTATATGCGTTTTCAAAACGCAATAATTTGATAATTTGTTTCAATCGCAATCCCTGACACCCCTTACTCAAACACTATCCAAAATGGACTTTATAACTTGTGCTATACGAATAAACTTTTTAGTAGAAGCTGTATTAAGATACTTTATTAAGCTCGCTACACTAATCATTGCCTTAACTGAAACATCTCTTATCTCATTATCACCTTAAATCATCAATTTTACAACAGAAACTCTATATAAAAATTCAACATCCTCTTTGAGTCCATCTTTAATAGAATGCACAAGCCTAAATGGCTTAATGAGCTTGTGTGTGGTTTCAGGTGTTTATGCATGATTTCATATTTGAAAATCATCTTTATAACTTGGGATCCCGGTTGTTATGTAAGGACCGCACATAACTTTGAATCAAACGGATTCCTTATCACGAGTTCGAGCTACTACCTCAAACCCCTGACTTTGATCATGGGCCCGTAATCGGTTCATCACCCTTGAATTGGTCCAAGACCCGTAAATTCGGTCTATTACACAACAACCATTATTTACTTGAAAACGTAATGATAATTGTATCATGAATTAGAGCATAGACATTAACCATAATGTTTGGCACATGAGATTATGGAGAGATTATGATTACTTTTTCAAAAAATAAATTATTTAAAAAATAATCTTTGTTTGGCAGACATAACTTGTAAGAGATTATAAGAAAAATAATCTTCCATAATCTCTGAAAATAAAAGGCTACTTCATGTAGCTTATAAAAATAATCTCTTTTTATAATCTTTTCCAGCAACAGCAACAACACCAACATCAGCAACAGCAACAGCACCAGCACAATCTACTTTTGCCAAAAATACCCATACAAATATCATAATATATTATGTAAGTCACATTAGATGTGAACACAAAGCATTCGTGCATTCGTGTTTTTGCAAAACACGATAAAACTCACATTGCTACAATGGAGCCTTGACTATTTTTACAAACTTCCATGATAGCATGATGCGCTTGGTTTACATATATCTTAATCCATTACTTATTCTATCCTTGAACTAAAGAAAGCATTTTATTTATACTAACAAGTGCTTAGTCACACGATCTAAGCTACACTAGGACTTGCCAGTTGCCACCATTCTTAATTACATGATAATACGCAAGGCCTGTTTGGTCTGGGGTTTTTGGAATTGAGGCATGAGAGTAAAAAGGATACAAATTGTTTGGTAAATAGTGAAAAGACATGGTATAACTTTGTAACTCTTAAAATTGATACCGGATAGGCGGATAGTATTAGGGCTTGTTTGGTTTGTAGATGAGTTTAGGATTGAGATTTAGATTAAAATTTGGATTATGATTTGAATTTGGAATTAGTGTAGGTTAAAAAGAAAATGAAAAGAGAGAAAAATAAATTAAATTGTATATAATATATTTTTTATATACTAAAAAGAGGAGAGAGATAAAGTGAAAAAGAGAATGGACTCACACAATAAACCGAAACCCATTTAGCTAGATGGAATTTCAAACTTATACTGTTTTTTAACTCAAACCGCTATTTCAAAACCTATAAATACAACCAAATAAAATTTCAACTTTAGATTCTTAAATCTCAATCCAAACCTTCAAATCAAACGCACTCTTGTTAAGTGATGGTATGCAAATTTATGCACACCTTTGATGTGCGCCAACCCAACTCATGTTTCTTTTCTCTTACATTAAAATATAAATATCAAACTGATATTAAGTAAATTAAAAACATCACTTTATATTAAATTATGCATTTTTTCAATATCTTTTAAACCTACACCAAATTTAATTCTGATTCCGATATACAAACCAAATGTGTTATTAATATAGATTTCCATATTTGTAAGTGCTTTGGCATTCTTAAATCTCCACCACAACCTTTTGCTTTGAAACTAAGGCTGGTCGGCAAGGTGAGTGAGTGACTTACCTTTACCTTCAACTCACGCGCCACTCTCTTGCCGACTAGACCGACTCACGCGCGAGTGTATGTTTCCAAGGTGGTTTAACGTGAGTCGTTCACCTAGGTGATTTTGCAAAAAATCCGGGCCCCACTCTTGTTTGTTACCGTTACTTGTAAAAAAATAATAATAAAATAAATTCTACACTACCCCATTTTTTCCCTGTAAATACCTCAAAACTTCATAATTTTTATACACATCTTCTCATATTAAACAACATATATCTCATTCATTTTATTTTTTCAAATGAATTCTGATATGATTTTGTTCACCGACTCAGAAGAAGAACAAGAAATTGAAAGTCGAAACTTGACTTTTATTGCAAGAGCGGTGTCGTTTATTAAAGATAAACGAAAAGCAAATCGCTTGGCGATAAAACGCATCAATCGAGATCATTATGATGCTCATGCTCGTTTAGTCGCCGCCTATTTTAGTGAGAACCCGTTCTACGATACACGTACATTCCGAAAGAGGTTCTGAATGAATCAGTCTCTTTTCAACTGGATAGTTCGGGAGGTAACTATTCATTGTCCCTTTTTTTAGTAGCATATTGATTGTACTAGAAAAAAAGGCATTTCAGCGTTGCTGAAGTGCACCTCCGCAATTCGTCAATTGGCATACGGCTCGGTTCCTGATGCTTTAGACGAATATCTGCAGGTAAGTGAGAAAACATCTCGTCAATCTCTTGATTATTTTTGTACGTCTGTTATAGAAATTTTTGGTCCAGAGTATTTGAGGAAACCCATTATGACTGATGTCGTAAAGCTTTATCGACATCACGAAGAAACACACGGATTTCGGGGATGTTGGAAGCCTTGACTGTACATCATTAATTTGATTTTGATTAAAATAAGATCAGTACTAAGTACACTAAGAGCAAGTGGGTTAAAGGTGATGAAACCACTATAGGTGATGATGAATATAATAAACATAAATATAATATATAAACGCAGCGGAATCATCACCAAAAACGGATCCATATTGCCATATGATCAATCAAAATAAACATAGATAAGGTTTATACCTTTGTAGCGTGATTCCGGTAACGAGACACCAACGACCACCACGAATGGAATCAAGAAACCAAAAGACCAATTAGGTTGGCCTTTCCCAATGTGTGAAACACACTACACGTCTAACAATCACCCTTTGATGCTAGTCTTAACCTTTGATCCAATCCTTGCACAAGACTACTCTTAGAATTATCAAGGAGAGAAAAACCAAAAAAACACAAACCCTAAAGTGTGTGTGTATTTTTGACGTCCACCATAAGGGGAGGGGAGGAAGTTTTGAAGTGCAAGTTGTAACCTCCCAATCAACATCAATTATCATCAATTAGCATTAATGCTAATTGATGTCAAATCATAAGTTACACATTAGGTCCTTCAAAGTCCAAATACGCCTCTTTACACCCTTATGTGACAAAGGTTATTTATAATGTAAATACGATAAATACATTATAATAATGGTGTCTAAGTGTATATGTGTGTGACCTCATAGGCTCACATATGACTAGCCATATAATTATTTATTATGACACGAGCATACTCCAACAGCTCCCACTTGCGACGTCATAATAGACAAGTAATTATACAAGCAATGGTTAGCGTCTAGCAACACGCCAATGCCCCTAGTGATATGTGAGGTCAGTTTCTCAAACATTTCATAAAATGGTTTATATGTCATATATCCCTTTGTTTCAGATACCATGTTGAATATTAGACATGGATCAAAAGTCATTCTAATTGTTCAACTATTATGTTCTCGATCTTGATACTGAACAAGATTACCAAGTGAATTAAGATTCATCTTAATCTCATTTGGGTACGGCCATACAAACATCTGTTCAAATCATCGAGGGGCCCAGTAGTATCTAACTCCAAACCATGTGGAGGAACAAATCCTATTTTGACTGCACGTGTCATTCATGTGCTTCAAATCATTCCTGATAGTGGCCTTTATAACTACCTTGTTCAGGACAGCGTTTAACCATATAAAGGAATGAAACTCCACACATGCAAAACCTGCTTGCATCTCAAGTCTAAGGATAATAGACATAACCATTTTCGAGATTCACTATTTGACGCCGATCCATGCAGTGAATACTCGTAGGTTGGGTCAGTCCAATGCTCATCACCATGAACAACATGTGAGTTTGGCAAAATGGTCACCAACACACTCACAATTGTCTTAATTTAATGGTACTCCCGTACCGTCAACTGACAATGGACAAGTTTTGAATGAAGAAAATCATTCATGGATTTAAACATGCAAATATAGAATACAGTTGATATAAATGAAAACGATAATAACCATTAAATCAATTCATTATAAAATATAAACTGCTTAGCATTCCATTATCCAAATACTATAAACAGATATGCATAAGACTACATATAGATCGGAAACCGGTGTTCCCACCATGATCAAATTATGTTGTTCAAGACAACAAGTAGTCATCTGAGTAAACCTTGAGAATACTTGTTTCAATATCCATGAATGGTATGATGATTGTGCATTCAAGTACAATACGAGTATTGCAGCAATGCATTCCATAGGGTGTTTGACACTAGCAAAACACCTACTATAGACATTCATCTAAACAGTTTCTCAAACTGTAAAGTATTCTTATTCTTTTAATGTATAATACATTAATGCTCTCAGTCGAGCACATCTAGTCAACAATGTCATCATTCATGATGATATGCTACCATGACTAGGTTTGAGCATCATTTCAGTTAAATAAGCATCAATGTATGCAAACAGAACAGAGATCCTCAAATATCCGTAAATGTTGAACATATATTTGGTCCTTTGAAGGTCCATTAGAATGTTCGTTTAACAATTATCTAATGACATTCACTTAGATATTTGTTGTTATCAATCATCTTGCATTCATGCAAATGATATAATTAGTCCAATGCACAATATGATATACATAATGAATCCTTTAGTTAAACTTAAGGTTTCTATTCATGCTTTCAATCTCATCAGGTAAGATTGATTATTGAGACTCCTCTCAATAATGTTTCATATTGTGTCAGACTTAATAACCGCTTATGTTTATTCAAACAAACATATGTAACAAGGTTGCATGTTTTATGTTCTAAAACTCTCAAGAGAAACTTCATTCCAAACTAAGGAAAAAATTCTAGCTTAGATGGAATAATGTTTCTAATACGTTATCAACATATGAGATTTAAGAAAATAAATACAGTGCTCCCACTTGCTCTTAGTGTACTTAGTACTGATCTTATTTTAATCAAAATCAAATTAATGATTTTATGGTAAACTAAAGATCTTAGCTCGGAGATGCATTATCTAATCCACACTTGGATTCTTGTATCTTGTAGACATAATAAAGATTATATATATTCACAAACCCTTTTGAATACACATCGTCCTCGCAAATGTATTCAATAAGAAAAGAGTTTTGAAATCCTATTGTCACATTTCATGAAGATAAGTATGACAATTCACCATCTTTATACATTTAATATTTACAGGTAGGTAGATTTAATCATAGTCAATTTCTTGAGTATGAGTAACCCATTTCACTACTCGTGAATTAAATGTGTGTACAAGTTTGTCCTTTTGAGTCTTCTCATTGAGAAACTCATTTTTAACCTCACAGTCTAACTGATTTGGTAAGAGATCAATCAAGCTTCATGAGTGATTGTCTTCCACGGACTGCATCTTATCATTCATAGCTTTGAGCCATTCATCAGATTCAAAATCTGATAATGCAGCTCTTAGTTAGCAGGTTCACAATGACCCTCTAACTTATATCCCTTAGCATTGATATAAGACTATATCATTCAGGTGCAAGAAGTTTCCTTCCGGATCTATGAATGAGAGATATCATACTATGGTTTAACATATGCATATTTAACCTTAGTGTGACATCAGCAAGTGTACCTAGAAGGTTGTGTATATTAGTTCTTGAACAACTTCAAGATCTAAAGGTGCTCCCACTTGCTTTGTACATAGAGACTAATCTCTAGATACACAGCATCTTGAGAAACAATAAATTGTTTTCAATTGGGACATCCAAAATACATTAGTAGTTCTTGACTCCGGTTTGTTAATTACTTACTCTAAGGTATTTAACAAATTAAGAACTTTAATCAAGACATAATGGAATTCATCCCATTCCATAACACAATGGCGTCTTAAATACCTTCCAGATTGGAACCATATTGAGTGTACCCATGGCACATTCAATTTTCTAACCTTAATTCTTTGGAGGTAAGAGAGTTTAAGTCATCAAAGATCAAACAATATCAATAGAGTTTGATTTTCCATGATGGACATACCAGAATAATGTGGTATTCCATGAGGATTGATGTTGTGAGACTATCCCACAACTCATTAGATGAACTTATACTCTTTGGCTTACGTATCTGCCAACCAAGTCAAACCAGATGGCATCAATAGTGTTTTCAGCCTATTGCATACTTAATTTATAAGTTGTTGACCAAGTCAATGACTTCATGTGCATGTTTTGACTAGAAAACATAAACATTTAATATTTTACTATACGTCATACGTCATTAACAATTTAATGACTTCATGTACATGTATTTAACAAGAATACATAACAAGTTAACGTCTTACTTTACGTTATAAGTCTTTCAACAATTAACAGACTTGATGTTTAAGTCTTTACAAGAGACCTAAACATATTCAAGTAAAGCAATTTAGAGTGCCGACTCTTGGCCTCAATAGTAATTTCAAGTTAATTTCATACTTCAAGATTATGACTTTACAATAATACATAATCATATTTACTGAACAATTCGGTGAATATGTTGAAGTAGCTTTTCATATTATCTTGACATTTGTTCTAATTAGGGCAACATACATTTTATGTGTAGAAGTCCTAGTAGAATATTAGTTTTCTTACCTTGCAGTCAAGAAAAACTATTAGTCATATTGTTATATGTTGTATCTTGCACACAATGAATATTTCTCCCACTTGTGCATGGCACAACATCATGCGTAATATGACAGTGTCACAGATATGATTTTATACAAAATGAAAATATAGATATGTAGAACTTTATTGTTTTAATAATGAATCATGCATAACAATTTATTGATAACATTTCAGGAAGCAACATCAGGAACGCGACAAGTTATCAATAAAATTCATGCAATGGTTCTTATATAAACTATGATGCTTCACGTGTGGAAAGTAATGTATTATTTCAAGACAATCAAGAAATAATATGGGCAACCTTCAAGGTAATAAAGATTACGGCTCCCACTGGATTAGACAACATTACATGTGTTTCGTCACCAGTATTAAAGTCACATAGCTCCCATTGGATTATACAACATCATAAATGTTATGTCACCAGTTGAGACTGAGTGTCAATTGGATACTTTCCTTCTTTCTTTGAATATCTACACATTATTGCAAATGTGAGTCACTTGGACTAGTAAACATGTACTTAGATATTCAATGAAGTGCATCAAGTTCTAACATATAGATGACGGGCTAGCCATCATTGATATTTTAACTTAAAAATAGGTATGCAATTCCTCCATAAGGTCTATTTTACCACAAGGGTGTGTAGTACCTTATTAGGTTTATTGGGTTAAGATAATTGCTAGGTAATCATGCTAGTAATTGTCTTTACCATTTTGCGGTTTATTGATATTTCCATCTTCTAATTATTAAAACTCATATTATTTTGGTAGCTATAGAAAACGTGTTCTCTAGTTATCCAAATATCTCATCTTACTTCAATGTTTCAGAACCGAAACTAGGGTTATAAAACAAACTTGAAAGAATAAGATGTGCAACCACACTTAACCGTTTTGACTTTTGCAAGACATCACGATTTCTAGAGTGGGTGTGCTTTGAGTTTGATTAGAATTAGGACAATTCAAATATTCCTATTATTGTATTTCCTCATAAAGAAAACAAATAGGAACAAGTCTCTTTCTTACAAGGAAAGAAGTACTTAGTTTGTCTTTATAACAAGAAAAGAACAAACTTTTGTTTACGGATGTGATGCATTATATCATGAATTTACAAAGTTCAATTTTTAGTATTTTCGACAATTATCCTTTTACAAATTAATTACCCCATGTTTAAAACAATTAATTTACGAAAAAAGGCTAAGATCCACATTGTGCTTCTACTATCACATCAGTTGATCTGCTAGCAATAGTAGATTCAATTGGTAGGCGACGATCATCAATTGCATTACATGTGCAACTCTTAGATCCTTATGGGACTCATGGCACTAGTGAACAAGCATCTAGTGTCAAGTAGGCATGTTTAGTCCCATCCTTGCCTCGGGTCAAGGTCTCACCGCTTAACTCGATTAAGTCATCCAATTTGAGAACGTGCGAAAATATATCTAGGTCCCACGCATAGACAATAATCACCTTGGGTTACAATTCAACCTAGGTCCCACGCATAGGCAAAAAGTAATTGCAAGTGTTCTCAAGCGATTGGACGGCATGACTTAAATTTGTGACGGGTAAAATATGTTGATGTGAATCAAAAAAGGTGTACGAAAAAGCATGCATTCATTCTTCGTAGCACAAGTTAAAAACTCTTCTTAACTTAAGTCTAATCATTGTTTTAATTTATGTGTGTCAAGTTGTCCATTTTCAAGTCTAATATAGAACCTATGTGGATTATAATAGAGATAGGACAATACATAAATCGAATAACATACATAACAAGTTAAGTGTTATTATTAAAACAATGATTTTAAGTTAAATCCTTATTTAAACTTAGTTAAACTAAATCATAAGATTTAGTTTGAAAATGGTTTGTGTTGCATTTTAAGTTTTAGAAAACTATTTGCAAGTTATATACATTCACAACATACATAATAAGCAAACAACGAACACACAACCACAATATGCAAAGCCTCAACCGATGAAAGAACCTATGCTTGGTCTCGTGAGCCATCACGAGAACCAAGAGTCATCTAGGGACATAAACCACAACCACACGGAGGACTCCCACTTGCTCCAAGACCAAGCAAGGACAAGTAGAAGCCCATAATGCACATGAAAAGTGAATCTGCCAGCCCAGAATTTCTGCATTCGGAGGCCCAAATGGCCTAGAAGGAGTCATCCCCGAGCTTAGCACCAAACTACAAAGTTGTGGGCCCATGAGTTGTCTACCTGCAAAAAAAATTGGTTAAAAAATACACCACCAATCATCGGGAAACGCCGTTTTACTGCAGCTTGTTCGAGCAGCCATTTTGCGTCTTTATGTCTTTTATGTTTCGCCATTCCATTCCAAGCATCGGTTACAATATATAGAATGTAAAATACAACTAATCTACTATCTATCTATTGTAAAATGCCCAAACAATGGCAAAAACCAAATTAAAATTCATACATAAAAGCCGAAACAATGGCAAACCCCAAATAACAAGAAATTAACGACAATCACAATCATTCATAGCACAAGTGGTCTAGGTTTTCATCGGCTTTGCATATACACATAATAATACCATAAAATTATGAACATCATACAGTGTTGGCTAATCCCATGAGCAAACATGCAAGTATTTGTCATGGGAACAATTTAAATAGCATGAAATAAAAGATTTAGCCAACGAATCGAAGAAATAATCAACAAGAATTAAAACCCCGATTGGTACGCGAGTAAAATGGATTTAGGTTCTCAAACCTACTGAAATTAGACCTTCTAAAAACCATTTTACCACAGAACATTAAGCCTTAGGGGCTGTTTTCAAATCGTTTCAAGAATCGATTAAAACAACGCGATTAAAGCCATTTTTAGCGTACCGAACACATTGTTTAATTAACGTATGCGAAACCAATGGCCATAGGACCAAAAATCACAGATATTTATATTACTAATAACATTCTTAATCCATGAAAAATGGAGCCCTCGGGGCTGTTTTGAAAGTGGTTACAAAAAACACTTAAAAACACGCGTTTTGACCATTTTTTCGCATACCCGATAATCATATGGCACATATGATGGCTCGTGATACCACTATAGGTGATGATGAATATAATAAACATAAATTGGGAGTGGTTTGGTTGTTCGAATGCACACAAAGGGAAATATGTTAGACGTGATCATGGTCCGAATCCGTTCATATTGCTGGAAGCTGTTGCGACTCAAAACTTATAGATATGGCATGCTTTCTTTGGTGTTTCTGGGTCGAACAACGAAATCAACGTTCTGGATCAATCATCTTTATTTAACGATCTTAAACAGGGAATAGCACTGAAGATTCCATTTGTTGCTAACAGTGTAACTTACCCATTTGGTTACTATCTTGTTGACGGGATATATCCGGAATTGGCAACGCTCGTTAAGACGACTCCAGAACCATCAGATGATGACCACAAGAGAATAAGGTATAAGCAAATGCAGGAATCGACAGGGAAAGATGTAGAACGGGCGTTTGGTGTTTTGAAGATGAAATGGGCGGTACTTGCTAATCCCACAAAAATAATAATAAAAAAAGAAAGAATAATGAATATGATGTATACATGTATCATATTATATAATATGATTCGAAAAGGCAAAAAAGGCAATATCTCCCGAATGGTATCCGGAGGAAGTACATCAACCGAATGACCCATACGATCTGATGAAGAAATGCGAAAAGTTATGAGGTACATTTGATCACATCAAATGCAGCAAAACCTTCATGCCGATTTGGTCGAACATTTGTCTCGTAATATTTAATTTCAGTTTTGTAATGTTTTTAATTTATGAATAAAAGTTTTCTATTTCGTACGTTTACGTTTTTGTATTTATATATTTATGTTCACGTTTTTAATTTCGTAATTATTAAAAAAATGGGAGTTAAGGTGACCATAAAGGTGACCTTGTCCACAAAAAAGTGAGTGGAAGTGAGTGAAAGTGAGAGAAGAGAGAAAACTGACGTGACGTTGAGGTGTAAGGTGAGTGAATGTGTTCCTTGCCATCTAAGTAAATATGCCTAGTCATCTTATATCTTAGGCTAAAGAGCAAGGCATATGTTAGCCTTAATAGTTTTTATTAGAAGTGATGGTCATTCACGTTTAGGAACTTTGTAACGTGTGTTAGATATCGTGCTAGAATAGTCAACGGGCTCGTGGATTGGGCTAAGCTAATTGGCTATAAGTTAAGTTAAGCTAGCCTTTCTTCATGTGTTATCCAATCCAAGTCCACGAGGCCCAAGCCAAAGCCCATTAGGGCGTTTATGTTTTAGAGTATAAATACCCCTCAAAGTCTCATTTGAGGGGTGTGCTTGAAAGTGTGTGTGTGTGTGTTTTCCTTGGAGCAATATAACATCTTATTGTTTTCATCTCTCTACACATATATACGCATAACTTATATCATCATCAAGTCACCATCTTTCTCATCTTTGTTTCTTATTTATACGCTAAGTTTGGGTTTGTGTTTCACGCGTTCTACGCGTAACGTGGTTATACTTGTGTTTGTTAAGTGGGTTTGTGATAAGGTTGATAAAAGTAAGGTCCTACAATTGGTATCAATCGCCTAACAATGATTTAGGAGTGTTTTGGTTGAAGTTTGTTTTAATGTGTTACGCGTAGTGTTCGTTCTCAAAGATTCACGCATAAAACCTTTATTTTTGCACTTAAATCTTCAAGATTCTTATGGTCTAAGGTTTATATAGTGTTAAAGATTCTAGTTTTGGCAAAAAGTTCGAAGCTTTACGTGTTTTAAATCGTTTTTAAACTCGTTTTGATTTCGTTGTTCATTTCTACGCGTAAGCATAAAAAGCATTTTGGGTGTTTAAGGTCAATACTTTCTTGCTATTTGAGTGTTTTGGAAGCTATCTGTGCAAAAGAAATCGGTTGAATCATTGGAAATATTTTACGCGTAAGTCAAAACCCTAATCTTACGCGTAAGAAAGTCAAAACCCAAGTTTTCTACGCATAACTTTTTGGTAACGAATCTTCGTGCAACAAAGGTGACTCAGTGCTTCCCTCACTTGGATAAGTGTGTGGAACACTTCGACTTTCGGATATATTTTACGCTGTGACAGTGTAAAAGATTTTTGGTTTTAAACCAACTCTTACGCATAAGCAAAAAGCTTACGAGTAAGCACTCTACGCATAAGTTAACTCTTACTCGTAAGGTACTCTACTTCTACGCTTAACGTTTACGCATAAGACTTACGTTTAACCTTAAGTTTACGCGTAACTTGAATTTCTACGCATAAGGATTTCTACGCCTAAGCTCTTTACGCATAAGGACTCCTACGCATAAGATCCTACGCATAAGCATCCTACGCATAAGCACTCATCTCTACGCATAAGAACAGTTTTACGAGTAAGATTGTGATCAAAACTTCAAACGGCTATAACTTTTGAACCGTAACTCCGTTTTCAGCGTTCTACCCATCAAAACGACCGTAAGAACGAGAAGATTGTCATGTAGAATAAACAAAAGTTGATTCGGGTCAACCTTCAAGTCCTAAAAACGCTCAGAATAGAAGTTATTGAGGTTTTTAAGTTTTTTATAGCATACTTTCACTACAACAACCGAGCTTAATCGTCATCAACCAACTCTTTTATCGTTGAATCGATCCTACATCAAATTTATCATATCATACCTTCATCTATGGCAACTCAACAAGATATTCATGCAGCCGGTGCTGAAAACCGCCCTCCTATGTTGGAAAAAGGTGGTTATCTTCAATGGAAAAGTCGTATGCTTCGCTACATCAAGACCAAACCTAATGGAAAACTCATGATTAACTCCATTACGAATGGACCCTTCAAGCCTCGACAAATCCTAGACCCTGGAACTCCTGACGTCCCACCATCTTTTCATACTCAAACTGAATCAGAATACACTGAAGAGGATCAGAAGCAAGTCGATGCAGATGACATGGCAATTCATATTGTCCAACTGGGTTTACCAAGAGACATATTTGTTGCGGTAGACAGTTGTGAAACTGCTTTCGATATGTGGGAACGTGTTAGACGGCTTTGTCATGGAATAGAAATTGGTCAACAAGACATGGAGAACAAGCTGCTAACTGAATGGGAAAAGTTTACTTCAACACCAGGAGAATCCATTGAATCCTACTATGGAAGGTTTTGCACTTTGATGAATGAGCTTATCAGAAACAAGTTGGCACCCAGAACTATCGTTCAAAACATCAAGTTCCTGAACAATCTTCCAGAAGAATGGGGACGATATGTCACTATTGTCAACCAAACAAAAGACTTACATCAGGTGAACAAAACCAAGCTGAAGCGAATGAAGTCAGGAAAGAAAGATTGGCAAAGAATCATGATCCATTGGCTCTTATTGCAAAGACTCAACCTTCAGTGAATACACAACAACAACCTTCATCATCTTCCAACAACAACAACTTGCAGCAATACATTCCACAACCACAAGCTGTTATCCCTCAACAACAAACCTATCCACCAGAACAACAACATTACCAGGAACAAGGAATCACTGATCTTGAAATGGAACCCCGAAGAAGCTTTGTTACAAGTATTTTCTTTATTGGGTAAAGCATTCAGAGGTCGCTATTCCACACCAACGAACAACAACCAAAGGATTTCATCAAACACTCGCAACAGGCAAATTTCACAGCCGGGTGTGAATATGGGTAATCAAGGACAAATGGTTGGAGTTATTGGGAATCAGCAGGGATATGCTACTGGATTTCGTATGGGTAATCAGGCGGTTCCGTATCAGGGTAATCAGTTGGGTCAGAATGTTGGAAATCAGATGGGACAGAATGTTGGGAATAGAGCAGTGGGTAATCATAATGGGAATGTTGCAGCTCCAGTCGTTGGGAATTATGGAAATGTGAATCAGGGTAATCAGGTTAAGTGTTATAATTGTCAAGGAGTGGGTCACATGGCACGAAACTGTCCCACTAAGCCACACAAGAATAATGCTGAGTTTCTTCGGAAAGCTATGCTGTTAGCACAGAAGCAAGAAGCAGGGATGCAGTTGAGTGCTGAGGAAAATGATTTTTTCGCTATTGTGGATGATTTGGAAGACCTCGAGGAAATCAATGCAAACTGCATCTTCATGGCAAATCTTCAGGAGACTAAGTACGACACTGACTCTAAAGCACCTCCTGTCTATGACGCCAACGCAGTATCTGAGGTACCAATCATTGATCCATGCTATAACAATGTCATATTTGATGTGTTTACTCATGACGAACAGCATTCTGTGACGCCAACACCTACTTATGATACATACCTGGACAATCCGAGTTGTAGCAATACTAACTCTGAAACTCCAGATGTGGATCCTAGTGGAGGCTGTGTGACACAAAATACTGAGACTGATGAGGAAACACGTGCTTACTTTGAATCATTAATCAATAACTGTGGCATTGAAATTGAGAAAGTTAGTAAGGTCAATCGCGAAGTTAAGGCCGCGAATGTTAAATTCACCACTGAGCTTGAGAGTTACAAAGAGAACGCCAGAGCCTATGAATTTCATACAAACAAAATATCAGAATTAGAAATTGGTTACCGAGATTATGTTTTAAGAGAAAAACAATTGCAAATCAAGTATGACACACTTGATGTGAATCTGAACTTGAAAATAAAATCTTTAAACAAGGAAATTTCTGAACTAACTGACCAACTTTCTAAACAAAAAACACTGCTTTCTGATCTTGAAAAAGAGAAGAAACAGTTGATTGCTGATTTTTCAAAACGAGAAGATTCTCTTCTTGATGAAATTCTGGATAAAAATGAAACTATCAAAAAATTGGATAATTTACTTCTTAAAACGGGTCATTCCGCTAAAACAAACAAGATGCTTTCTAATCAAGTAAATCCGATTTTTCATACGACACATAAAATGGCTCTTGGTAACTCACCTCCTTGTTTCCTCAAGAAAGCTCAGAAATCTCAGAATGTGTTGAACAATGGAAAACCTTTGCATGAACCTATAATTGTGCATGATTCTCTTGAAACGTTGGAACTATCTGAGGAGAGTAGATAAAAAATGAAACAAAAACATCCGGAAATCAAACCAATTGATTATAACAAATGGAACAAAATTAATGGTATTTCGTTTGTTTCACATAAATATCAATCAAAGTTTTCCATCACACCAGTTTCAAAACCAGTTGCAACTCCTGTAGTTGTCTCAAAATCCTTTTCGAAAATCGAACAAATGTCTTCAAACAATCATTTTAACACAAGTGATGCCAGAAGCATTTTAGATGATGTTAAAACTAGAATTGGGAGACTTCAAGAGACTGTTAAAACTAAAACTCATATTACAACCAACATCTGGTTTAATAGTTTTGATATTGAACAAAAAAGGTTTTTTGAAACTGAAATTGCCCCTCAGCTGAATAACATCAACTCAAGGGTAATTTATTTTGAACAAGCCTTTTTGAAAGAAACAGCTGACTTTGTCAAGGACCATAAATCCCTGGTAAAGCAAGCTAATGAAAGTGTTGAACACATCAAAGTTTTGGAAAATTTAAATGATTCTCTCTTCGAAGATGTTATGACTACTGATATTATGTCCATCATTTTGAAAACATATTCTGTTGAAGATCATGAAAGACTCCAGTCTGAGACCTCCGAAATTGTTTCAAAATATGAAAAAGCTCTTGAAAAACTTGAAAAAGAAAATGTCTCATATTTTAAACAACTTGATCGCAAAACTGAGGAATGCAAGTATGACAAACTGTCGTATGAGCGTGCCTACAATGACATGAAAGCGAAAAATGATCTTTTGAGGGCTCAGCTGGAAAGTCAAAAAGGAAAGGCAGTGGATACTGTGATTAAAAAACCATTGACTGCGGAGAAAGCAAATGTTCCCAAACCGGTTTCCAAACCAAAAATGTCTGTTTCTATGCCTCCTCCAAAAGTTAATGAGAAAAATGTTTCATCAAAACCAGTCACTCCACCTGCCCTACCTAAACAAAATGTTGATAAAGGAAAAGCGGTTATCGAGAATCCAAAATTTTTAGCACCTGGCCTTTTTAAGATGAGTACCACTAATGAGTCTGCCTCCACATCTAAAACATATGGAACAAACGACATTAGTTTAGAAAAAGCACTCTAAAGAGACTAGGAAAGCTGAAACCACTTCTCTAGATAAGAATGTGAATCCTAATGCGTGTGCCTTACCTTATACAGGACTAGGAAGCACCTCTAGGAGCAGCAGACTAAAGCCTAAGAGCAATACAAGGAACAATAGAGTCTCGCTTGCCTCTAAGAGTAGTCGCTTGAATAAAGAGAAGAAAGTAGAAGAACACCCTAGGAATTTACCGCTTTTGAATAAGAAAGACATTTCATCTGAATGTACTGAACCTATGAAACTTGCTAAGTCTAATGAATGTGTTGAATCTCTTTGTTTAACTTGCAAGAAATCTTTAATTAATGTTCAAGATGATTGTGTTTCTAAGAATGTGAATGATAAGCCTGTTAAGAAGAACGTTCCAAAAAGATCTTACGCTAAACAAGTAGGAAGACTAGTTGCAAAACTTAGGCTTTTCACTACTGACAAGAACCATAGTGTTTACTTTAGGGATGATATTTGGAAACCCACAGGTAGAACTTCCACACTCCAGAATGGTACTATGAGTGATAAACCAGAATTCCCTGTAGAAAACCTCTTTGAGTGTGATCAGGATTTTACCTCTAACCCAAAGGAACCAAAATCAAAACGGTTTACACAATATTCTTTTTCTGTTACTGGCAGGTTATCAAAATTTGTCTTTGGATCGTCGACTCGGGTTGCTCCAAGCACATGACCGGGAATCTGAAGCTGCTGATCAATTTCGTCTGGAAATTCATGGGAACCGTACGTTTTGGAAATGATCATGTAGCAGCTATCATGGGTTATGGAGATCTACCTTTTGGAAATTATTTGATCACTCGGGTTTACTATGTCGAAGGGTTGGGACACAATTTGTTTTCAGTCGGTCAGTTCTGTGATGCAGATTTAGAGGTTGCTTTTAGGAAAAATGCTTGCTTCGTTAGAAACTTGGATGGCACTGATCTTTTAACTGGGAATCGTGATACAAACTTGTATGCTATCGACATCAATCAAATGGCCTCTTCATCACCAATATGTCTTATGACACGAGCATCTGGAACACAGTCCTGGTTGTGGCATAGACGGTTATCCCATCTCAATTTTGACACCATCAACAATCTTGCCAAAGACAACATCGTCAACGGACTTCCAAAGTTCAAATACACCAAGGATCACTTATGTCCATCATGCGAACAAGGAAAAAGCAAAAAAAGCATCATATAAACCCAAATCCGTACCTAGTTCGGACGCAAAGTTGCATATGTTGCACATGGACTTATGTGGCCCAATGAGAGTTGAAAGCATTAACGGGAAAAAGTATATTCTTGTTATCGTCGATGATTATTCGAGATATACATGGGTTAAGTTTCTGAGATCAAAAGACGAAGCACCAGGCATCATCATCACCTTTCTGAAACGTATTCAAGTACTTCTTCAAACTCCAGTAAGGGTTGTACGAACAAACAACGGCACAGAATTCACTAATCAGGAGTTAAGAACTTATTTTGAAGATGTTGGAATTACACATCAGACATCAGTTGTTAGAACTCCACAGCAGAATGGGGTAGTTGAAAGAAGAAATAGAACTCTTGTGGAAGCTGCTCGCACAATGCTAATCTATTCTAGTGCACCGTTATTTCTATGGGCTGATGCTGTTGCCACTGCTTGTTTCACTCAGAACCGATCCCTAATCCATCCTAGATTCAATAAAACCCCGTATGAGCTTGTGAACAACAGAAAACCTGATATCTCTTACTTTCACGTGTTTGGCGCTTTGTGCTATCCGACGAACGACAGAGAAGATCTAGGTAAATTGAAAGCTAAAGGTGATATTGGAATCTTCATTGGATATTCAGATAACTCGAGGGCATTCAGGGTGTATAACAGAATAACTAGGAGGATCATGGAGACGATGAATGTGAAATTTGATGAACTTTCACATATGGCTTCTGAGAGACTCACTCTAGAACCCGCAGACTTCTGGACACATCAGTTCAGGACTCGTACCTCAAAGAGCTCAATCAACTTCGTTTGACAATCCTAAAGAACAAGAATGGGAGAATTTCTTCGAGTTAATGTTCGATGAATACTATGGTGGAACTTCGACAAATGCATCAAACCATCATTCCGCTGCACCCGCTCAAAATCATCCTTCACCACCAACAGAAGATGCATCTACAACGGTCGAAACCAATGCACCAACTCCATCTACATCATCTACATCTACTACAGTTATTGCACCCGTTCTACCAGCAGTTGATGAGCAAAACCAAAACCAGAATGATGCAACGTTAGATGACGACTTATTTGAAAACCCGTTTGCTACGGAATCAGCTGAATCATCTTCAAGCTTACGAGAACCATCTAACTCGCATACGTATAACCAACGGTATACTTCTACTCTGAAGTGGACAAAAGACCACCCAATTGAACAAGTTATTGGTGAACCTTCAAGGCCAATTCAGACGAGACGTCAACTTGCCACCGATTGCGACTTGTGCATTTACCTTTGCTCAATTAGCAATATCGAGCCAAAGAACATTCGTGAGGCAATGGCAGAACCCGCATGGATAGAAGCGATGCAGGAGGAACTTCTCCAATACCGTCTTCATGACTCTTGGGAAATGGTTCCAAAACCAATTGACATTCGCGTCATTGATCTCAAATGGTTATGGAAGAACAAAAGGGATGAAGAGATGACTGTAATTCGCAACAAAGCTCGTCTTGTGGCCAAAGGATACAGACAAGAGGAAGGGATAGACTTTGAAGAGTCATTCGCGCCGGTAGCTAGACTAGAAGCAGTCAGGATATTCTTAGCCTATGCCGGTCACAAAAACATCACGGTTTATCAGATGGACATTAAGACCGCGTTCTTGAATGGAACTCTGAAAGAAGAAGTGTACGTGAGTCAGCCAGAAGGCTTCGTAGACATGGAACGTCCAGACTACGTCTACAAACTCAAAAAGGCAATCTATGGTTTAAAACAAGCTCCGAGAGCGTGGTATGACGAACTGTCCTCTTTCCTTATCTAAAACAATTTCACCAAAGGAACAGTTGATCCTACCTTGTTTACACAAAAATGCAAAAATGACATTTTGATTGTTCAGATTTACGTGGACGATATCATCTTTGGGTCCACTAATCCGAATCTTTCAAAACATTTTGAAAATATCATGAAAAGCAAATTTGAAATGTCCATGATGGGGGAACTAAAATTCTTTCTTGGTTTACAAATACATCAGTCCCCTCGTGGAATTTTTATAAATCAAGCTAAATACACAACTGAGATTTTGAAAAATCATGGTATGGATAATTGTGATTCGGTCGGAACACCAATGGTAACTTCACCAAAAATTGGAGCCGATTTGTTTGGGAAACCTATTGATCCGAAGAAATATCGGAGCATGATTGGTTCTCTCATGTACCTCACTGCTAGTCGACCAGATATTCATTTTGCTGTTTGCTTATTAGCACGGTTTCAGGCAAAGCCTACCGAACTGCACCTCAAATAGGTTAAAAGGATCTTTCAGTACCTGAAGACATCCATTCACATGGGACTTTGGTATCCGAAGGAATCCGGATTTGATCTAATTGCCTTTTCAGATGCGGACCACGCAGGTGATCAAGTTACAGCAAAAAGTACATCAGGAGGAGCACAATTTTTGGGTGAAAAGTTAGTAAGCTGGTCTTCAAAGAAACAAGATTGCACTGCACTTTCAACCGCTAAAGCTGAGTATGTGTCTCTATCTGCGTGTTGTGCTCAAGTTCTATGGATGAGAACACAACTCACAGATTATGGCTTTACTTTCGATAGAATACCTATGTATTGTGACTCGAAAAGTGTCATAGCCATATCATGCAATCCTGTTCATCACTCAAAGACTAAGCATATCAGAGTACGCTATCACTTCATCAAAGAGTACGTCGAAAATGGTAATGTTGAATTATTTTTCGTGAAGACTGATTACCAACTCGCCGATCTATTAACTAAAGCCCTTCCAAAAGAAAGGTTTGACTATTTAGTTCGACGAATTGGAATGCGAAGCCTAACCCCTGAGGAGTTAGAACGTCTTCTCGAATCTTCTTGCAAATGATTTTCCAAAAAGCTTCGCTGTAAATATTTTTGAAAAACAAAATACAAAATTTGAAAAACCAACAAAAACAAAATATAAAATTTTCAAAAATACAAAAACAATATAAAATCAAAAATCCAAAAATATTCTTCTCACGACATGTCTCTTGTATAATCGATATTCTGTACGTTTCTAGAAATGTCATTCAATAATGATACGGGTATGTACAGATGCTTGAGCGAGAGTTCTTTAATGTTTTTCAAAACATGTCGTTTCTCAAAATTTCTTCAAAGATGGCTTTCGTATACATCAGTACGAAACCCAGACCGAAATGATGACTTTTGATTTTTTTTTCAAATCAAAACTCGTGCTTTTTAATGAAAATCACAAGTGTACGCTTCAGTGCACTACATTTAAAAATGGTGAGAAATCATCATCATCTTGAGCACCTTTTCAAAATTGTTCAAAAAGGTTTTTCAAAATCTTTCAAAATATTCTGTGCTCAAGATAACTCCCTCTAAAACCCTTTAATTGATTATGCTTTATTAAAGGGGGACTATAAAACTAAAATGCTCCAAATTCATGCTTAAATCAAATCCGTTTATCTCCCCAAAAGATTCTAAAATGCTCTTTTAATCCGTTGATATAAAAAATATCACGAATATGCTATTTTTGAGGGGGAGGAGACGTGATTAAAATGTGATCAAAAAGTTTAATGATCGTTGTTTGAATCTCAAAATGAGCTAGACTCAGTTGAAACCAATGAATTGACGAGCAATCATGTACCATCTCGAGAAACTTTCTATGGACTTGACCAGGACGGGTAATAATTTCAAGCTAGTTCTCTAGTGATGTAAACGTGTCTCGAATCGGTCTAGTTCATTTAAAGTCGATCAATTCAAAAAGTGCGAACTCTACCCTCTATGTGCAGATTTATGTCAAAACTTATAAGCACATGTGAAGGGGGAGTGTTTCTGAAAATATAAAAATCTCAGAGTGTTCCAAACATGGTTTTATGAGAGATTTTCTAGAAAAATGGTTTTATGGCAACATGGGACAGTCATGGAGTTATAAGGTGACTAAGGATAGGAAATTCGTCCTATGATCCGCCAGAGCCGGAGAGATCTACCCAAGGACATCACAAATAGTTAGTATTAGAAGTCCTTAGGAATGATTGAAAAAAAGGAGTAATGTGAGAAAGGAGAAAGAAGGGGTTGAAGAATTAAAAAGAAAAGTAAAAGAAATAGCCCTCCATAATCAACCTTAGGGCAGAAACCGGGTTCAACTCATATGCTACTGGTTGTCATTTAGTTGACACTGGTATTGAAGACAAAGACGTCATGGACCCAGTGACGCACTGCACTAAACCTTCTTAGCCACTCAAGCTTCTCTCAACAGAAACTTGTTTCATTCTCACAGGGAACCCTACGTAAACTATTGGCTTTCTCTTAGAGATCGCTGGTATTGAAGAAGGAGACCCTCTCCCTAGTCTCCGCTCAGGAAAACCAAAATGCACTAATCGAGTCTAGAGCCACGAGATTCATCAAAAGATCTCATAGGAACACTTGACATGACATCGCTTGTTGTTCATCAAAAAGGACACAAGTGATATATTATAGAGTCCTACGCAGATCTTAGCAATCTGCCAGAACATTTATGAGAGGTTTCACAATTGTGATCCTCTGTGATTGAATGGAAACTCCTGCCAGGGTCAACATCAAGCAGCCCTGACAGCAGGTCACTTCGGTAACTCCCCGTGGATTACGCTTAGTGTGTCTCAAACGGTCTACAGTCGTGGGGTGATGCTTCGGTGTACCTCAGCGACTCATCTGAACTGTAGGTGTATTTCGGTACATCGCGTTATCTCACTTGTGGGACTCCAGTTCAGGAATGGCCTCTGTGAGAATTAGAGACGTGTTTTCACACTATGCTGTTAACACCCTCGAAATTCAAACTTGTAAGTGCCGGAATCCGCTTATTACTAACCTGTTTTTATGTTTTCTTCTTATGGAAGCTCCGGAGCGGATTGATCGTGCAGATTCTCCACATGCTCATACCAAAAATACATGAAAGTTCTCATCATAATCAAAGGCTACACAAAGTTAAAGATGATTCTTCGTCAATGTCAAAGAATCTACAAAGTTTAAAGACTCGAGAACTACATCATTGGTAACCAAAAGACAAATAGAAGTGTGAGCATGGTGGAGAAAGGCGTGGAGACACCTAACCAACGAAGTTGACAACGGCAGACAACACCATTAACCGATCACAAAGCATGAAGGAACAAAGATTCAAGACTATTCTATATCTACACACAAAGTTCAAGCTCGAGAAAAGTAAAGACCTAATCAAGTGGAGCATCATTTGAATGACCACCCCTTAGGGGGAGATTGTTAGCCTTAATAGTTTTTATTAGAAGTGATGGTCATTCACGTTTAGGAACTTTGTAACGTGTGTTAGATATCGTGCTAGAATAGTCAACGGGCTCGTGGATTGGGCTAAGCTAATTGGCTATAAGTTAAGTTAAGCTAGCCTTTCTTCATGTGTTATCCAATCCAAGTCCACGAGGCCCAAGCCAAAGCCCATTAGGGCGTTTATGTTTTAGAGTATAAATACCCCTCAAAGTCTCATTTGAGGGGTGTGCTTGAAAGTGTGTGTGTGTGTGTTTTCCTTAGAGCAATATAACATCTTATTGTTTTCATCTCTCTACACATATATACGCATAACTTATATCATCATCAAGTTACCATCTTTCTCATATTTGTTTCTTATTTATACGCTAAGTTTGGGTTTGTGTTTCACGCGTTCTACGCATAACGTGGTTATACTTGTGTTTGTTAAGTGGGTTTGTGATAAGGTTGATAAAAGTAAGGTCCTACAGCATACAATTCTCACTTTACACCTCAACTTTCTCTCTTCTCTCACTACCCCTCACTCTTTCTCACTTTTTTATAAGCATGATCACCTTATTCTCGCTTTTCATTTAAAATACTCACTTTATTAGCCTATTTATTTTAAAAGCCCAAGTCTCAATAAGCCCCGTCAAACATAGCCATCGTATGGTTCTTTTACAGGATGTCGACAAACATAGGGGGAATCACCCATAGCCACCTCGACATTAAATAAAATTATCCATTTTTAACTCCTGTTTGTCGACATGCAGCACGTAGACACGCCAACCCTCCCAGATCACAACGCGTACTGCGATCCTAAACCATTAGAAAATCACAAAAAAAAGGCCCTATAAAACCCGAACAACCATTTAAGTACCCAACACAATCATATCTGCAAACAATCAACTACTAACAGTCAAAATATATAAACACTTAGTTGAAGGCACTTGAAAGCTAAAGCAAACAACATGGCCGTAGGTGGATGCGTACAGTGTGGGACTAGAAGCAACCCATGCAGATGCAAAGTGGTCGGACCCACACTTGCGTTCGTAGCATTTGTGGGAGCAGCTGTAGTGGAGTGGCCGGTGGGTGCGGTGGTGTATATATTTAAGCACATGAAAGGTCGTCGGATTATGGGTCATCCTGCTAGAGTGGTTTATCCTAAAGTCAATAGAGCTATTCCTATATAATTAAGGAATCTATTTTAGTAATTTTACTTTGTTAACTTCACTATGTCTATGTTAATGTATAATGTTTAAACTAAATTAATACTTGTGTGCGTACGACACTTTTTACTAGAATATCTTTGGTTTGGTTTTGTTTGAAGGATGTAATGAACTACTACTTGCTAATTTCGTTTCGTTCATGTATTTGTTGTATTTGTTATGATTAGACGAGTATCCGTGCATAACTGAGAGATTTTATAGCAGCATACAATTATAATGATAATTTGGTTAAGTGTTTTGCGTAACATTTTATGTAACTAAAATATCATTGTAACTATCTATCGCTAGAAAATCTCATTGCTATGCACGGGTACTCGTCTAGTAAAATACGGTATGTGAGACACTAACTTATTTATCATGACATTATCCTTAAAAAAAAGAACAACACTGTTCAAATTTTAACGGGGAATAATTGTTTTTCTGATAGCACAGTTGCATTGTTTTTCCCACGAGTACTCGTATAGTACCCTACAATAACTTATTTAGAGGGGAAGGTGTCGTGATGGACCATCATCACTTTATCAGTGTCATCTCAGCGCCACATCAGCATCACACTTCCTCACAACTAACCACAACAAACCCTCACCTCACTCATAACAAACCTCAACCTCTTCATTTGGGGCTCGCCACTACCACTTTATTTTTTTTATTCAATTTTTCAAATAAACTAAATTCATTTCATTCAAAATAAAAATACAATACATAAAACAATAATAATAAAAATAAACACGATACGGAAAGAAAAAAAAACGCCAAGAGTAAAAAAAAATACAACACATACTAATAATAAGAAACCTAAACATTTTACTAGTCATTTTTTATAAAAAAATATAAATAACATTTTTTATAATTTAAAAAAAAAATAACAATTAAAACTTAACTAATAAATTTTTTTTGAGCCCAATTCATTTCATTTGGAGCCCAATTCCAACCGGTCAAAAAAAAAATTGTCTTCTTCATGTTTCCTGCACATTCACACACACACATACACATATTAAAACTTACAATTAAAACTTACACACATTATAAGTATATATTAAACCACAATCAAAACGTTGCCATTTAATGTACTGTAGCTACAGTACAGCTACAGTAGCTACAGTACTTTGCGTTTTTGGGCCGGGTTGCTACAGTGTAGCTACAGTACATTGCGTTTTGGGCCGGGCTGCTACAGTACGCAAAAAAAAAAGAAAAAAAAAATGATTATATTACTATTTATTAATGCACAATCACCTCGGCTAAAAAATTCGCCCGCCCGCAACGCGGCGGACCAGTGCCAGTCTCGTACACAATAAAACTTAACAATTAAAACTTACAATATATCCCACTTTTTGTCAGAAGGAAGCCTCGTCGTCAGAACGACGAACCCACCCACGGCGAGCCACATCGAGGGTAGGCGTTGTGGCGGCGAGGCACGACGAGCCTCCAGCTCAGCTCACAGCGAGCTACGAATTCCCCACACCTTCCCCTCTTATCTTGACATTATCCTTGAAGAAAAGAGCAACACAGTGCAAATTTCAACGGCGAATAATTATTTTTCTAATAACATAGTTGTATTTTTTTTTCTAATAATATCAATTTGTATGTGATTGTTTTTTTCCGAAAATATTGTTTTAAGATTGTACTATTAATAAATTCAAGCACTGTAATTGTTAGCAGAGTGACAGTGCATAGCGGCAGAAGTGTAAAGTTTTAGACAAAATATGTGTTCGATGATTTGGTTGTGTACTTTATACATAATCGAGTGCTTGCGCTCATTGTTGGCGTATGTGTCTGGACGACACGTGCCGAACCGAAGAGTCTCCATCAGTTCGAAGGGCATTACCGAAAGGCGGATGCTACTCTTGACCGAAGGCATGTGCCGAAGGACCGTAAAGGTATAAACCCCTTTTTATGCAGGTACACCCTTTTACCCAGCAGTCCGATGCAAGAACTGGACTACGCAGCCTAACCCGGATATTACGGAATTGTGTCTACCACGTGACCTAACACCTAGCACCTAGATTAGGTGTAGGTCGGCATGTTCCTTCCCGAGACATGAACAAGTTATTATCGAATAGGTATTGAACACAATAGATTATAAAGAGAGGCTACAGGTTATTATCCGAGCAGGCTATTATCCAACATGTATTGTGCAAGAGCTTGGCTATAAATAGCCAAACCCCTCTCCCACATAAACCAGGTTCATTCTCTCTCTACATACTACTTTATCTCTCTACAATATATTTCTGCTACTAAACTCACTGCATACACATACTAAATCCTCCATAATTGAGGTTCTGACTTGACCGTCGGAGGGTGGTTCCCGGGGCTTCGGCCTCGGGACCCCTTCTAACGGGTTTCTTCTTGCGTGTAGCATACTTCACAGCTCGGGACAAGGAAGAATGGCACGGGCTAGCCATCATGACAAGCCCGGCGGAAAAATGCTTCAACACTCATCGATGACATATAATTTCCAACATTGATAAAAACTCACAAGTTTGCGCTACTCTTGGCACTAGAGTTTACAACTATTTAGTTGCATAATATGATCGTGGAGAACATATATTCAAATATCAGTTACCAATTGCTTTCTATATAACTTTTATAGTCGATGATTATTTTCAATATTACCTTCATGTCAACATGAACCAAAAAATCTTACATTAATATTACATTACATTGAATTAAAAAAAAATCATCAATGTTCAATGAATTGCATCATCCTCTTTCATTAATATAACATTACATTAATATCATCATCCTCTTTTACATTTTTCAGCACCATCACACTATCAAGTGTCGCCATTGTGCTTGCAAGTAGCATCAAAAAAGTTATCTTGAACATGAAATCAACATTGCTTGTGTTGTTTATTCCCATAACTATTGCAGCTGGCGTAGCCTTTCCGAGATGAGCATACTGGTCTTCCCATTCTGAAATGAATTCATCATCAAATTCTCTTGGTTCGAGTTCCTGCAACTTTCTCTTTCCCATTAGAACACCAAGTCTTTCATAAACATTATGTCATGTTATCTTTATCGAACCTCTTTCTAACCTTAGTTCCATGCTTGGTGGATGGAAACGTTCAACCACATAATATCCTAAAGAACCAGGAAGTTTGATTATCGGGAAGTTAATTGATAAGGATTTAAAAGGTACCTTTTTGAGGGGTCATTTAAGCCCTTAATTGATCACTTTTGTATCCGTTACTACTTAATTTCGTTCCTTTTCACTTTTTAGGTCTCTTGAAGGCAAATTGATGGAATGACACTTATTCGGACGAAAAGGCGCGAATATACGAAGAAAATGGCCAAAGTCAAGAATCGAGACACTCAAGCTGCTGAAGTGAAAGGGGACGGCGTCAGGTTCTAATTGTGACGCCGTCGGAACAAGTTTTGTGACGAATCAGTAGCCAAATTGCTTATTTACAAGTGACGGCATCAGGTTTTAAAATAGTAGGGCGTCGCAGCTCAGACGGCCTAGATTTGATCCAGACGGCGTCAGCGACTGAAGGAGACGGCGTCAGAGACTGAAGGAGACGGCGTCACGGGCATAAGGTGACGCCGTCACAATGATAACGTGGCCAAGACGAAAACCTAATGACGGCGACCCGACGACGTCACAATTAAAGAGTGACGCCGTCGCAGTTTGTAACACTATATATAGAATCCGAATTTTTCAGTTTTCAGTGTGTAGTTTTGTGGAGTAAAAACCTAAACCGAACCAAGGCTGTCTTGTACAGTATTTTAGGGTTCCATACCCTATCTTACATCAAGATAAGTGTTTTACTTCATTAATTCAATTATGTATTCAATTGATTGTGTGTATGCTTGCATGTTCTCCATGTCCGGCTAATTTATTTGTGTGTTTGCTTAGGTAATATGAAACCTAGTTATTGAATATTGATTGGTTGTCTCTTATCTTAATTGTGATTGACCAAAAATAACCCAGTAAACACCTCTTCCTTTCATTTGATATTTGGGTTTTATCACTGGTTTATTTTTGGTTTTTTGTTTGTTTTAGTTTTTCTTCCTGACATCTCATTCTCACTCGGCTGTTTACTCTACTCTTCATCTTCCGACTCTTCATTCATACTCTGCTGTTCATCTACGGTCGTTTTGGTTTTTGGTTTTTCTGGTGATTTTGATGTTTTGGCCTTCTCATCTTCTTCTCTTTTTTCTTCAGTATCCTAAGGTTCATTTCTTTTCATGTGATTCGTCAACTTTTCTCCTTTTAAAAATTTGTTTCTTTGTTACTCTACATATCTATTTTCTTTTCTTACCAATTGTTTCACCCATTTTTGTTTTTCCTTTGACATCTGATTTTTTTCCCTCTTCACCACTAGCTTCCTTGTTGCTTCAGCCACTTTCCTTGCTTCCTCCGCTTCAACAACTTTCCTTGCTTCCTTGGCTTAAGCAGCTTTCTTTGCTTCCTTAACTTCAGTTGCTTTCTTTTCTTCCTCAGCTTCCGCTGCTTCCTTTGCCTTCCTTTCTTCTCTACTTTTTTCTTCCTAGTTTTTGCAACTTTTTCTTTCTTTTTATGTATGTCCGCAATTCTTTCAGCCACCGACTTTTTCTTTCTTTCTATATTGAAATGTGTATACTCTATTATACTATCATATGTGCTTTAATACTGTCAATATTATCATAATATAACAGTAAGTTTTCATATGCTATGTCACATGTGATATATCATAACACAAAATTTACCTTTAGTCTCAGTTGCTTGTGACTTGGTAGTAGTTGTTAGGAACGACAATGATGAAACAGTTTCGAAAGCTTCTTCGACATCACTGTCTTTCACATTTTCTTCTTTATCTGTATGTACACACATAAATTTTCAGTTATCATATGTGATCTTTCAATAACACAATATTCTTGTAAGACAATTTTTGGCGCTACGTTTATGTGAAGACTTATCCGTTAGGATTTCCCTTTTTCTAAGCTGAATGCTTCGTTTAAGCTGAAGGTTTAGCCACCAATTCAAATATGTCATTTAATCACATATGATGTTTCACTAGAATATTACAGTTACCCGAAGTTTAAGCCGAATGATTAGTTGCAGAAGAACACAAAGCCGAAGGCTATGTTTCGTCTATTACTAAGCCTTTGGATTAGATGAAGGCTATGCGTTCATTTAAGTCAAACATCTATTTATGTGATATGTGTTTGTCTACAACTAAGCCTTCATTTAATCACATATGACGTTTAACTAAAATATTAATCACATATGGCCAAAGTCTTATCCAAAGGCTTAGTTGTAGACGAACACATAGCCGAGGCTATGTGTTCGTCTACGACTATGCTTATGTCTTAGATGAAGGCATAGCCGAAGGCTATGCCTTTATTTAAGCTAAAAATCTCACACATTTGCACACTAAAATCCAATGTTGCAAAAATCGTGAATCGGTAGTCGGGCGGTCGACCACCCTGCAGCGAGTAATCGGTCAAGTCGGGATTAATCGGTGATTAATCGGATTGACATTTCCTGCAATTTTTTAGTATTTCTGGAGACCAAACTAAAAAACTTTACTGATTCCAAGCCTGCTATGTTTCCAAACCTCAATAAAAGGCTCCAATTCTGATTATGATGCCCATTGTGCGTTATAAGTGAAATATACGATCCCTAAATGAAGTAGAATGCCTAAATAATTTTTTTTAAAAATGACCGATTTGCCCGATTCGGCAGATTTTTGACCGATTCGGCCGACTAATCGGCCGATTTAGCCGATTAATCGGCCGATTCAGTCGATTTTTTGACTGCTTAGTGTCGTTTTTTTTCCTAGGCCGATTTTTCGACCGATTTTCAAAAATCGACAAGGTACTCAGCCGATTAACGATTAATCGGCCGAGTTGACCGATTTTTGCAACATTGCTAAAATCAGAATAACATCATCATAAACTTTCTATATCTGAAATCTCACTTTTTATCACATTTTTCTTCACTTAAATCCCAATAACATCAACAAAATCTCATGTAAACACTGAAAACCTAACTTCTAATAACAGATTTTTCAATAAAATCACAACAACATCAACAAAAACTCATTAAAATTCAAACAATAACTATTTATCTCACACTTTCTGAATAATATCACAATATTTCAACATAAACTCTATAGACAATACTCATCATTATTTAATCTTAAAAACAGTAGTGGCGAGTAAAAAAAGTGGTTAATGGACAAAACAATCTTGACCATTATACCTGAAACCGGTTTTTTAGTCAGGTTTTTGCCCTTTTTTTAGTCGGAGTTTCACCGTCTCCCTCCTCTGTCATGTAATGTTCGAGTACAGCGGTACTGACATCGTTTTCTTCCATTTTTACTATTATTTTAGATCTAGGGCACGATTTACTATGATTTTAATCGGGTTTGTGTCTGGTGTGTGTTTTGAGTGTGTGTTTGGTGAGAGAGTAATTAATTTAAGTTGTGTGAGTAGCGGAAGTTTAGGAGGGTAGATGTGTATGTGAATGACGGTTCTACCCTCGTGTGTGTGTGTGTGTGTATTTTTAATAACAATTTTTAATATGGACTATGGGACGAAATGTAGATGGACGCGTGGGATGTGAGCATTGTTTGGTTTGCAAAATAATTCCCCTTTTATAATATAAGATCATTGCTAAAGACTCCTACAATATCCTCCAACACACACAACAATATTATATATTTTTCACTCATTCTGTCTTTACTTCCAATTCGTCAGTTCTGACACTTGTCAAGATCCTGTCAGTAGGAGAATTATTAGACACATCAAATAGGATGATTTATCATTTTCCATAACATAAAATAGTAAGCTTGGGTTTTTGTTTTTATAAAACTCACATTGTCTTAATTTTGTTTCACTTATCTAATGTGAGATGTTATTTCATTTCTTTTTTTATTATTTAACCTTACAAGCATTATTAGATTGTCATACACGAATAATTTAACTTTAATTACTTTTAATCATGTATCAAATAAATTGTTACTCATATATTTCATTAAGCATATAATTATTAACATTAGTTTTATGCTAGTTAAGTGTTTTATAAAGAAATACCTCATAATCAACTGTTTAATAACTCTTTATCAAATACATAAATGAATGAAATCCAATCATAAACACCACTAAATAAGAATTATGAATAATTAGATGTTTTCAACAAATCTCGCTCATATATTGATGAAATGGCTCACATGATGTTGGGAGTTATATCAAGGGGTTTGTGACTATACATACATCATATGGATGTATATTTTATATAAAACGATTATCTTTTATGATTTTCACGCTTACACACGCAAAAGATAAATACGATGAAATTCAAATATATGTGATCACATGTGACACATACATATGTATTTAAATATGTATAGACACATAAGACATGTACATATGAAAGCCAAATATAATTGTTAACATTAGTTAGAAATAACTTAGGTCACATCTAAATACATTCTCATGTCTTACTAACCCATGATCATAGTACTTCTAACTTTTATTTGTTGCAAGCATATTTCTAGATGATCCACCAAAGCAAGCCTAGAGTTCTTACCATCCACATCCACCACAAGCACAACAACACATGAAGATCTACAACAACAAGCTTTATGAACTTGTTATCTTCATCCATCGAAGGCTTCTTGTCATAAAAAGTTCTCTTGGATTAGGCATACATATCTATTAGACATTTGTGTCTTGGATCATCATTTGTACAAACTCATGTATCATCATCATTATACATCATCATGTATCACCAAACTAGATTAGATGGTTTATGTGTTTGCGCCATAAAACACAAAGTTTGTTATGTTGGGTTATAAAATATAACGGGTTTGGTTGTACCCGAAGAAGGACTCTATATTTAGCTTAGTATCGAAAAAAGTGTAAGCGATGTTAGGTTGGTTCTAGCTCAAACTATAACTCGATATCTAACTTTGTATCAGAAAAGTGTAAGCAACGTTTGTAAGGTTTTCTCTGCCAAGAAGGAGCTTGTTGACTAAGTGAAGTAACTCTCGGGTTGGGTACTCGAGGAGTGGATTAGGGCGAAGAAAAGCTTCATAACCAAACCATTATAAATCATCGTGTCTGGTTTGTGCTTTCTTTTACTTATCGCTTTATCTTCACATTATATTTATACTTGTGTTGTGGCTTTATGTTTATGCTTGTGTTGTGGCAACATGTTTTATTTCATGCTCTCTATTATCTTTATTGTCTTAGAATTATTATTTTCATTTTTCATATTACGTCACACTTGATCGGCTATTTGATACAAATGTTTTATGTTATTAAACGAAAATGCATTCACCCCCTCTTTTACGTTTTTCACGTGCCTGATGATCCTAAGTTGTTTTGAGGCTGGGCCGGTGTTGAAGCAAGGCTGGGGGAGTGTAGTAATGGACTTGAGGAAGTGGATTGGTGGGTTGGGGGTGTTGGTAGAACTATGGTCAGCGCGTTGGAGAAGAAGGTTGGGTCGGTTGAGTAATTGGTTGGGCTGGGTGGTGTAGGATATGACGTGTAATAAGGTTGGGAATGGTATCGAGAAAGATATAAGATGGAGCGTCATTTGGTGCGACAGAACCCTAAGGGAAAATAGTTTCGTCAAAGGTAACATTACGAGAAATAATGGTTTTGTTGGTGGCGAGGTTTAAGCAGCGAAAGTCGCGATGATTAGACGAGCAACAAAGAAATATACAAGCAGTGTATCGAGGTCGAGTTTGTTATTGGTCTCTAGGTGTGTGTAAGCGACCATATTCGGCTTTTTGTCTTTGTTAAGCCTGTTGGTGACGGTATCTTAAACTGTGCGTATACATGATGTTAGGCTTGTTGGGTTGAGATATTTGGTGTAAAAGATCATATTAAAAATAGAGCAAATTCCCAAACTAGGCCAAAAAGTCAACCATTGTCTCTTTTGTGGCCACTTTCATGTCCTCTTTCCCATTTTGGTCATGCTCGACTGCTCGACTCCATCATTTTTTTGACATGTGTCCAATGCAAGTACAATGTTAGGTAAAAATATTTTATTCATTTATTATGAAATGACAATTACACCCTTATGCTTTATTCTTATATATTTTAAATTTACTTGTACTTTATGCTTATTCCTTTGTACAATAATTATCCTTCACATATTTCTTATCCACCTCCCTACCTCTCATATAAACACAACCCAATCACTGCACCAACCATTTCACCAACCATTTCTTTCAATCACTGCACCCCATCTAAATCATCCATTCCACATGCTCCGACAACCGCTTGCCACCATTGCCGGAATCTGCTACTGTCGCCGGAATCATATAAAAGATATAAGAAAAGCATCTATAAATTCATTAATGAGCTTGATTGGTTTTTTTTTTGTTTATTATTATTATTATTATTTTTTTTTACGAGAATCATTAATGAATTTTTTTTTTTTTTTTTTTTTTTTTGGAACTAAATTAGTTTCACTATTTATTTTACGAGAATCATAGAAAAGATTTTTTTTTTTTTTTTTTTTTTTTTTTTTTTTTTACCGAGAATCATTAATGTCCCATTGTACTTTGAAGTTTTGCTGCAATTACCACATGGCCTATGTCAGAATGAATGATTTTAGAAAGAAAGCTTAGTGTAGTCTTCTTTTTTTGGAACTAAATTAGCATAGTAATGAGTCCATTTACACCACCGTGGACTTTACAAATGAGATCTTGCAAATGATACTTGTTGGTGGCCGGATCTAAATTAGCAAAGTTGTTTATGGCAACACAGAAACACGATTACCTTGTTGGTGGCCGGATCTTTTCTCAGTGTTGGCCGGATCTATACATGGGCAGATTTTGCTTCCCGGTATGGATATGGAAGTGTTGGCCGGATCTATAAATTGATGTTCGTCACTTGGCCGGATCTATGATGCTTTTGTCTATTTTGGCTGTGTTGATCATGTTGGTTAAGATAATGAACTAGTAGGGTTAGTAAGGTTTGGTGGAGCTGTAGTAGTGATGGTGGTACTAACATTTTTTTTCTCTTGATATTGCTGCCATCTGGTAAAAAAAGAGACCATTTTTGTGTCTTTTTAATGATTAAAAAATATAGTTTGGAGATGATTGTAGTCGGAGTGGTGGTTGAGAAGTGGTGGTTGAGCAATAGTGGTTGGCCGGAATCTGCAGATGAAGGTGGTCGGAATCTGCAGATGAAGGTGGCCGGAATCTGGTTTAGCAGTGATGGTTGAGCAGTGATGGTTGAGCAATGATGGTTGAGCAGTGGTGGTTGGCCGGAGGTGGTGCCGGAATCTGCAGATGAAAAATGAGTGTGAAATGAGAGAGAAAGAGAGAATAAGAAGATGAAGGTATTTTAGACAATTAACTATCATGCATAATAAAACAAATATCAATCATTGGTAAACTCTACCTAACTTTTGTACTTGCACTTGACATGTGTCATAATTTGGATGGAGTCGAGCATGACCAAAATGAGAAAAGGGATATGAAAGTGACCACAAAAGGGACAATGGTTGACTTTTTGTGCCTTTGAGAATTTGCTCTTAAAAATAACGAGTTTGAATATAATGTAAATAATAAGGATTAAGATCCTCTCAAGTTGTATACAACTTGAGTCAAGTTAGGTTATTGTGAGCCATTGAATTTGATCCAATGGTTCAAATCAAAAGAAGTTGTTTTGATTTGAGCCATTAAATCAAATCCAATGGCTCATAATTATACAACTTGACTCAAGTTGTATACATTAATCTAGATTCCATACATGTAAGTACTTTGTCATTCTTGAATCTCCACCGCAACCTTTTGCTTTGGCGCTAAGTATTTCTAAATATGCTTACTCATCTTATTATCTCATGCATAAAAGTATCTTGAGATATGATAGATCATACGAGGAGAATAATTAAAATAAAATAAATGAAAAATAATTATAATTATGTATTTCTGATGCATTTTAAAAAATAAATGCAAATTACTTCTCACTTTTTTTTAATTTTAGTTATTTTTTCACTGGATTACTTCTACTTTAACCAATTGTAAATTTTTGAATAACTATTTTTGCTTTGTTTTGTCATAAAATTATGTACTATTTAAATACATTAATTAACTTATCAATGTTTTAAACTGTTTCGCGACACACTATCGAGTTTTGGATGACATCCGACCATTTCAAATGACAACTTAAAACTAATTATTTATTTGTTTTTTTTTTTCCTTTTCAAAAACGGGTTGTTACACTAACTTTTTGCTTTTCTTACCAATCAGCAAATTATGAAATCGTGGTAAAGCATATTTAAAAGTACTAAATTTGTCAATAACACTATTATTAAGGGGCAGTGCAAATAATAAGATGCATGCGTGTGGTAAACGTGTCAGTCAAAAAAATTCAACTACTCGTGAAAAGCGAAAATGAGATGGTTGCGTGAATGTGTATATTTTCGTTCAAGAAATACTATATTTACACAAAGTTTACAAAATTATATTTATATAATGATTTAGCAAGGATAAAAATGATTAAACTAACGAGAGATTATTATATAAAATGATTAAACTACTACATATTTCAAGTAATTTTGCGAGAATAATTTTGTAAATTGTTTTATAAATATATAGATTGTTCTCCTAGTCGATACAGGATGTCGACAAACATAGGGGTCCCCAGTCACCAAATAGCCACCTTGACATTAAATAACATTATCCATTTTAAATTCCTGTTTGTCGACATGCACCACGTAGACACGCCAACACTTCCAGTTCACAACACGTATTCCAATCCAAAACCAATAAAATATCACACACAAAAAAACCCTATAAAACCCTAACAACCATTTCATTACCTAACACAATCATCTCTGCAAACCATCAAAATATCTGAACACTTATTAGTTGAAGCACTTTGATCAAAAGCCAAAGCAAAGAAGATGGTAGGATGCGTACAGTGTGGGACTAGAGACAACCCATGCAGGTGCAAAGTGGTGGGACCGACGCTTGCGTTCGTAGCATTTGCGGTAGCAGCTGTAGTGGAGTGGCCGGTGGGTGCGGTGGTTTATTTGTTTAAGCATGTCAAAGGTCGTCGCATTATGGGTCATCCTGCTAGAGTGGTTTTTCCTAAAGTCAGTAGATGTATTCCTATATAAATATAAATTAAGAAATGTATTTATTTTACTATGCATGGTAACTTGACTATGTCTGTTAATGTATTTTAGTTATTCTTGTCTGTTATCAATAATTTACGATAAATATATGACTTAAATTGTTATACTTCGCATCGCGCATGGGGCACTAGAAGATAAGCAATGGTTGTATATATGTAATAATGAGATAAAAAAATATATTGTTGGCCATAGTTATTTGGTTTATTTAAGCAAATTTTGTGTATGTTTTATGCAATAGATATAATTAATTTTAGAAGCAAGATGTTGAAATTTATATAATTTTGGTGATTCCGCTGCATGGTTGATACTTTTAATGTATTGATGATAGCATTATAATAAATCAAAAGCAATAAATATAATACATTAACTTTATAACGAAAACTTTCCTTCAAATGTCATACAAACTGTGTATCAATTTTAACGGTTTATCAAAAATTATTAAAAACGAACAAATATGAGCCTAGCTCAGTTGGTTTTGTGCGTATGGGTTTAGGCATGAGGTCGCTAGTTGCATGAGGTCGCTAGTTAAAAACGAATATTATATTTAAATTGGCTCGGCATGCACCACCATCAAATTATTCGTTAAATACTTAAATGACAATACTTAATAAAGATTCTGCAAGTACTTTGGCATTCTTATATCTCCACCAGTGGCGGACCCAGTCGAGAATCTAAGGTGGTTCCTTAACTTAAGTATGGGGAAAAAGTCAAGACTCAAGATCTAGAGAGCGACAAATTACTTGATTAACACGCCACGTCGGGTCGAATCGGGTCAAATTTAAACACATTTGCACTAATGAATCGGCACATCAAACATATATATAAATTAGTTATAAAACGTTTACAAGAGAGTTTCCGCACGTTTTATAGCTTGAATATATATATATATATATATATATATATATATATATATATATATATATATATATATATATTAATAATTACTAATACATTGTGGCACATCAACATATGCTAAACAATTGTATTATAAATAACTAAATCTGCAAAAAATCTCTATACTTCTCATTTCCATCAATATAAAATTTATATTTCAAATAAACGTATCAGGACAATGTGTGAAATTCCAAGCGTATTTAATAAACATTTGACCAAGTTTGTTTTTTTTTAAAGATAATAATTACATGTTTTTAACTGACTTGGTAAATGAGAAAGTACAAGGGTTAAAAAAGACTTTGAATAAAAGTAAAGCATCAAGAATAAAAAAATAAAATAAGAAACTTTGGTTCCTTTGTCATCTTCTTTTTTGTGACCTGGCAGACCTTCAAACCTCCATTAAAACAAAACCTGTAAACTCTTTTATTTGTTACTTCCTCGACCTTTTCTTTGTCTTTCTTCCTGATTTTTCAGATATAAGGTGGTTCCTGATCTACTTCTAAGGTAGGTCCTTCGATTTTCAATACAAAGCTTCTAAAAGGTTTTGATATCTAAGGTGGTTCCTGGGCACCACCTACGTATAGCATAGGTCCGCCCCTGATCTCCACCACAACCTTTTGCTTTGGCACTAAGTAATTCAATTTTTATATAGTATATATGCTTAATCATCTTATATTTCACGCATAAAAGCATCTACTTTAACCAATTGTAAAATTTTAAATAACTATCACATTTTTTTTTTCTTTTTTTTTTGTTGTTATAAAATTATTGTGTACTATTTAAATACACTAAATAATTTATCAATGTTGTCAACTGTTACTATACACCACACATTATCGAGTTTTAAATGACATCCGATCATTTCAAATAACCACTTAAAGCTATTTATTTGTTTGTTTTGTTTATTCAAAAACGGGTTGTTACACTAACCGAATGGGTTCTATGGTAACTTTTTCCTTCTCAATGCTGTTATTATCAATCAACAAGTTATGAAAATCGTCGTAAACCATATTTAAAAGTAATAAAGTGGTCAATATATAACACTATTATCAAGTGTCAATACAATCAAGATGCGTGTAGTGAAGGTGTCTTAGTCAAGAAGTTGCAACTACTCCTATATAACAAAAGTTCGATGGTTGCGTGAACGTGTGTATTTTTAGTCCGAAAAATGGTATATTCATAAAAAGTTTACAAAACAAGATTCACACAATAATAACTTAGTAACCAATTTGAAATATAAGAAAGACGAAATAGAAATTATGATGCAAATTAAAGCAAGTTATTGAACCATTACAAATGCTAATTCATTTTGCGAGTATATTTATA
The DNA here is from genome assembly GCA_019973895.1 of Chrysanthemum seticuspe. NCBI lineage: Eukaryota > Viridiplantae > Streptophyta > Magnoliopsida > Asterales > Asteraceae > Chrysanthemum > Chrysanthemum seticuspe. Next base: position 227,335,942 of record BPTQ01000002.1, read on the forward strand.
TCATTTTTTCTTCCTTCTTTTGGATATAGTATTGCTATGTCGACAAATATACGGGTTCCCCAATCACCCAATACTAGGCACCTCGACATCAGTGACGGATCCAGAAAAATACGATGTGGGGGGCAAATTTTTTTTTTTCACAATAGCCAAAAAATGCCGAAGAAAAAACTAGGATCGTAATGATAAATCGAGTATTTTTACTTAGAGATGAATGATTTACAAGGCTTTAGAGTGTTGAATGTTGGATTTTAGTATTTATGTGGGGGGCAATATGAGTTTATGGTGGGGGGCACTTTCGAAAAAAGGTCAAAATTTTAAAAAAATTACACTAAAATCTTAACTTTTTCGGCTAGCCATGGGGGGCACCCGGCCCCACACTATCTACATAAGTCCGTCCCTGCTCGACATTAAATTAAATTATCCATCTTAAATTCCTTTTTATCGACATGCACCACCTAAACCACCAAAATTACAAAGAAAAACCCTATAAAACCCAAACAACCATTCATGTACCCAACACAATCATCTCTGCAAACAGTCAAAATATATAAACACTTCGATCAAAGCTAAAGCAAAGAAGATGGTAGGATGCATACAGTGTGGAACTAGAGACAACCCATGCAGGTGCAAAGTGGTTGGACCCACACTTGCGTTCGTGGCATTTGCGGCAGCAGCTATAATCGAGTGGCCGGTGGGTGCGGTGGTTTATATATTTAAGCACGTCAAAGGTCGCCGGATTATGGCTCATCCTGCTACTGTGGTTTTTCCTAAAGTCAGTAATGCTATTCCTATATGATTAAGGAATGTTTTTTGGTTATTTTACTATGGTAACTTGACATATCTGTCTATGTTAATGTATAATGTTTGAACTATAATAATACTTGAGTATGTACCAAGATACTTTTTACTACACTAGAATATCTTTGTTTGGTTTGGTTTTAAGGATGTAATGAACTGGTAGTTACTGATTTCGTTTCGTTCATGTAATTGTTGTAATGTATGTACATTATTCAGCTTTTCTAAGAAACACTCAAAAGTAACATATTTCAAGGTTTGAAGATTTAATGTCTCTAAAAAAACTAGAAAGGGGTTGAATAGTTTACCGATTTTAATTTAAGTTTTAAAGATTTAGATTCAGTCTTATATGAATTCTTATGGATGTTATCGTAGAGGATGGTAGAGTAAAAGTGTATAAAAAAAAAAAAAAAAATCGAAAAAAGGAGCGTTGAAAAGAAAAAAGAGGAAAACATACGGGCTACCATCCTAAATCTATCTTTAAATTCATGTTTGTTTGTTTCAAAGTTATCTTGAGTTTAGAGTGTCGAGTCTTGGTTTAGCAACGCCATTCTTCTCATGCTTGTAACATAAAGATTTTTTACTTGCCACCACTAAATCGCCTATCCAACCAAACCCTTTGTTTCCCTACCGTAAGACTAACGTTACAACCCTTTAAAAGACCTCTTGGATAGTTTTTCCTATGTGCTTAAGCCAAAGCGATGGAGGTTTGATCTAGTCTCAAGCCTATGGTAATCTATGTACTAGGACCGGTTAATAAGTGTTTATCTTCCATTTCCAATTTGATATATTTCATATACACCTGAGAGATGAGAGTATCCAAACACCACTTGTGAGGTGCTAGTATGTAATTTCCGTGCTTGTTATGACTTTTGCGGGGCTTATACTTGTTATGAATTGTTCTAAACCAATGCTTCATGACCCCTAACTTATAAATTGATTGGCCAAAAACACATTTGCTTGAGGACAAGCAAATACCAAGTGTAGGGATATTTGATAAGGATTTAAAAGGTACACTTTTGAGGGGTCATTTAAACCCTTAATCGACCACTTTTATATCCGTTACTGCTTAATTTCGTTTTTTTCACTTTTTAGGTCTCTTGAAGGCAAATTGTTGGAATGACACTTATTTGGACGAAAAGGCGTGAATATATGAAGAAAATGGCCAAAGTCAAGATCGAGACACTCAAGCTGCTGAAATTGAAGGTGACGGCGTCACAATCAAAGGGTGACGCCGTCGCAACATGCTCCAAAATTGTGATGGCTTAGTAGCGAATTTGCTATTTTGTACCCGACGGCGTCAGGCTTTAAAGAGTAGGGCGTCACAACTCAGACGGCCTAGACTCAGATTCCGACGGCGTCAGAAGATGAAGTCGACGACGTCACAACCACATGGTGACGCGGTCACAAGGTTGACGTGGTCAAGACGAAACCCTAATGGAGGCGATCCGACGGCGTCACAATTAAAGAGTGACGCCGTCGCAGTTGTAACTCTATATAGAAAAAGTAAAGTAACGCCCAATGCCGTCTTCCACGGGTTATGGGTACCCAATACCGTTTCCGGTGTATGGGGGAGGTTAAGATGTAGACAGCCTTACCCCTACCTAAGGTAGAGAGGCTGCTTCCAGTTCTACCAAAGGTAGAAAGGACCTCCGGCCTTTTGTAGGGAGTGAGGATCGAACCCCTGACCTCTCGGTTGAGAGGCAAGGGGTTTTCCAACTGATCCAACCCTACTTGTTAGTTGTAACTCTATATATAGAATTCAAATTTTCAGACTTTTAGAGAGGTAGTTTTGTGGAGTAAAACCTAATAACGATTTTTGGCTGTCTTGGGCAGTATCTTAGGGTTCTCATACCCTATTTTACAACAAGATAAGTAATTTACTTCATTGATTCAATTATGTCTTCAATTGTATGTGTGTATGCTTGCATGTTCACCATGTCCGACTAATTTACTTGTGTGTTTGCTTAGATCTATGAAACCTAGGTATTGAATATTGATTGGTTGTCTCTTATCTTAATTGTAATTGGCCTAGGATTGCAATAGGTCATCGTTGTGTTTTTAATGCTTGAGTAATCTTTGTGAACATTAGTTTATAATCGCCTAGAGTTGTTGCAGGCTAAAAATCCAAAGATAACCTTAGAGTTAGTTTATGAATCCTAGAGATTTTGTAGGCAATAACCTTAAGGTAGTCTCAAAGAGTTGGGAAGAAAGCATACCCTACGACCTTAGAAGACACAACGCGTTATGAATAAGGACGTGACAATTCAACCATCAATAGGAGATAACTAGGAAGTAATAGCATCTAGGTAAACACATTTTAATCATCATATGAGCACACATCAATTAGACATAGACTACCCCTTAGCTTAGTTAATTAGACAAGATAATAATAGAGTAATCGGTAGAAATACCACCCCCCAAATCCAATACCCCGAGATTCGTACCTTTCAATTTTAAAAAAAAATATAAAAAGATAAAAAATAATCTTCCTCAACCCCAACCTTAGCGTAGTAATTTCCCACTAGCATTCCTATTCCCCTAGAGAACGATATCAATCCCGAGGCTTACCCTAATACTACACTACAACGATTAGGTTAACTGCCTAGGTGGTTGAAAAACTTGCTCGAAGAAAAGGAAGTTTCCTTTGACCCCGAACGCGCGTTATATGTGTACCAAGTTTTTGGCGCCGCTGCCGGGGAATAGAATAGCTAGTTAGATTTCCACCTCGTTTAGGTTCCCTTGCTTGATTCTTATCAAGTAAGCTTTTTTCTCATTTTTAGCTTCCTCGTAGTCTATCCCCCTTTTTCGTGACCTTTGTTAGTAACCCATCACTTTTCATCATGGAAGGTGATAATCAACCACCACTCATCAACCCACCACCAAATGACCCGCCAAGATGCCGTACTCTTGGTGAATACTCAAGACCAAGCTACTTAGGCTATAGGAACAACATTGAGCTTCCCGACCAAGCCCAAACTACGGCCCTTCGATCTGAAACCATCCGGTTGGTGCAAAACGGATGTGCATTCTATGGAATTCGTTCCGAAGATCCTAATCAGCATCTTAAGTATTTCCTTAAAATCGTCGATTCCATCGACCTCGATGCTACTACTCGGAAGACCACGCGCTTGCGTCTCTTCCAATTCTCTCTACGGGACCAAGCTAGTAATTGGCTTGAGCGACTTCCCGCCGGCTCCATCTCAAGTTGGGATGATCTCACTACTCGTTTCCTTGCTCAATTTTTCCCTCCGGGGAGAACTACTAAGCTTAGGAATGAAATCTTGATGTTCCAACAACGTCAAGGTGAATCTCTCTACGAAGCATGGACTCGATTCAAGGACTTACTCCATAAAGTCCCTTATCACGGCATTGATCTTTGGCTTCAAGTACAACTCTTTTATGATCATGTCAATTTCCCAACTAAGCGATCCATCGACTAAGCGGCCGGTGGTAAACTTAGTGATCTCACCGCGGAAGAATCATGCGGTATAATATAGGACCTTGCTCTCTATGACAACGAAAGTTGGAATGACCCCCGTTAGTTGCCCAAAACCATAAAGTTAATCTCCTTGCCTCCTATTGACTCACAACCTTCCGACCGTAGGATGCTCAAGCTTGAAGATCAAGTCAAATTCCTAATGAGCTCCTACGAAAATCCTAAGTCTTCACGCTAAGTGAACAAAGTTTCTTCCTTGTGTGAGCTATGTAGTGGTCCTCATGACACTCGCACTTGCACAAGACTCCCCGAACAAGCTTCCGTTGACTACACATCCTTGCGTACCAATGGAACGGGAGGAAGATTCCCTACAACACCCGGACCTAGGACTTTCAATGATGCCCGAGAAGCATGGAAGGGCAAACCCGACTTCTATTGGGGACAAACCAAAGAATTCACCTCTAATGATTTCTCATGGCCCCCCTCTCACGGCCCTAGCCAACAAAACATAGAATGAATGTTGCAACACCTAGTTACATCCCAAGAAGCTCAAATAGCTAAGCTCTTGGACCGCTTTAACCAACAACAAGCCGAGATTGATAGGAAGATTGATAACCTTTTGAAAGCCATGACCAATAGTGATAGGAAGGTTAATGCCATCTCAACTCATTCTCCCGAAGCTTCCGGTGTAGAAATTAAGGACCTAAGTAAGTTAGTCAAGCACGTTCAATTCGTCAATACCATCACCTTAGTGAAACCTAATAGGACAAATGACGAAGGAAACCATGAGACGGTACTTGAGGTTAAGGAAACCCCTAGGAATGAAACAACCGATGAAGTAGATGAAGTAGGTGATGACTATTTCAATAAGTTTCCTACGGAAGATGAACTCTCTCGCCACCCACACTTAGTACGCGAGCTCCGTCACATGTATGTTAGGAAAAGCCCTAGGATCAAGTTTGGGAACCCTTGGAATCTTAACATACCATGTTGTATAGGACATCTTTTTGTGGCAAAGGCCTACATTGATCGCAAGTCCCCGATAAATATCATGACTAGCACCTACTATGTAACATATTGGTTTTCATAAACACATAACAAATTAATAATATGGGGCGTATAGTGTGAGTTCTAGAGAGAGAAAGTGGAAGAATTTTGGGAACTTAGTGAGACAAAGAAAAATGATATTGAAAGCTCCAACCCTTTGCCTTGCTAGGCAAAGGGTATTTATAGTTACAAGCTTAGACGCCCTCCTTCGAGCTGTGGACCAGGCATACAGTGGGTAAAGACCCGTCCGTCCTCCACGGTGTTACTTAACAAACTACTTACTAAAACTAAATGACTACGACTACGAGCGTTCTAACGATTACATATACTTGAGGTGACCGACACTTTAACTACCGAATTTTCTAAATCCTAACAATCTCCCGCTAAGGGAGGTCACCTCAAATTACATTGATTACAAACAGATATTACATTTTGGATGTTCTTGGATTCTTGTTTAAGTTCTTTGCTCTGTAGCCCGTAGTCTTTGATTCTTCATGTTCCGCATATTTTGTTCTTTCAAGTGGAGGTATTTAACTGATCCATGTGATGGTGAGTTTTGAGCCTGTTTTGAGATCATCAGCTACAATAAATCTCTGACTCATCCTTTTGTTTTATCGCCATAATGTGAAGTTGTGACTTTCGGACCGACATGCTCACATTTTGGATCATGATATCTTCTCATCAGAGTAGCGGAAGCTTTTGTTGATTCATAATATTTCCAGCAGCGTAGCAGAAGCATGGATTGAAAATATCTGAGCCAGTTGATGAAGACATGCACTTATCATGATTTCTTTAGAAGTAAATGTGATGTGTGAGCATGCGGCTATGGAATGACTCCTCAATTCTGATCAGCTACAACCGTCGGGTTTCCCTGCATACAACAGTTAGCAATAAAGCGCACGAAAGTGTCTTTGATCACTTTCATTGAATTGAGGTGCACGGCCCACGGTTCCCCATGGATCAGTACAAGTACTTCCTGTGATCAGGTATAATTTCAAAGAATCTCCTTGATAGGGTTTCACAGCTGCTCTAGCCGTTCTCAAACCAGAACGTCTCAAAGAAGACAACACGGAGTGAGTGAACCAACGAATTGAGATTCATTGATTGATGAAAATGATTTGAAAACAATCGTGTATTGCTTAATATAAAAGGGTTTTACAATACAACGAAGGTTTTATTGGAAAATCAATTATCAATCATAAATACCCTTTTAATTTTGAAACATTAATACACAGTCGATGTGCTACAGAAAAGAATTTTTAAGCACAACGACCGGTTTTTCAAAGGTATCCGTCAATCCATTTCCTGGACCAAGGTTAATTCAAGATTGAATCGCCCCATCATTTCTATCCAGTTGTCACAAGCTTGATCTATTGGATAGATCTCACATGTCACCCACCAAGAGTTGTTTGATGTTGGCTCAAGAAGGATTTCCATCTTCATCGTGAATATTTAACATATCACTCGGATGTTCTGGCAATACCACAAGGATAATGCGTAGGACTCTTAAAATCTGTTCTCACTTTCCACATTATGTGAAGTAGTGATTCTTCATTAGTTGTGTCCTAATGAGATTAATTGATGATCTCTTGGCTCTAGACTCAATAGTGCATATTTGGTCCATATGTCGGAGACTAGAGAGAGGGTCTCCTTCTTCAATATCAACAATCTCTAAGAGAAAGTCGATAGATTATGTAGGTTCCCCGTGAGAATGATACAAGCCCTTTTAAGAGGAACTTGAGTAGCTTGGGAAGTTTAGTGCAGTGCGTCACTGGGTCCATGACGTATTGTCTTCAATACCGGCGTTACCTTAGTAACCACCAGTAGCATATGTATTGAACCCGATTTCTGCCCTAAGGTTGAATAAATGGAGGGCTATTTCTTTTCACCCTTTTCACATTCAATTCTTTTTCATTCTTCAACCCCTTCAGTGCTTACCGAGACTTCATAACTAGAACCTTGTTGGGTGATCTGTGCTAAACTAGTCAAGTCTAATCACACAAGCTAGCCACTTGTGAATGGCTAACCGTAATAGACTTAAAACTGCTTAAAACACAAATGCAATGAAGATCAGAGAATACAATGAATTCCCGGGTCGTTATGTCCCAAGGAGACTCAATGGTGTGTCAAAACAAACTCAGAGGATAGAATGATCACTAAGGATAGTGATCTGTAAAGGTTTTGATTAGAAATATTACACTACTGATTGATTGGAAAGGAATAGGATACAGTACTGGAAAGCACAACAATCAGATGAAAGAAACGTAAACGTAAGTTTTAAAAACTACGTATACGTACAAAATAAAAAGTGAAAACTAAGAAATAAAAGACCTAGAAATATGAAAATAACATTTTTGGAATCTTAAAAATAAAAGAAAATTATCAGAAAAAGAAAATTATTTTTATGACTATTTAATTAATTATTATTAATTAAAATCTATTTTAACTATTTAATAAATACTCTAAATTAGAAGAAAATACATAATAAAGCTAGAAAAATAAATTTATGATTCAGAAAAATCTAAAATACTATAAAACTAATTTTAAAATTAAAAATATATTTTTCACACTTTTTATTTAATTATTACTAATTAATAACTATTTAAAATACACTTAAATACTAGAAAATATAAAATAAACTTGGAAAAATAAAATTTTAACTTGGAAAAATCTAAAATATAATAAAACTAATTTTAAAACTGAAAAGATATTTTTTATACTTTTTAATTATTTATTACTAATTAATTACTACTTTTAACTAATTAAAATTATAATAAATACTAAAAAGATAGAGAAAAATATGAAACTTTTTCTAAAAATACTATATGATGACAGAAAACTAAGAAAAATAGAAAAACAAGATTTGCTTATTAATAAGCTAGAAAGAAAAATCAAAAAGCTAAGAAATATTAAATAAACACTATCACTGATTTTAAATTGATCTTTTTCTGGATTTTCTTTTTGAAAACTACTTTACTACTGATTTTATGAAACTTTAACAAAGAAAAAAATTTTACAAGTTACAAATAAGCTGTTTTGATGGCTTATAAACTCAACAGTGGCTTAAATGAGCTTATTTTGTGGAAATAAGCTCAAACAAGCTTACAACTGAAACAAAAGCTCAAATAAGCTACTAACAAGCTAGATGAACTAGAATGAAGCTAAATGGAACAGATAAGCACACTGAAAAGCTAGAACAAAGACAATAAGCACTTGGCTATTACACAGAAATGGGACAAGCTTTGAGCTACTTGCAGCCCTAGCTAACAAGCTCAAAAGTGAAAACTTAAGCTTAACAATCCAAGATGACCAGGTTGGCTTTCCAAAGAACCAGAGAACACAAGATTTGAGCAATTAATAAGCTATATGCAAGCTTTTCAAAATGGAACCATTAACTGTGCACAGGGCACTTTTCAGAACAAGTATCCAAAATAAGCAGTGAAATAAGCACTTAAAAAGCTGAGAAACAAAGAACTAGCATTTTTATAATTTTGTTTACCAACTAGACTATAATACCCTAAGAGCTTTTAAGCTGAATCCTACTAATAAACACACAGTGAAATTCCAAAGTTTATTCAAAAATGACCTTATGAAAATTTGACTTTTTGAGAACAACTAAAAAGTTGACCAAAGTGAACTTTGATCTGATCTTAAGCACTGAATATGTTATGTTAAGGTGTAATAAGACTAACTTGAGCAAGATTAACAACTTGCTAACACAAAATCATGATCTTTGATCTCAAAATTCACACAGTGAGTACACAATATTTGATCCAAAGATATTTTGACTTTTTGCTTAAGAACACTGGTTTTTATGACTAAACTGAGATATTAGGTATTATAGTGACACAAAACAAAGAATGGAACTGTCTTAAACTCTCTTGATCACAGATAAACAAGCTAAAACAAACACCTCTTTTTTGACTGTTTTAGAACTTTTTCAAAGCAAACCACAACTTATAACCATGAAACTGATTACAGACATCATGTAATCATTAAATAAGATCAAATAAGCTTGAACCAACAGTAATAGCAACTTAAAACTAAGAAATGAGACTTAAGCTATTTTGACTGTCCAAATGAGATTTTTGCAAAATATAAATTTAAGAGAACAACCTACTGATTTTAAAGCCTAGATACACTTAATTATAACTAGTGATTACTAAGAAACAAAAATTACAACTACTAGACTATTAAAACAGAAAAATGCAAAGATGAACAAAAAGCTTACAAATGCTATCCAAATGAAAAACTGAGATCAAGGACCAATGAACACCCCTATTAGCTTACCACTAAGCTACTAACCCAAGGCCATCCATGATTTACCCTGCTCCAGCTGTGTATATCATTTCCAAGTCATTTTTGAATTTTCACTAATTAATTGGTATTTTTGATGAATTTCTGATTTTGCTTCTAAACTGATTTTAAATGTTTCTAAAAGCTTGATTAAGCTTTATGGGAGCTTACATGTCCTATTTCAGTCCATACAAACACCTAACAACAACATTTAAACATTCTTGAGATTTTTGAATTTGGAAATGCAAAAACTTGAAATGAGATTAGAACTTGAAATTAGTTACTGGAAAACATTCAAATACACTCAAAATACTTTTACAAAGTTATTACAAGCTTGAAACTTTAATGAAAAACTTAAAGAAAGAAAAACGATTAAGAAAATTTAAGGATTACACTAGATAGTTGATACATTGCATCCCTCTCTCTCTTTATAGACTTTTAGCACTTTACCATGTCCTCTGAATCTTTCCCACCAAATTTTGAGCCATTGGATTGGCTAGAACCATCATATCCGTCCACTTGTGATTTTGGCGCCAAATTCTTCTTTGAGCAGGTTTTATCATTAATGAGAGTTTGGTTTCAATCAATTAAAGTTTTTGGTGTTTAGAGGGGGTGGAGGGGACAGGGTAAGGGAGAGGAGTTGAAAATGTGGAGAAAACCATGCCTGGTTTTGAATATCTGGCTTGGGAGAGGAGGAGCTACAGTAGCTGGTTTTAGGCGCGCGTGGGTAGTTTTTTGACTTTCTTTGACCGAGTGGGTTAATATCAAATGGGGCCGGGTCAAGGGATTGGGTTGGATTTGGGCCTAGCTGGATTGGATAGTGGATTTGGGTTTAGTATTAAAGTTGTGTCCGTTTGGTTAAGCTTAAATATCAAGGACCAAAAGTGTAACTTCTCCAAAGATGAAGGACTGATCTTGAACTTTTTCCAATGCTCTCACAAGGACCAAACTTGACAACTTTGATAGAACAAGGACCCTTTTTGCATAAAATCAATTTTTTTTAAAAGTCCAAGGACTAGTTTTGCAATTTTCCAAAGTTTAGGGACCTTTCTTGCCAATTGACCAAAGAATCAATCAAGGATCATTTTTGATAACTTAGAATACTTCAGGGACCTTGAATGATAAAATTCCACATTTTGATATTCCAGGGACTAGATTTGACAACTTTTAAAACTTAGGGGACTAAAACTGGCAACTTTGCAAACTTTATACATTTTTCATCTGATTTTGATATTTTTGCATTTAAAACACATAAAACACTGATTTGTGATATTTTGATCATTTTGATGTGTTTCTGAGTGTTTTCAGATGATTTTGCAGTTTAGATTATACAAAAATGATGAGTATTTAGACACTCATCAATCCCCCACACTGAGATATTGCTAGTCCTTAGCAATGATTTGAGAAAACTTGATGGATTTGAAAAACTCTTTACCAAAAGCCATCACTTCTGGAGTAGCCAATTGTTTTGATTCAAGTAAGAACCTTGGTACAACGATAACCAAATGATTTATTGGCAAATCATAAACCATATAACGGATTTGATGTGTCTTTACCAGAAGCCGTACCCTTCTGGACTAGCCAACTCTTAGATAAATTATCAGAATTATCTTTGGTGAGCTGAATACCAATTATGGATTTTCCACTGCCTTTACCACAAGCCATAACCTTGCGGGCTAGCCAACTCTTCACTTTTTAGGATATGGTGAGTTGAGAACCATACAATTTTGGGCAAATTGCAAGCCATATAAACGGATTTGAGAAATCTTTACCAAGAGCCGTTTGCTCCTGGATTAGCCAATCCTTTTGTCTTACAGACATGGCGGACTGATAACCAAGCTGAGTAAGTGTAGAACACTTACTCCAATTTTTTTTTTTTTTTTTTTTTTTTTTTTTTTATTTTTTTTTGCCAAAATCGGGGGAATTGGGTAGATAATATATGAAATTCGTGAGAATTCCCCCCCCCCCCACACTTAGAAATGAATATTGCCCTCAATATTCAAAGTACCGGCGGTTATGCCGAAACAAAGAACGTAAAAGGGAAATATTACGGCCATTATTTAGAATTTTTTTTTTTTTTTTTTTTTTTTTTTTTTTTTTTAATACAACAGTGTGGGGAAACTCCCCCACACTAGGGTGGTAGAAAGGGGGTAAGAAGACAGAATTATGGGTGAAAACCCATATGGTGAGTGCTAATGTTTTTGATTCCCGAGTCACTAGCTTGACTCGATCCCCGCATTCATTGGTTCATGGGGAATGTTTGTAAATCCGGGACAACCACAGGGGGAATGTCCTCTCCAAAGTAATGCTTCACTCGATGACCATTCACTTTAAAATTAGGACCATCGGGCTGAGATAACTCAACGGTACCATAAGGATAAACCTTAGCGATAGTGAATGGACCAGACCAGCGGGACTTGAGCTTTCCCGAGAAAATCTTCAATCTTGAATTGAAAAGAAGGACTCGATCACCAACGTTGAAAACGCGGTTCTTGATCTTGGAGTCATGAATCTTCTTTGTCTTTTGTTTATAGATCAAAGAGTTCTCGTAAGCTTGATCACGAAGTTCATTTAGTTCATTCATTTGAACTTTTCTGTGATCACCAGCTGTCTGTATATCAAAGTTTGCATGCTTTAAGGCCCAGTATGCCTTGTGCTCTAACTCGATCGGAAGATGACATGCCTTTCCGTACACTAGCTTGTATGGAGTACACCCGATGGGTGTTTTGTAAGCTGTACGGAAGGCCCAGAGTGCGTCATCAAGTTTATCCGACCAGGATGCACGATTTTCGCCTACTGTCCTTTCCAGGATCCTTTTAATACCACGGTTTGAAACTTCCACCTGCCCACTTGTTTGGGGGTGGTATGCAGTAGAGAGACGGTGGGTAACACCATACTTTTGCATGACTCTTTCAAATTGGTCATTACAAAAATGTGTACCACGATCACTGATTATTGCTCTCGGAGTTCCAAACCTGGCAAACAGAGATTTCAAAAACTTCACAACAACTCGGGCATCATTGGTGGGTAAAGCTTTTGCTTCAACCCATTTCGACAAATAGTCAACAGCCACGAGTATGTACTTGTTTCCACGAGAAGATGGAAATGGCCCCATAAAATCAATACCCCATATGTCAAATATCTCACAAACTTGAATGGCATTTTGTGGCATTTCATTCCTTTGAGATATATTTCCGTGACGTTGACAAGCGTCACAGGTTTTGACAAAATCGTGGGCATCCTTATAGATTGTGGGCCAATAGAACCCGGAATCAAACACCTTTTTGGCGGTGTAGTTTGGACTATGATGGCCCCCGGTGGGTCCAGCATGGCAAGCTGTGAGAATGTCAATAGCTTCCTGTCCATATACACACCGTCGGATGACTTGATCCGTACAGATTTTGAATAAGAAAGGGTCGTCCCAGAAATAATGTTTAACATCTTTGAAGAATTTGTTCTTCTGCTGGGTCGACATTCCTTTCACAATGAAGTTACCCGCATGGTAATTTGCGAAGTCAGCAAACCATGGGGTAGAAGAGTTTCCACGAAAAGAAACCGCATTGAGTGTCTCGAGAGGAAATGTTTCATTTATTTCCTTTTTCTCGAAAACATCTTGGTGAGGGTTTTCTAATCTGGACAGATGATCAGCAGCTAGATTCTCGGCTCCTTTTTTATCACGTATAATGATATCAAATTCTTGGAGGAGGAGAATCCAATGAAGTAATCTCGGCTTTGCATCTTGTTTTGCAAAGAGATATTTAAGAGCCGAGTGATCCGTATACACTACGCATTTGGTCAAGATTAAGTACAGCCGAAACTTCTCAAATGCATACACCACGGCTAATAGCTCTTTTTCTGTGGTGGTGTAATGAGTTTGAGCTTCAGTCATAGTCTTACTTGCGTAGTGAATAGGCTGAAAATGCTTGTTTCTTCGTTGCCCTAGGACTGCACCGATAGCAAAATCACTTGCATCGCACATGAGCTCAAAAGGCAAGTCCCAGTCAGGAGCAACGAGAATGGGTGCTTCAGTAAGCTTTTTCTTCAATGTTTCAAAAGCTATGATGCACTCGGGTGAGAAGATAAAAGGAGCATCCTTTTCAAGAAGATGGGTCATAGGCCGGGCGATTTTAGAAAAATCTTGTATGAATCTACGATAGAAACCGGCATGACCTAAAAAACTCCTAATACCTTTGACGGTAGTAGGATGAGGTAATTTAGCAATAACATCGACTTTTGCTCTATCTACCTCAATCCCGTTCTTGGAAATCTTATGGCCAAGGACAATGCCTTCTTTGACCATAAAGTGGCTCTTCTCCCAGTTTAGACAAAGATTGGTGTCTTCACACCTTTGAAGCATTTTATCTAAATGGGAGAGACATGATTGAAAAGAATCCCCAATGACCGAGAAGTCATCCATAAACACTTCCATTGTTTCCCCGATCATGTCGTGGAAAATGGCCATCATACATCGTTGGAACGTGCCAGGAGCATTACATAAGCCAAAAGGCATACGTTTGTAGGCAAAAGTTCCGTATGGGCAAGTGAATGTGGTCTTCTCTTGATCCTGTGGATCAATAGGGATCTGAAAGTAACCCGAGAAACCATCAAGGAAACAATAGTATTCGTTCCCTGGTAATCTCTCAAGCATCTGGTCCATGAAGGGTAGAGGAAAATGGTCTTTACGGGTAGCGTCATTCAACTTACGATAGTCAATGCAAACACGCCATCCCGTCACCAATCGAGTTGGAATTAACTCGTTATCTTCATTTGTGATAACAGTAATGCCACCCTTTTCGGAACACAATGAATTGGGCTAACCCAAGGACTATCCGAGATCGGGTAAATCAATCCTGCATCAAGAAGTTTGATAACCTCTTGTTTGATAACATCATGGATTTTTGGATTCACTCGTCTCTGATGTTGAACTGCAGGTTTAAAGTCATCCTCCATCAAGATTTTATGAGTACAAAACTCAGGGTTTATACCTTTGATGTCGGAGAGTTTCCAAGCAATTGCTTGCTTGTGTGACTTCAAGATTTTAATGAGAGCAGCTTTTTCATCTTTACTCAAATCTCGAGCAATAATGACGGGTAATTTATCATCACCCTCAAGGAATGCATACTCGAGATGAGGAGGTAAGTCCTTAAGCTCAACCTCAGGAAATTCTTCAGTTTTCTCAACTGTCTTGACTTCCTTGTTATGAAGTTTGATGGGAGGGAGAGGAGGAGAAGTATCCAGATTTGACAACTTCTTTAGAAGAATATCTCCCTCCAGATTAATCTCATTTTGATTAATCTCATCAGGAATTGAATCACTAGGGTGAGGGGTTGATGATGGATCATCATTGAGCAGCTTCTCAATAAGAAGTATATCCCCCTCAATATCAATTGGAGCGTGATCAATTTCCCATGGAACAGAATCACTAGCCAAGTATGCTTCAATCTCATCTAAGATGAAGTCGCTTCCCTCAAACAGAGTGAGAGAAGGAGTAGAATTGGCTATGATAGGCTGAGAAGATGTGGTGGAATCCCCACTCACAGAATTATGAGAATAACCAAGAACTTCTTGAGAGTACTCGTCAGAGGCAACATCAATGATATCTATTCGGTTAACCGACTCAGAATCATAATTTGCGGAGTACCTCGAAGTTTGGTCAAGGTTGAAGGTGACAGCTTCATTACCAACACGCAATGTGATTTCCTGCTCAAATACATCAATGAGAGCACGGCCCGTTCTCAGGAATCCTCGACCAACAATGAGAGGAACCCGATGATCGGCATCAAAATCAACAACCACGAAGTCAGCTGGAAAATGGAACTTTCCTACTTTCACAAATACGTCCTCGGCAATGCCAAGAGGACTGGATATGGAACGATCTGCAAGCTCGAGAGTCATGCATGTAGGAGTAAGTTCCGGAAGAGAAAGTTTCTTCCACACTGAATAAGGCATAAGGTTTATGCTTGCACCAAGATCTGCTAGGGCAAAGCATTCAACCATTCCTGGGAATACACACGGTAAGAGAAATTTCCCAGGATCTCCAAGTTTTTCTGGAAGCTTCTTCAGAATAACTGCTGAGCAGTTCTCGTTAAGAGGAGTTTTTGCCATTTCAAACAGCTTTTCCTTATTGCTTAACATGTGCTTGAGAGTTGATGCAAACTTGGGCATCAGCATGATAGCATCCGCAAAGCTTATGTCAAAGTGTAATTCTTGGAAAATTTGGAAAAATTTATCCATTTGATGACTAGCTTTTTCACGGAGCTTTTGCTCATTCAAACGTGATGGGTAAGGAATGGAAGATTTGGATTTCTGATTCTCATTAGGAGCTACAGGAGGTTCAAAAACAACTCCTTGATTTGACTTGGGTTTCTGGACCACTTGAGATTGGACTACCGAAGGTAGGACATGTGCGGTACTTCGTGGGCTAGAATAATGCACCTTGTCCGTTGTTTCCTTGGTAACTTGACTCATTGGCACAGGTGGAGGAGGCATTGGAGTCGTAGGTCCATTGTGTGTCCTCGGTTCACTTTCCACTACCTTAGGGAGAGAAGAAGAAGAAGAGGTAGTAGGAACAGCAGGTCCAGTGTATGAAACACCACTTCGGGTTGTGATCGCCTTGGCATCGCCCCTCGGGTTAGCGATCGTGTTGCTCGGAAGTTTTCCTGAGCCCGAGGGTTGATCATTTAAAGACTTCTTAAGATCAGCAATCTGACTGACCAACAACCTGTTCATTTCATCTTGGGACTTCATGAACTGCTTCAGTAACTCATCAGATGATGGTCCTGGAGGAGTAATGACTGGAGGAGCTGGAGGGACAATTTGAGGCCGTATGTTTTGATTATAGCCAAAATTCCCTTGATTAGGATTCATATTCCCATGAAATTGATTCCCTCGATTGAAATTGTTTTGATGAAGGTTCCCTTGATGTTGGAAACCTTGATTGGGTCCAGGATAGAAATTACCTTGGTTTTGATAACCTTGGTTCATTCTTGGTTGGTTCTGATTCCGGTTTTGCATGTTATGATTCTGGTTGAAACCGGGTGGTGCCTGATTAGTGTTAGCACGGTAGTGTGGTTCATTATGAGGACGGTATTGATTACCTCCTTGCGGTGAACTACCGGCTAGAGCATTTGCTTCAAAAGGACTACCATCGGTGGCAGTACAATTGTAGTAAGCATGAGGACCACCACAAGTGACACAACTCTCAACTTTCTTCACTTCAGCATGTGTTGGTGTCTGAGTGAAGGTCACTTTCTTCTGGTTAGCAAGAACCAAAGCCTGAACAATGTCTGTGAGTTTATCAATCTTAGCATCGGTGCTAGATGTACTCACGGGGGATGAAGAAGAAGAAGGTCTAGCATGAGACTGATATGTCTTTGCTCTGAAAGGACGGACCTGAGACTTGTTCTCAATGATCTGCAAGGCCTCTTTTGTGGTCTTGCTCAGGAAATTACCTCCCGCGGAGGCATTCAAAGAGTCTTGATTGGTCTGATTGAGACCATTGTAGAAAGTATCCATTTGCATTAACTCGGTAAAACCGTGATGCGGACACTTGCGAAGCAACTCTTTGTAACGATCCCATGCCTCCCCGAATGATTCATCAAATCTCTGAGAAAATTTCATTATCTCATTCTTAAGACTTGTGGTTCGGGATGGAGGATAGAACTCGTTAATGAACTTGGTGACAAGATCTTCCCATGTCTCTATAGAACGAGGGGGTTGTTTCTCAAGCCAATTCCGGGCTTGTCCCTCTAGAGAAAATGGGAACAGAAGAAGCTTGATAGCTTCATGTGGGACATTCTTGTACTTGATGGTAGATGCAATCTTGTTAAACCATCGAATGTGTGCATGAGGATCATCCCGCTCAAAACCATAGAATTGGCTTTGGGTTACTAGATTAAGTAACCCGGTTTTGAGCTCGAAAGTGTCAGCCACGATGGCTGGGACAACAATGGCATCTCCGTAACCCTCGATGGGTGCCTGGAGAAGCTCATTCATGGGTTTGTCTTCTGCCATTTCGACAGGAGGTGGTGGTGGTAGACGTTCCTCAGTCACGGCTGAAGGAGCTGAACGTCCTCTACGTCTACGAGGAATCTTTCCAAGTTCTGAAAGTGGACTTGTAGAACTGGAAGAACGAGTGCGCATGCACTATGTATAAAAATCAATTTTCAAAACAAATGAGGCAAAACACAAGTGAACTTAACCAATAATCACAAATGAAATGACTTCTTTGAAAAAGGTACACCAAATCACAAGTGACACAAAGGCAAGTTTTAAATCTGATGTTCGGGAACTTATTAATGGTCGCACCCCCAGTTAGGTAGTGCACTGCCTTGATTTGCGGTGGTTGATTTTTATGTATATATTAAGTACCACTGAAAAGACGTAGGTATGATTTGTGCAGATGGGTTTAAAAACTTTTGGACAATATTTTTGTTATCGTCCCGTTTAACCAAATCGTATCTCTTCAAGAATCACCTTAAAAGAGAATACAAAATAGAAAACGTTCCGATTGTTTTGTTGTTTTATATTTTTTTGGAGTTTTTAACACTTTAGGAAAAGTGCTAATGAACTTTTTTGATTTTTTTTTATAACTTTACAAAAACTTTTTACAAATGGTGGGTATGTGCAACAATGGATCTGAAAATGGCTAAACACACGCTAAAGCCTCCCCGGCAGCGGCGCCAAAATTTGATCTGTGCTAAACTAGTCAAGTCTAATCACACAAGCTAGCCACTTGTGAATGGCTAACCGTAACAGACTTAAAACTGCTTAAAACACAAATGCAATGAAGATCAGAGAATACAATGAATTCCCGGGTCGTTATGTCCCAAGGAGACTCAATGGTGTGTCAAAACAAACTCAGAGGATAGAATGATCACTAAGGATAGTGATCTGTAAAGGTTTTGATTAGAAATATTACACTACTGATTGATTGGAAAGGAATAGGATACACTACTGGAAAGCACAACAATCAGATGAAAGAAACGTAAACGTAAGTTTTAAAAACTACGTATACGTACAAAATAAAAAGTGAAAACTAAGAAATAAAAGACCTAGAAATATGAAAATAACATTTTTGGAATCTTAAAAATAAAAGAAAATTATCAGAAAAAGAAAATTATTTTTATGACTATTTAATTAATTATTATTAATTAAAATCTATTTTAACTATTTAATAAATACTCTAAATTAGAAGAAAATACATAATAAAGCTAGAAAAATAAATTTATGATTCAGAAAAATCTAAAATACTATAAAACTAATTTTAAAGTTAAAAATATATTTTTCACACTTTTTATTTAATTATTACTAATTAATAACTATTTAAAATACACTTAAATACTAGAAAATATAAAATAAACTTGGAAAAATAAAATTTTAACTTGGAAAAATCTAAAATATAATAAAACTAATTTTAAAACTGAAAAGATATTTTTTATACTTTTTAATTATTTATTACTAATTAATTACTACTTTTAACTAATTAAAATTATAATAAATACTAAAAAGATAGAGAAAAATATGAAACTTTTTCTAAAAATACTATATGATGACAGAAAACTAAGAAAAATAGAAAAACAAGATTTGCTTATTAATAAGCTAGAAAGAAAAATCAAAAAGCTAAGAAATATTAAATAAACACTATCACTGATTTTAAATTGATCTTTTTCTGGATTTTCTTTTTGAAAACTACTTTACTACTGATTTTATGAAACTTTAACAAAGAAAAAAATTTTACAAGTTACAAATAAGCTGTTTTGATGGCTTATAAACTCAACAGTGGCTTAAATGAGCTTATTTTGTGGAAATAAGCTCAAACAAGCTTACAACTGAAACAAAAGCTCAAATAAGCTACTAACAAGCTAGATGAACTAGAATGAAGCTAAATGGAACAGATAAGCACACTGAAAAGCTAGAACAAAGACAATAAGCACTTGGCTATTACACAGAAATGGGACAAGCTTTGAGCTACTTGCAGCCCTAGCTAACAAGCTCAAAAGTGAAAACTTAAGCTTAACAATCCAAGATGACCAGGTTGGCTTTCCAAAGAACCAGAGAACACAAGATTTGAGCAATTAATAAGCTCTATGCAAGCTTTTCAAAATGGAACCATTAACTGTGCACAGGGCACTTTTCAGAACAAGTATCCAAAATAAGCAGTGAAATAAGCACTTAAAAAGCTGAGAAACAAAGAACTAGAATTTTTATAATTTTGTTTACCAACTAGACTATAATACCCTAAGAGCTTTTAAGCTGAATCCTACTAATAAACACACAGTGAAATTCCAAAGTTTATTCAAAAATGACCTTATGAAAATTTGACTTTTTGAGAACAACTAAAAAGTTGACCAAAGTGAACTTTGATCTGATCTTAAGCACTGAATATGTTATGTTAAGGTGTAATAAGACTAACTTGAGCAAGATTAACAACTTGCTAACACAAAATCATGATCTTTGATCTCAAAATTCACACAGTGAGTACACAATATTTGATCCAAAGATATTTTGACTTTTTGCTTAAGAACACTGGTTTTTATGACTAAACTGAGATATTAGGTATTATAGTGACACAAAACAAAGAATGGAACTGTCTTAAACTCTCTTGATCACAGATAAACAGGCTAAAACAAACACCCCTTTTTTGACTGTTTTAGAACTTTTTCAAAGCAAACCACAACTTATAACCATGAAACTGATTACAGACATCATGTAATCATTAAATAAGATCAAATAAGCTTGAACCAACAGTAATAGCAACTTAAAACTAAGAAATGAGACTTAAGCTATTTTGACTGTCCAAATGAGATTTTTGCAAAATATAAATTTAAGAGAACAACCTACTGATTTTAAAGCCTAGATACACTTAATTATAACTAGTGATTACTAAGAAACAAAAATTACAACTACTAGACTATTAAAACAGAAAAATGCAAAGATGAACAAAAAGCTTACAAATGCTATCCAAATGAAAAACTGAGATCAAGGACCAATGAACACCCCTATTAGCTTACCACTAATCTACTAACCCAAGGCCATCCATGATTTACCCTGCTCCAGCTGTGTATATCATTTCCAAGTCATTTTTGAATTTTCACTAATTAATTGGTATTTTTGATGAATTTCTGATTTTGCTTCTAAACTGATTTTAAATGTTTCTAAAAGCTTGATTAAGCTTTATGGGAGCTTACATGTCCTATTTCAGTCCATACAAACACCTAACAACAACATTTAAACATTCTTGAGATTTTTGAATTTGGAAATGCAAAAACTTGAAATGAGATTAGAACTTGAAATTAGTTACTGGAAAACATTCAAATACACTCAAAATACTTTTACAAAGTTATTACAAGCTTGAAACTTTAATGAAAAACTTAAAGAAATAAAAACGATTAAGAAAATTTAAGGATTACACTAGATAGTTGATACATTGCATCCCTCTCTCTCTTTATAGACTTTTAGCACTTTACCATGTCCTCTGAATCTTTCCCACCAAATTTTGAGCCATTGGATTGGCTAGAACCATCATATCCGTCCACTTGTGATTTTGGCGCCAAATTCTTCTTTGAGCAGGTTTTATCATTAATGAGAGTTTGGTTTCAATCAATTAAAGTTTTTGGTGTTTAGAGGAGGTGGAGGGGACAGGGTAAGGGAGAGGAGTTGAAAATGTGGAGAAAACCATGCCTGGTTTTGAATATCTGGCTTGGGAGAGGAGGAGCTACAGTAGCTGGTTTTAGGCGCGCGTGGGTAGTTTTTTGACTTTCTTTGACCGAGTGGGTTAATATCAAATGGGGCCGGGTCAAGGGATTGGGTTGGATTTGGGCCTAGCTGGATTGGATAGTGGATTTGGGTTTAGTATTAAAGTTGTGTCCGTTTGGTTAAGCTTAAATATCAAGGACCAAAAGTGTAACTTCTCCAAAGATGAAGGACTGATCTTGAACTTTTTCCAATGCTCTCACAAGGACCAAACTTGACAACTTTGATAGAACAAGGACCCTTTTTGCATAAAATCAATTTTTTTTAAAAGTCCAAGGACTAGTTTTGCAATTTTCCAAAGTTTAGGGACCTTTCTTGCCAATTGACCAAAGAATCAATCAAGGATCATTTTTGATAACTTAGAATACTTCAGGGACCTTGAATGATAAAATTCCACATTTTGATATTCCAGGGACTAGATTTGACAACTTTTAAAACTTGGGGGACTAAAACTGCCAACTTTGCAAACTTTATACATTTTTCATCTGATTTTGATATTTTTGCATTTAAAACACATAAAACACTGATTTGTGATATTTTGATCATTTTGATGTGTTTCTGAGTGTTTTCAGATGATTTTGCAGTTTAGATTATACAAAAATGATGAGTATTTAGACACTCATCATTGGGTTTATTCTAGTACTAGCTCTGTCTCAGTCCGGACTCTTCCCATATTCTCATTTTTCTCCTTTTTTTTCAATATACCTAAGGACTCTACACTATCTAGAACCTTGTTGGGTTTATTCCAGTTCTAGCTCTAGCGGGATCGTGGGAACGAATACCTAACTTAACCATCCTTATATCACCATGCATAAAGTAAAATTGGTCAGTCTTTTGGTATTGTTCTTCCACTTCGAAACCAATTGAAAACCATTTAATCAAGGTACTTGTGATATAAAATCAAAGTATTTTGTACCTTAATTGTTTTTGATATTTTAGAAATGCTCCCCCTCAACATGTGCTTCAAGTATTAGAAATTATTTTAGCACATGGAGGCAAGAGGACTTGTGAAATCTTATATTGGGAATAAAAGATCCAATCTTTTGATTAACATTTTCTAAAATGATCATCATCACTTCCCGATCAACTCTAGTATTTAAATACTTTAGATAAAATATTTTGGGAAGGATGAGGTTTTCTTTTGATTGCTCCCCCTCAATATGTGCATCGAGATTCAAAAGTGTTTTGCAAATATTAGAGGGAACATGCACTTACAGACAAATCAATCACGTTTCAATTCTTTTTGGTTTAAGATAAATGCTCCCCCTTAACATGTGCATGAGAAAATTTGAAATCGTTTGGCAAATGTAGGGAGGAGAGCTTGTTATTATATTTATAAAACCACTTATTGAATTATCAGTTTATATCCAATTTAAATCACAAATTCTCCTCCGATCACAATTTTCAAATCCTTTGAGATTTGTGATCTCTATTGATTTAAATTGTTTTTGAAAGCTTTTGAGGAGAATTGTGACTTGCTTTTAAAATATTTAACTGATAAGGATCAAATTCTGAGACTTTAAACTCCAATGATTAAACATGCTTAAGTATCTTATGAAAACACAACATTAGACTTGGTCTAGATCCAATTGTACAAAAACATTGTTCGTTTTGATTATCCAAAATTAGACCTTGCTCGATTACGTGCCAATTGTTTGAAAATTAACTTTTTGATTTGATTGAAATCATTCTCCCCCTCAATCAATGACATAAGTTGTTGATTGAGTGATAGAAATTTTGACAACTGATAAGTCCAGATGATTTTCAAAAAAAATATAGTCCGAGTTATTTTCAAAGCAATTTTGTTTTCATTAGATGACAAATATTTTTTAGAAGAATATTTAGAAGGAAAAATATTTGTGAAAGAAACATTTGTCTTTTTGTCGACAAACATTTGTTTTTAGAATCAGAGCATGAGGTTTCAAAAATTAGATTAAGTATGGCTCTGTTCTTTCTTTTAAAACTGGTTACTGCCTGAAATGACAATAAACCATCATTTTTCTCCATCTCATTTTTTTTTAATTTATTACTTTGATTCGAACTTCATCTAAAGACCCGTGTCATTCTTAAATGACATTTCAAAGTCCGTAGATGTTATCGAACCAGGAAAAAATATGACAAAATAACAATATTTTTGGAATTTTTCAAGATTTTCTAATTTTTATGGATTTTGAAAATTTAATATTTTTCTATTTTCTTTTTGTTTGTTTTATAATTTTGTATTTTGCTTTTTGAAAAGATATATACAAAGAACAGATAGAGACAAACACATTTACTCCTCGTCTTCCTCCTGAAGACGTTTGAGAGTTTCTGGTTGAAGGCTCTTCAAGCCAAGTCGTGGAAGGATAAACTCAAAACGTTCTCTAGGAAGAGCTTTGGTGAAGATGTCTGCTAACTGATATTCAGTCCTCACGAAGTATAGTTCAACCACACCTTTCTCCACTTGTTCCCTGATGAAATGATGTCGAATGTCGATATGCTTGGATCTTAAATGTTGAACATTGTTGCAGCAGAGAGCAATGTCACTTTTGTTATCGCAATACAGAGGGATTTTGTTGAATTCAAAGCCATAGTCAGATAATTGAGATCTCATCCATAGGATTTGAGCACAACAAGATGACATGGCTATGTATTCTGCCTCTGTAGAGGATATGGAAGTACTCATTTGTTTCTTTGAAGACCAGCTCACAAGCTTATCACCTAAAAATTGAGCACCTCCTGACGTACTTCGACGTGTATCTTGACATCCTGCATGGTCAGCATCTGCATAGGCTGTTAGTGACATAGCGGTGTCCTTCGGGGTACCAAAGTCCCATGTTGATGGTACCTTGGAGATACCGAAAGACCCGTTTAACCGCTTCAAGGTGCTTTTTGGTAGGCTTAGCCTGGTATCTAGCACACATGCATACAGCGAACAGAATGTCTGGTCTACTGGCTGTGAGGTACATTAGGGATCCAATCATACTTCGATATTTCGTTAGATCAACCATGATCCCTGAAAGGTCCTCGTCCAGTTTTGTATGCTCCACCATGGGAGTGTCAGCAGGGTCACAAGAGTCAAATCCAAATTTCTTTAAAATTTCATTTGCATATTTAGATTGATTAATAAAAGGGAAAATAACGCAAATGGACCGCGCGCCCTGAGGCTAATCACTTTCCAGACCACTTTTTTTTTTATTTGAAAATGGACTGAGGGCAACCGCTGTCATTGGGCAACTCATCCACATTGTGACAAGTGTCCCGTATGTGTAAGGTATTGTTTTTTGGGCAACTAAAAAGCGTTGGGCAACCGTATTTTTTAAAAAGGGTTTTTTGGTCATTTTACATAACATAAATAAAATATTCTATATACAAAAGATTGGGTAAAACTGTGTTCCTAATACATATTTTTCATACCACTGCTTTCCTAATACATATTTTTCAAACCACTGCTTCTTCTTCTCATAATACTGCTTCTTCATTCAAACACACACACGACTGCCATTAAAGCCTCCTCTACACAAATTCAAGTTTCAGTTTGAATCTACAATTCGATTTTCACCCATTCAAAATCACTCTCCCTGATATAGTCTGATTCAAAACAAAATAAAGAAAATATTTATGTTACATCACTCTGCCAATCATTTGTGCTTTGTCAACAATCAACATCTTTAGCTGGTAAGTAGAGATTTAATTCAAATATTTAGGGTTTTGAATTGTTATTTAAAGTAATTGTTTTCCTTTGCTTAAAATATATGATATATTTCCATTGATTATGTTAAAATAATTTCTTTTTAATGAAAACCCTAAAAACTAATTTGGGGAAAATCAGTTTGATCAATTACTTTGCTATAATTCCTCTGCTTATGTATTCAACTATCAATAATCAAAGAAATTGTGGTTAGATTTAATTTTAGAAATTTTACATTTTTTTCCATATAAACGAAGCAAATTCAGTTCATGGATTTTGTTGATTAACGTTTTTTATGAGTCCTTTTAAATATATTTTTATTCATGTATGAGACTAACATTTAAAAATTTTGTAAATAATTTGGAGGAAATCATAGTCATTAAAGGTTTGGTCAAATACTTTTTTTTTCAAAAATGAGTTTGAGCAATGGGGTTCTTGGTAAAACTGATTAAAAATACTTCACTTTTGTTATTTTTATTTTTTAAATGTCAGTCTGAGTAATGCGGTTGGTGGCAATGGTATGGCTCATTGGAATTTTGTAACTGGTGTGGAATTGTTGCTGGTGAATATCCATCCTGCACGTACTTTGTTTGTTCGAAATATTAATAGTAATGTAGAGGATATAGCACTCAGAACTCTATTTGAGGTACTTAACAATAGCCCCATTTTGTGAAGTTAACATTGTTTGAAGTTAAAAAATGGCAATAAATGAAAGATATGTAGCAAAGTTTTATGCTTTTTTGGCTAGATTGCTTCGTGAAAAGCCTTTGAATCATTGTCTTTGGAATTTTGTGACAAATTAGTTATCTTTCTTGTGAAATGCTAAAGTGCATAATTGCATTAAAATGTAGTAGGATTAGGAAAACTGACCATATACTATTATATTTGGTATGTTGTGCACAGACTTGCTCCTTCTTGCAAAATTTATGTGCAATTTGCCCTTATCATAATATTGTTTTGGATAATTTCTTGACGAAAATTGATTGATGGAGCATAACCTGCAAGTAGTCACAACAATGAGAATTTTGTTTGGTTATGCAGGCTGCTGCATTAAAAGGGGAAGCACCACCTGGGCTACTAAAGGGATCTGGTCAAGCTTCATCAGATGCACAACCGAAGGTGAGCGATAGCAAACTAGTGAACATATTTTATTTCCCTTATAATGGTTGGAGGTGCGACCACCATTTCAGACTAGTAGAGTGGTCGGACAGTTACATTGTTAGGTTATTCCCCTTATAGTGGTTGACTTTGATCAACGTCTGTGATTTGAGTGACTGTTATCAGCTTCCTTAACCGCCCCTCGCTTGTTATTTGAGCAGCTCATAATTTAGTATCATATACACCTTATTCTTTATTTTTACTTCCATCATTTACACATGTTTTCCCCTGCCATCATGGCTGCTGATAACTATAAAACTATTTGGATGTTAGAACTTGGAACATCACATGACCTGCTCTATTTTTTGCCTAACACTTATGTACTGATTATATGCGTGTTATTTTCAAAGAGAATAAAGTATTATTAAGCTTAGTATCATTGGCAGATAGGCTATTAATGATATTGCTCTCGAGACCTTTCTTTTATATGTAATGGGTACGTAAGCACCTTTCTAAAATTGCAGTATGTGAGTATACATACAGTAAATGGTTTCTCAATGTTTGTTTGTATAATATGACTCATTCATGTATGTGGATATGCATGTACTCTTTAAAGAAGCTACAATGGGTGGGTAAGAACTAAAGATCAAGAACAAGATGACGCAAATGCTACTTTGGCTCTAAAGGTATATCTAAATACGTATATGACTCAGACAAGTTTTGGGAAAAAATATTTGTGGGTTAACCCAAAACGACTAGTCTGATTTCACTAGTACTAAAATTGATAGTTTCAACCCAAATCTAGTCAATGTTTTGACCAGCTACCCACCCGGCCATCTTGCCACCTATAGCTAGTACTTATATACATAGTCTTTTTTTATTGGACCTACACAATTTTATAATATGCAAGCATACATTAGACACTTTTGTGGACCAAGGCACCTAGCCTCTACATATGTGTGGCCTAGAAAGTAAACTTGTAATGAATAACAAACTCAATGGGCTCTTTCTGTGCAGGTTCTTGTTGAGAAAATGGGACTTCCTTCTGGTTTGGATTCTAGTTCATCTAGAAGTTCCAGTGACCTTATAGGTATGCCACAAAGACACTCTTCTCAAGCCTTGTTAAAAACTTGTTTTCTCATAATCCTGTGACATAAAGGCTTATCTCATGCGTTGGTAAAAACTGGGCACCAGATTACCACTCTTGAATTTGACAGTGATAGGAAATCCATGAGGGTTATCGTGTTCTCAAATTCTTGGAAAGTCACTACTTGTAAAGGTAAACATCTCATGTTTCCATATGTACCTCAGTGACCTACATCGATATAGTATATAATAAAGGTTATAACTGATATAACAAGACTACTGCAGAGCTCCTAGAATTCAAGTATAGGTTGCAACACAGGTTTGTTGATTTTGCTATGGTGTAGTAGTTACACTAGTTACTTTTATGGCGACTAACAATGTTTTTTATATTATGACTAACAATGTCTTGTTGTAACCATGTATGTCTCACCTGCCTTGAGTAGGCCACCAGAGCAGGTAATGCACTTTGCATTTTGTTTTCTTCTAGTTCATTTTGGTTGTGAGGCTGTCATAGTAAGTTATAGGTTTGTCCAGCCACATGAATTCTGTGTTAGACCGGCTATAGATTCAAAAAGAAACTGAAGTTTTATTGCGTCTCTTTTTTAATGTTTAATTAGTACCTTGTAGCTTATTTGCTTTTTATGCTGTTTTTTCTAATGATTCTATCTGTTAGTTGAGTTTTTACTTGCCCTTCAGAAATTATCTATGATGAAGGAGCTGATGAGATGCTCTTGTGAAGTCACATAGTCCTAGTATATGATAAACACATAGTTATTCACTTGTAAAAAAGGTTCAAACATAGGAACGAGATTTGCTTATGTTTGCTGTTTATTTGACCTTAAAATGATCCTAAGACCTTCTGTTCCTGCACACATAATTCCTAATCTGGCTAAACAAGAGGCAGAGCAGTTGAGCTCATCTTGTCTTTTGTTTTTCTCATAGATATATAAATCGATATCCTGATGTTTTCATCATATGTCACTAACCCAAGTTACCTATCCCTCCCATCATGTGCTTCATCTTAGTCTCTGCATTTACACATCAAATCCATCGTTTTAGTGATATGGTGTCATCAGTAGCAATAGCTATATCATAGGCTGGTTAGACAAAGTTATATTGCTTAGATTAAATTATATGGATCCTATCTAACTATCTTGGAAGTTGCATAAATAGATTTGCAGATACAAACTCCAACAAGATAAAATATGAATTTCACAAGTTCAACATATACTTTTGTTAGGAATTAGAAAATTCCATGGTGAAGAGTCGGTCACCCCAACTATTATCTAGCATAAGTTAGCTCGTAGACTTGTAGTTATTTACGTTATTCAGTAGTTTATTAGATTAGTTTTAGCATAGATTAGTTTAGAGCAACACCGTGGAGGAAGGACGGGTCTTTACCCACTGTATACCTGATCCACAGTCCGACAGGAGGACGTTTAGTTTGTAACTACAAATACCCCTCTACTTCCCAAGGTAGAGGGTTGGACCTTTCATTCTAATCCAACCTTCCATGTTTTCTTTCACTTTCTCTCTTTAGAAAGGCTCCCATCCTACTTTCTCTCTCTAAACCTCTAAACTATACGCCCCATTTGATATGTTATGATGTGTTTATGAAATCCAATATGTTACAATTTCGTAGAGACTTGTAGCCTATTTTCGTAGAGACTTGGCGCCTATTTTTGGTAGAGACTTGTCGTTACAATTTCTAGCAACTTGTCTCTGTTGTTACTAGCGAGTTGCTCTTTAGCGACTTGGTTCATAGCGAGTTGTCTCTAGCGACTTGAGCATCTAGCGACTTGTAACTAGCGAGTTGCTCTTAGCGACTTGATACTTAGCGAGTTGCTCTTTAGCGACTTGACTGTGTAGCAACTTGGTGCTTTAGCGACTTGTGTCAAGCGACTTGGGTCCTAGCGACTTGGTTCAAGAATTCTTAGCGACTTGTTGACTTTTCCCGACAAAACTTCAAACGGCTATAACTTTTGATCCGTAACTCCGTTTTCAGCGTTCTACCCATCAAAACGACCGTGAGAACGAGGAGAATGTCACGCCGAATGAGGGTCAACCTTTGAGGGCTAAATCCGCTCTAAACAGAATTTATTGAGGTTTTTATGTTTTTAGACCTAAATTTCTCGGGAAAATCGTGCATAAACACATCCAAATCTCAACCAAACAACATCTCTGCTAATCCTACAAACAATTATATGTCCTAACACACAATTGTCTATCATTTTAACAATCCATCAGTCATCTTAACACGTTCCATTGGTCATTGCTTAACGGTTTGGTCTTGATTTTAGTAAAATCCCGCGAAAGATTCTATTTCTCGGTTTAAATCATAGACTTGTAAAATCCCGTTGATTCATCAACATCATGTCTTACACTCCTGATTCAGTGATTTCAGAAGTACTCAAACTGTATGATGCTGTAGACAACCATGAGAATATTAGCTATACTGAACGGTTACAGATGATGGAATCAATCAATGATGATTTGAGTTCTTCATGCTCCGAGTCTAATGAGAAAGATTTGCACCTGTTCAGGCTACAGAATGCCATGCAAAAGGAAAGCAGCATTGAACCTTATCAACAACTTCACTCTCACCTCATGTTACTTCTACCCACATCAATGGAACGAACATGTATTGCCCTCTTCCGTCAGGACTTATCCACATTAACAGGAACTCTGCTGTTAAACCTAGAACAATTGGAGCTACAACTTGACAAAGAGAAGGTTCATAAGGATAATTCCAGCGATGCACTTCAAGTGATCTATAAACACTTTCAGTCATTCATTAGAAGGGAATTCACATCTGATTATGATCAAGACATGACTGAAATGTCCTTCAAGAGACACACTGGAATGGAAATTAGCGTGTTCACGGAGACACTTATCCATCTCATGGATAATGTGGAGAAGTATATTGAGGAAGTTACTCAGAAAGATGAAAAAGTAGATGAGAGTCGGGTACAGTTGAGAGATATTTGTGATAAGTCGGGTAATGTATCAGAAAGGTCGGGTGTTGCTGAATGCAGAATATCAGAAACAACAAAGAATGATGTAACCAGCTGCTCAGTAACTCCTGTCACACAAGAAGTGGATGTTGTGATCAGAAAGGCAAATGAATCTCGGGTACAATCAATAAATTGTTGTGTTGAGACCGGTATGGCACCAGATGTTGGATCAGTTGACACTGAATACAGAGGCTCAGAGACAGATAAGCTTGAAACAGCCAGCGGTTCAGTGACTCTTGTTACACATGATGTGGATGCAGATATCAGACCAGAAATTGAACAGGAGTCATGTAATGAGGTACCCTTTACTGTTCAACACAATGCATCTGCTAAAGTACTTAAACAAACTGATCATGATGCTGAACATGACTTTGATAAATCTTCTGTAACTGAGGTTGAGTCTGAGATTAAGTGTTTCAAACAAAATATATGGTTGATAAAAAGGCTTTTGATGAACTTTCAAACAAACTCTCAAATCTTGAAAAACATTGCATTTCACTTGAAATTGCGATACAGAGTAAAGAAGAAAGTTTTCAACTTAACAAACCATGTAAAAATCCGGAACTTCCTGAATTCCATGAACTTTTTGAAATTAACACTTTGAAAGCTCAGCTTCAAGACAAAGACTCAACCATTTACAATCTGAAGAAACATATTTCTGTCTTGAATGTGAAAAGTAATTTAGTCATGAATACACAAGACATTGATGCTACTATAACAAGAAATAATGAATTGTCAATTTATGTGGCTAAATTACTAAAGGAAAATGAGTCTTTGAGAAAGCATCACATAGAACTAAGTGACTCTGTCAAAGAAGCTAGAACTACGTCAATGGAACAAACAAACCCTTTGATAGCAAAGAATGATGAACTCAAAGCTCAACTTCAGGAAAAGAGTTTCGCCATTGTTGCCTTAAAGAATGAGCTTAGAAAAACCGTAGGGAAAAGTGTGAACACTAAGTTTACAAAACCATCAACCTTGGGGAAGCCAGTTTCTCATCCCACTAGAGACCGGTCCGTTGTTAGGCAGCCTAGTGCATTTAAATCTGAAAGAACAAAATTTTCAAAAACACGGTTTGCCTCCCAAGTTGATGAGAAACAAGTTTTGTCAAAACCAGTCACTTCACCAGAGTTACCTAAGAATAAGGCTTCTAGCTCCGTTAACTCTCAACACGTAGCCACGTCTACTCCCAGCACCTCTAGGATTAGTTCGAAAACAGTGTCAAAACCAAGCATTAAAACCCAGAATTCATATGATATGAATGACTTGTGGAAGAACTATTATCTAGAAAAAGCTAGGAAAAAGGCACATATTCGAAAAGACGGAATTTTAGGTGCAAGACCTAGGGTGAGGAATTCTACGAGATTTCAAGACATTGCTAGTAGTTGTAAACCACTACCTAGGAACATTCAAAAGACTAGGGATTGGTGTGCATCAAAGAGTAGTTATGTGCATAAGAATTCTAAGCATGTAGAAAACAAAACTAGAAATTCTGTGTCTTTTCCACATAAGAAACATTTTCCTAATTCACATGCCAAGGTACAATCCACTAAGACTGCTAAAATGGCTAAGGTTCAACATGTGATGAAGCAAAACAAACCTAAAACTTCACCTAGATGGATCCCAACTGCTAAATCTTTAAAAACTAGGAATAAGGATAAGTCACCCACTATGCATAAGAAGCCTAACAATCCTAGACCTGGCCATAACTGGATACCATCTGGTAGAATGTTTAAGGATGCTGGACTTAGGTGGATACCTACCGGAAAGCTATTTTCCAATGGCAAAATCAAGGTTGACCGTGAAGCCCCAAAGAGTTTGGATACTAACGTCACTAACCCATATATATGCAAACAAGCTTGTAATGTTAGTGCAAGTATTCCTTACTCAGTTGCAGATGCTTCGATCCTTCATTACATGGACTGGCTTAAAGTATGGATAAAAAATGTATTGATATCTCATAACTCACGGGTCCAAGTAACTCAACCTTGATATTCAAACTGGCAATGACGTCTGTTCACATCAGTTCAGGCCTCGTACTTCATCATTATGGCGTCTGCAAATAACACTTCAGGCCCCGTTCCTCAAAGAAAAGAAAGGTGTACGCTTCAGTGCGCTTTATCTTCAAAAGAAGAGAAATCTTCATGTTTATGACCATTCTCATCGACATTCTTCATCAACAAGCTTCATGTTTTTCCACCCTCTTTCAACCCTCAAGTGGATCTACATTCATTGGTGTATATTCTTATTCACTTGTTCAAATAAAAAATGGCAACTTCGGATGCAATTTTTGAGGGAGAGAAGAGTGCATATACTACATGTTGATGGATGCTTGAATTATGGTCATATGACTCTCCTTCAACGCCTAATGCTTCACTTATTAGGATAACTAGGATTCTTTTTTTGGGATTCATTGTTTCAAGATACGTTTGATGAGTATTTCCAACCGCTAGTGAATGTTGATCATCTAAGAAGTACAACTTAGACTACTCAAGAAGCCCAATCTCTAGTTATTCCTCAAGGCATTGATAATGACTATCATAATATTGCAGTTGCACACATGAATAATGATCCGCTCTTTGGTATTCCTTTGCCAAATCTTCACGGATTATTGTTCCTCTCAATGTGCACGCTATAAATCAACCACATGAACTTCAAGAAAAATGACTACCTCATCCGCTCGAAGTTATTGGTGAATCTTCCAGATCAGTCTCTACATGTATACTTTTAGGAAGAATGCATTGATGTTGAGGAATCATTTGTTCCGGTTCATTCAGTGGGTCAATGTACATCCGATTGTATGTTGTTTTCACGTGTTGGGCATTTGACACAAGTTGATGACTTCAGAGTTAATCATTTATCACTTATTTGAAATTGAAGTTAAATTTCA
Organism: Chrysanthemum seticuspe; assembly: GCA_019973895.1. Taxonomy (NCBI): domain Eukaryota; kingdom Viridiplantae; phylum Streptophyta; class Magnoliopsida; order Asterales; family Asteraceae; genus Chrysanthemum; species Chrysanthemum seticuspe. Next base: position 227,369,031 of record BPTQ01000002.1, read on the forward strand.
CAAAGGCGTGTTCTTATTTGATAACTTGCTCGGGTCTAAGAATTTTAAGTTGAAGACTTGGTTTATCTAGTTACCAGCTGTCGGGATGGATGGTTGAAGACCTGGTTAACTATCACTTTATGGAGTTACGTGGTTTTACTCAGTGACACACGCAAATGTCGTTGTGGATAATCGCAAGAGGTGTTAACGTCACATACTTTGGTTGAGTATTGAGTACTTAGAGATTTGATTGGTGCATAAATTCTTGACACCGTTCTTCCAATATTAGTGCAAGATTAAGATACACATGCGGGGAATTCGACTTCAGTTTCAAGTTTGGTATATCGGGTTTTCTTCAACAGTGGTCACTTCAAATTGTCTACATATGGTTTGATAAAGATAGTCAAAGAGAGTTTCTGTAGCAGTTGATTCTCACAGGATTCATTTGGGCTATTCGAGTTCTTCTCACAAGATCTCAAGTTTATGGGTATATCATGTTTTGCTGATTCTGAGGTATCAAAACCAGCAAGGGGGAAGGAGACATATATCTAGAAGCACAACGAGTACACTTGATGAACTTAACACTTCTACCTGATTGAAGTTATCCCGGAAAGACAATGGTCATAACCGTAGAGAAACTCAGTGTTTAACTCGTAGCCTTTGGTTTATTATTCCAACTATTTGGGGGAAGGATATATTATTCCAACTATTTGGGGGAAGGATGTATTATTCCAACTATTTGGGGGAAATGGTCTCTGGAGACTTTTGGTATGTGTTACTTCAGCGTTCAGTTGGAAGTAATGAGAGAAGAATATTTGGAACATGAGATGAAATTTCTTATCGACATCTTCGATATGATTAATGGTAAAGTGCTTCCGGTTAGTGCTTCATGTACACAATGTAATGATGATTCCGATGAGATCGCAACCATCAAGGGAGAGATATGTATACATATATTCACATGATCGAGCTTAATCAGTTATTCCGGAGTTGACATCCGCAGAGAAGATCAGTGATTTAACCAGTTATTGTGATGTCGTTGTCTCTTCTCTTATGGGGTATATGTGTACGTTATGGGCTGATTGGTTATATGTTAGATAACTGTACATCGGGGATGCACAACAAGTTCATGTGATCGGGCTTAATCATTTATTTCGGGTTTGATAAACCACAGAAATGATCCGCGTTAACTTGTTACTTCGGTGTTATCATCTTCTTCGGGTTCTTGAAGCTTCATACAATTAGACTGTTTGCTTCACTTCTTCTTCTTGGGGGAATGGTCTTTTTACGTGGATTGTCGGTTTGGGGGGAAGCTACCAAAGATTCACTCTTTGAAGGCTCAAGTTCTTGCGACGATTTAAGAGCCTCGAATGCTTTGGTGATGAAAGTTTAAGAGATGATGTCTTCTATCTTCTACAAAGTGCTGAACGATTTCCTTATCTCGGTACTCGTATTATCATCTTCTTAAACTATTTCTCTATCGTTGTAAATATTTTTCAAAAAACAAAATACAAAAATATAAAACCGACAAAAACAAAATAGAAAAATATAAAATCAACAAAAGCCCATAAAAATCAGAAAATTGAAAAATGCCAAAAATATGTTTTCTCATGACATATCTTCTGGTATCGATAACATCTACGGTCTTAGAAATGTCATTCAATAATGGCACGGGACTTTAGATGAAGTTCGAGCAGGAGGTGTAAATATTTCTTTCTAAACATGTCTCAAAATATGGCTTGCAGTTACTTCAGACTGTAACCCGTGCTTAAACTATGGTTTGCTATTATTTCTGATAGCAACCCGTTTTTCAAAAGGAAGGAAAGTGCTGCGTTAAACCAATTCTCAAATATTTCATGCACTTATCCTAAAACCAAAATTGAGGAAAGTATGTCGAAGGACTACTGTTCCTACACAAATGTTTTTCCGTCTAAAATTCTTCAGAAAAATATTTGTTGTTTTAAATAATGGTGGTAAACTGAGTTGTTTGAAAATCAATCAGGATCAGAATGTTCCTAAATTTGCAAAACTCAATCAATGACTTTCGCGCTTTTAAAACTTTTCAGAAAATGAGTCATTGATTGAGGGGGAGAATGTTTTTCAAAATTATATCATCTATTGGGCTTTCTAATTATCCTACGTGCTTAACTAAAATTGATAATTGCCTATGTCGAAGGACTAGGAATTTAGGATATGATTGTTAAAATTAGATGATTAGAGTTTGTTAAACACATAAATCCCATACCTTTATATGATCTGATTGATATGTTGAATTGACTTTTATTAGTCGATTGTTGTTTGAGTGATGTCGACCACCATATATCTATATGTGTGTTCAGTAACGTATGCAGGTATATTGGTATATAAGAATGTTCCCTATCCGGATCCCACAATTGAATATGATTGGATGCCGAAAGGAAAGGGTAACTATTTCTTGGGTTGACAATTGAAGAAACGAAGCTTAATTTGACTTCTATGGAGTGTTGGTATGGAAAAATGTAACGTAAGAGGTCTCACTGCATCAGCAGATGGTTTTCTTCATCAGCAAATGAAGAAACGGAGCTTAATTTGACCTCAGTTGGCATTAAAATGCAACGTAAGAAGTCTCACTGCATCAGCAGACGTGTTTTCTTCCAGCCCTACAACAACAACAGAAGCTTCTCAACCACCTAACGTATCTTGTGCAGGAAAAAGTAGTGGATGATACCATTTTTCTAAAAACTTGAAATATATTGTTTTTGAAAATGGAAAAATGTTGTTTTGAAAATAAATCTGATTCAAAGTTTTGAAATCAACCAGACATTATTTTGTCAAATCTTAAGTGATTTCAAATTAAATATTTTCAAACGATATTTCATCTATCAAGTCCGTTTGTACGTAGAAATGTGGTGATCTAAAGATTTAATGTTATGTCATGGTATGATTTTTCTTTAGAATCAAGATCTTTTAAAATGAAATTTTTTCTGTTCTTGTTTGATTGTGAAATTGTTTTATTTTACTTAAAGGTCTCTTAAAACAATCATACCCGACACTAACAATCTTTAATGTCTAAATCTGTTCCTTATCTATCATTTTTCAAAATTAAATCTTGCCACGTCTTTCCCTAAAATTTTTTAAATGATTTAAATCAATTGGGTTCACAAATCTCAAAAGGTTTGAAATTTTTGATCGGGGGAGAGTCGTGATTTAAATCTCAAATCTGTTTTAATGGAATCGGTTTTAGTCCTTTATAGGCCTCCTGCCTCCATGTGCCAAACGATTTCAAATACACAATGCACATGTTGAGGAGGAGGATTTATCCAAAAACAAGATGAGCTTTTAAATCAGGAACATATTCTCCCATGTTTTCCAAACCGTATTAAATCACTTGGGATCCAAAATCTCAAAGGGTTTGATATTTTTGATCGGGGGAGAATTTGTGATTTAATAATGAAATTTGATAAATGATGATCATTTTGATTAAAAGTGCAGGTTCTCTCTAATATGTGCCAAACTCTTTCGTATATCGATGCACATATTAAGGGGGAGCGAATGGTTTATATTGGCTTTTGTAATCGTGGATGTACTTCAAAAGAACTCTTGCCTCTATGTGATAAAATGATTTCAAATATCCTATGCACATATTGAGGGAGAGAATTTACCAAAGAAAATCAAAAGGCTTTTTCTAAGGAAATTGTGATCAAGAAATTATTTCAAAGAAATTATTTCAAAGAACTCTTGCCTCCATGTGCCAAACAATTTCAATATCATATGCACATGTTGAGGGGGAGGTTTTCTAAATGATCAAAACTATTAAGGTACAAAATGCTTTGATCTTGTATCACAAGTACCTTGATTGATTTTCCAAATGATTTTTCAATTGGTTTCGAGAAGGAAAGAACAATACCAAAAGACCGACCAATTTACTTTGTGTATGGTGATATAAGGATGGTTAGGTTAGGTATTCGTTCCCACGATCCTGCCAGAGCCGGAGGGATCTACCCAGGGACAATCCACTAGATAGTGTAGAGTCCTTAGGCATGATGAAAAAAGGAGAAAAGTGAGATATGGGAAGAGTGCGGACTGAGATAGAGCTAGAACTGGAATAAACCCAACAAGGTTCTAGTAATGAAGTCTCGGTAAGCACTGAAGGCGTTGAAGAATGAAAAATAATTGAATGTGAAAAAGGGTGAAAAGAAATAGCCCTCCAATAATTCAACCTTAGGGCAGAAACCGGGTTCAATTCATATGCTACTGGTGGTTACTAAGGTAACACTAGTATTGAAGACAAGACGTCATGGACCCAGTGACGCACTGCACCTAACTTCCCAAGCCACTCAAGTTCCTCTTAAAAGGGCTTGTTTCATTCTCACGGGGAACCTACGTAATCTATCGACTTTCTCTTAGAGATCATTGATATTGAAGAAGGAGACCCTCTCCCTAGTCTCCGGAATAGGAACCAAATGTGCACAATTGAGTCTAGAGCCAAGAGATCATCCACAATATCTCATTAGGACACAAAATTAATGAAGACTTGCTGTTTCACACAATGTGGAAAGTAAGTATATATTAAGAGTCCTACGCATTATCCTTGTGGTATTGCCAGAACATCCGAGTGATATGTTAAATATTCACGATGAAGATGGAAATCCTTCTAGAGTCAACATCAAACAAGCTCTTGGTGGGTGACATGTGAGATCTTTCATAAGATCAAGCTTGTGACAACTGGATAGAAACGATCGGGCGATTCAATCATGAATCAACCTTGGTCCAGGATTGGAATTGACGAATACTTTTGGAAAAACCATTCGATGTGCAAACCTTCTTTTCTCTAGCGCATCGAATGTGTATTCATATTTCAAACTCAAAAAGTATCTCTGATTGAAAAAATGCTTTTGGAAAAACCGTTCGATGTGCGAATCTCTTCTTTTCTCTAGCACATCGAATGTGTACCCTTTTCAAATACAAAAAGTATTTTTGATTGAAAAATTGATCCTTCTCATAAAACCTTCGTCGTATTGCAAAACTTTTTCTTCTAAGCAATACGCGATTGTTTTCAAATCAATTTTTCATCAATCAGTGAATCTCAATTCGCTGGTTCACTCACTCCGTGTTGTCTTCTTTGAGACGTTCCGGTTTGAGAACAGCTAGAACAGCTGCGAAACCCTGTCAAGGAGATTCTTAGGAATCCTACCTGATCACAGGCAGTACTTGTACTGATCAACGAGGAACCGTGGGCCGTGTACCTCAATTCAATGAAAGTGATCCAAGACACTTTCGTGTGTTTTATTGCTAACTGTTGTTTGCAGGTACATTTGGACGGTTGCAGCTGATCAGAATTGAGGAGTCAATCCAAAGCCGCATGCTCACATCATCCACACTTAATTGAAGAAATCATGACTGGTGCATATCTACATAACCTGGTTCTGATATTTTTATACTATGCTTCTGCTACGCTGCTGCAAATATCATGAACCAGTAAAGCTTCCGCTACTCTGATGGAAAGATGTCATGATTCAAAAGTGTGAGCATGTCGGTCCAAAAGTCACAACATCACATGATGGCAACACTACGAAGGGTGATCCAGAGATTTGCTATGGCTGATGATCTCAATGAAAGCTCGAAGATCATCAAAGATGTGGATCAGTTTAAAGGCCTCCACTTAAAGTACAAATCAATGCGGACTTTAAAGAATCGCTACTAATGCACAAAGATTGCGGACTTGAAGAATTGAAGTCTACGAGCTCAAGAACAAAGTCAAGAATAGAATGCTAGGATTCAAAATGTAAATCATGGGGTGACCTCCCTTAGGGGGAGATTGTTAGGAATTAGAAAATTCCATGGTAAAGAGTCGGTCACCCCAAATATTATCTAGCATAAGTTAGCTCGTAGACTTGTAGTTATTTACGTTATTCAGTAGTTTATTAGATTAGTTTTAGCATAGATTAGTTTAGATCAACACCGTGGAGGAAGGACGGGTCTTTACCCACTGTATACCTGATCCACAGTCCGACATGAGGACGTTTAGTTTGTAACTATAAATACCCTCTACCTCCCAAGGTAGAGGGTTGGACCTTTCATTCTAATCTAACCTTCCATGTTTTCTTTCACTTTCTCTCTCTAGAAAGGCTCCCATCCTACTTTCTCTCTCTAAACCTCTAAACTATACGCCCCATTTGATATGTTATGATGTGTTTATGAAATCCAATATGTTACAACTTTTTTGTCCCTCGAGTTCAACTCCTCGATCTGTAACAGTTTGTTCTTGATATTTAGACGTTAAAAAATATCATATTTAGAATCACTTTTAGATTTCAGCATATACTATTTAAGAAACAACCAGCTTTAACACTTTGGTTATATTCGCAATGCATTTACAAAGTTTTTGATCAGTTTGTTTGATTTTCTCATGCACAGATATTTGAGATTGTGAATTTGATAAATGAGCTTCTTCGTCCATAGCCCCAAGGAACCATATCTCTTCCTTCCAACAGTAACTTATTTGTCAAAGGGCCTCCTTCAAGGAAGTCACCTGTCGGCAGTTTTGTCAAGCAAGAAGAGACAACTGGTCATGCACCAGACATGCCAGGTCGAGAGAAATTGTTGACTGATCAGCCTGAGCTTTTGATGGAATAGCTAAACTAACATTCGTTACAGTTACATATGGTATATTAACAGAAACTGGTGGGCCCGTAGGCACCAAGTCTTGTTCCATGGGTGAAGCTTGAGGAGAATGTACTACATCAATATCTTTTGTTGCAGGTTGTCCTCCTTCCACTTTAGGCTTCGGTAGCATTTCCTAGATTGTCAGGCAGGACATGAAAATTATCATATTACTTTCAAGGTGGTTATAGGATAATAAGATGCAATAGCAAACTGCAAATACTAGAACTAGAGCAGAGCATGTGTCAAGCTTTTCACTATTAATTCAATCTCGAATTCGATTCAAGCTTGTTTAAGAAGAACTTTATCGAGTTCGTGTTTAAATAAGAATATGAGCTTAGAACATACAATGACAAATGGAACTCAGGTTTATAAAAGAGAGTAGTCGAACTTTATTTTAAGCCCTCCATATGTGTGTTGATACTCCCTCTGTTCCAAAACAAGTGTTCACTAGACAAAGTGCACATAATTTCAAAGAAGCATAATAATTATCAAATATTATCTATTTAACTCGTGACTTGGTAAACAGTTATGAATGTAGACTTTTCATTTAGGTAAATCTAAAATAAAGATGTTGACACTTATTTTGAGACAGAGTATAAAGTTTGGTCAAATATTGGTGTACAAAGTACAATTTTATTCGAACTCAAAACGAGCTTGTTTGATCAGAAGTGATTGTAATTGTAATACATACTTTGAACTTTCAAATACTTATCATGACGAGCTTAAGCCTGCGTCAACAAGACTAGTGAAGCTATCAAATTGAGTTCTATATTAGCCAAAAACAGCTGAGTCAGGCTAAAGCTCATCTTTTTTTTAGAATGGCAACTTTTTTCACACCTATCTCACAAATGCCTCTAGCGAGGCTTGAACCCACAACCTCTAGGTTGGTGAGGAACTCACATACCACTAGACCAAAGGCCTTGGGTCAGGCTAAAGCTCATCTAGTTATGCAGCCCAAACTCAATTTCATAATAAAAGTAGCATCAAGGAATATGTTCACAAATTATGATAGTGTACCTCGTCAGTTTGTGTTTCCAAAGTAGAATCTGTAAGCTGAGAATTGGTGGAGCGTGATATTATGTCGGTCAGATAAGCGGACAGATAATCAGCTTGTGTAGTAGCATGATGGGACCCGGTGTTGACCAACTCTTCATTGCCATATTCTATAGGCCGAACTAAAGGAAGATTTGGCATATTGGCCATTACTACTTGAGCAAGTAAATCAGCAGATATACTGATAATGAGAATTTCTAACATTCCAGCAGATTGTTTACCCTGTGCAACCAACGAACTAAAAGAAGAAACAAGCTAGTTGAAACATTACAATCCCCTACAACTTTGTAACATTCCTGCTAATGAGAATTTCTAACATGCCAGCAAAATTTCTAACATGACCCGATTTCACAGCAGAACTTGATGGATCCAAACCAAGTAAAACTGGAAGTATACACCAATAAAATGCAGGCCTTTTCTTTGCAATTGCTGAAAGACTGTGAGGCGTGATAAAGGAATTAGTAAAAGTGTTTTTTAAGAAGCATAAGCAATGGTAAAGAGTGTGTGTATCTAAAGAATGACATTAGAATGAACAATTATCGGAAAGGCAAGTATGTTCATTCCTGGACTGTTCAACTTCTGGATTTACGAAGTAGTAAGAAATTTCACTTCCAAAAATCATTAGTTGCTTAAAAAGAACGACTTTTTTAAGTGGTGTGTGAATATATGAAAAAATATATATTATAAGGAGTTAAACATTTACAAATATCCCTTTTCAACATAACTGAGTATTTTATAACTATGAGACCATGAAACTGATGCAAAAATCCATATCACTCCATCCCTCCTCTCCTATATCCGATTTTCCACAACCTAAAACAATTTACATACTAATACTCTTTCAACTTTTACTTATTAGCTCTTTAAAAGCAGAGACAATCACTACAACTTTGTGCGAGCCTACTGAAGCACAGGAGCCATACATGAAAGTTACACTTGTCATGGATCCCAGTTGAGTGGCCAAATAGTTACACGTATAGTCATGTACATTAATATTGTGCATGTCAAGTTTCACAAAGGAACCCCCATAGCATATGCATGTGTGGCGAAGATAAATATACCTCTTGATTAACACGATAACTACCATATTGCTGAGTGATTTCACAGCTGGATTTCTTAGCTGATCAAGCAACAAACCCAGGTTCTGACTGGCTTCAATCGATAGATCACCAACATTAAGTATGGGATGGCCTACACGAAGCCATGCTATGTTAAATTCATCTGTAATGCAAGTGTCATACATAATAACATCAATAACCACACACATACAAAAAGATACAACAAAGAATTTATAACTATACCTAAAGAAGTTTGATCTGCAGGTGGTTCAGAGGAAGCACTAGGATCAGCTGTATATAATAGAGTCACTGATTCCACGAATTTCAGTGCAAGAAACTTTCTCCCATCGCTTTCCGGCTTAAAAAACATAACAGAGAATTAGCATGTATACATTATGCATAGAGGTTGTGCCAAATCATTGAATTTGTTGTTTACCTGGTATGCCATCGAATATATTTCATCCTTAAGCTTCAACACCCATGCCCATGATGACTCGAGAGAATCATCCACCTCGCTTGAATACAGACCCTAAAAATTAGAGGTATGAGTATCTACAATGCTATATATGCATGGTTATTGGGGAAAATCAAAGTTTACATGTTTAAGCTCCTACGGGCCACATATTCGAGATAAAGAAAATGCATTGACATTATCATCGACTATTGCATCTTTACTAGCTTAATACGGGTCTAAGAGCCTAAAAGCTTTGATAAATCTAATTAACAGATATGATGCGAATATACCTGAAGGGCAATTTTTATAAGAGCCCGTCTGAATAAACTAATTCCAGAGGTGATAGCCTGCCTAGCAACTGCACGTGTAGCATCTCTTATGCCAGAATGGTGGAATTGCTCTTGGGGGAACCATGAACAACGGATAACAAAGATCCTCATTTTGATACCACCAACATACTCCAATCACTTGAAGCAAAAATACTATATAATAACCCGCAAGAACAGAAAATTTTCTCTCCCCCTGCAAACTTTTACCACAAATAAACTCAACAGATGCTAACTAAAGGAGTTTGCAGTTCGACATGTAATAAACAACAACGATAAACGGTAGAAAGGGGCATATACCTTTAAAGTTGTCTGCTTACGAAGGATATCATTAGACTTGTACATGAAAGCACTTACATAAATAGTAACAAAGAAACATGCAAATGATGATAAAATAAAGTAATTAATCCACATATATATTTCAAAGTGTAGAGAACTCAATAGGGAGATAAAATTATTCAGATTGATATGATCAGGCATACAGAATAACAATTGTAAGCAATAAAAATTTGGAGACATTGGACATTCATTGGTTAGGAGACGAGCTAACTACACAATGGAAGGTGTAATATATCTATGGACCGTTAAGAAGAATGCTACATGAAGACGGTAACACTTTCCTTTTCAGGATGTCCTATGAACATTGAAAATTTCGTTGTGTTAAAGTTCCCTATTTTACAACTATCATCATTACAAAAAGATGAGCTAGGCATATGTTCAAATTAGAACATAAAGACTCAAGGTTTGGTTGAGCTACTAAGCTGACACACAATGCTATGTGTATTCTGATCTGTATCATAGGATTCAAGTATTCAACAAACTATATCACCGAAGTCATCATCAAATTCGGCCGCATACATCAATTATCCTTGACATTTCAATCTTACACTAAAACCATCTTTACAAAATCAAATTTTGATGCAATATCTCACTAATCAAAGTTCACATAGCAACCAAATGTCAATAACACAAAAAGACTCAAAACACCGCTAACCATGAACCATCTATCCCCAAACAAGAAAATTTTCAAATCCTTGATTACCTTGCAAATGCTGCCGAATCACAATCATCAACAACAACGAAAAAGGAAGAATCTGTTCAACCCATCTCGAAACCTGCTGCATATCATACCTCTGCTGATACGACGAATCACCACTTCCACTCCCACTTCAACTCCTACCATTCCCACCATCCACATCACTCGTATCAGCCACCTCTCTCTCCCCTCCACCACCACCAACACTCGACCTCGCCTCCGCCTCCCCACCCTCTCCCCTTTCATCAATTATCTGTATCGAAACCTCCCCATTCTCACCATTACTACTAGCAGCCTCAACCGTACCCGAATCATTCAAATTACGAGCACCATCATGATCATGAATCAAATTATCTGATTCCGACTCATGATACTCATTATTAATCAACCTAGGCCTAATCACACCAGCATATTCCAATACAGTTGTTACAGGTGCATTTAGAAACCGAATAAAAGGAAACGAATCACTACTACTTATAACACTACTTGTACTCGCTAAATTATTTCAGGGGTTCTTTCTTTCATAAATTAAAATGGAGGAGGAGGTGGGGGATGTGAGACTCCAGGAGGTGGAGGAAGTGAGACTCCAGGTAGCGGAGGAAAAGATGTCGGAGGAGGTGGTGGCGGTGAAAAGGAGACAGGAGGAGGTGGAGGTGGAGGTGGGGGAAGGGAGGACAAAAGTGGGGAATTATTAGGTGAGAATAAAGGAGGAGCAGATAATAAGAATATAATGGGTGAGTAAAATGTAAAATGACCAAAGTATCCTCGTGTATAAATACAAGTTGCCAAAAAAATATAAAGTTGCCCAAAAAACTATACAAGTTGCCCAAAAAACAATACATGACATATACTTTCAAAATACATACTTGTGTCATAAGTTGTCGGCCACGTGGCAGCCCCTGGTTGGGTCCAAGAAAATCGATGGACAACTGGTCTAGTTTCAAATTAAAAAAAGGCGTGGTCCGGAAAGTGATAAGCCTCAGGGCGCGCGGTCTATTTGACTAATTTTCCCTTAATAAAAATGCCTCCGGGACTTTGTGAAATTTGTAATCCCAAGAAAAATGACATTTGTCCCATCATTGACATTTGAAATTTGGAGCCCATCTCCTTAGAAAATCGGTCACATTCATTAGGGTCGGTCGAGGCAAAAATAATATCATCAACATAGATTTGAACATGAATTAAGTGTTTGCCTGACTTTCTGGTAAACAATGTTGGATCAACTGCTCCTTTGCTGAATCCATTTGATAGAAAAAACTTTGATAGCGTATCGTACCATGCCCTAGGAGCTTGATTTAAACCATAAAGGGCCTTCTTCAAGCGATAGACATGAGTAGGATGCTCTGGATTCACAAAACCTTCAGGCTGACTGACGTATACAACCTCTTTCAGATCTCCATTAAGAAATGCAGTCTTCACATCCATCTGATAGACCACCATGTTCTTACTATCAGCATTAGCCAAGAAGATTCTGATATCCTCGATACGTACAACTGGAGCAAAAGATTCTTCAAAGTAAATACCCTCCTCTTGACGGTATCCTTTTGCAACTAGTCGAGCCTTGTTCTTTAGCACATCACCATGCTCATCAAGTTTTACTTTGAAGATCCATTTTAGAGCAATGATCATAGCACAGTCAGGAGTAGGTACTAATTCCCATACATCTAGTCGATCGAACTCATGAATTTCTTCTTGCATTGCATTAAACCAGCTGTCCTCAGTCATTGCTGTTTTAACATCTTTTGGTTCGACCTTAGATAGTACGAAGTTGAAGAAGCACCACAAGGCATCAGTTGCAAGTTGTTTACGAGTGGAGACCAGACGAGAAGGGTTCCCAATGATGTTGTCCAATGGATGGTCATGTGTCCATTTTCTAAGGTTCTCGTGTGGTTGTTGTTGAGGAACTGAAGTAGCAGAGTTTGGATCTCCTGATGAAGATGGTTCTGGAGTTGGTTCAGGAGCAAATATGTTCTCAAATGGAGCATCTTCGAGAGTAGCAAAAGGGTTATCTCCATCATAATTGGCAGTTACATTTCCATGATGTACAGCTGAAGATTGAGGGTTTGAGGATGATGATGAGTGATCTGCAGCTGGCGCTTCTTGAGACAGAGACATTGAAACGAATGGATTATATGTATTGATTGGATTAGAAGCCACTACAGTTGATGAAGTAGGTTTTTCACTATCATGAGGTTCATAGTATTCATAAAACATCGAATCAAACAATTTCTTCAAATCTTCTCCAGAAGGAGGTACATATGGAACTGCGGGTGAGGGATTCTATACAAGAGAAGAACTGATGGGACTAATTGATAAATGTTGAGATGCGGGTCCAGAACTAGATTGTCCTGGAGCCATTTGCTCAGACAGCTCATCGAACGTGACGTGAATTGTTTCCATGATATCTCGGGTTCTTTTATTGTAGATTCGGTAACCCTTCCGGTTTGGTGCATAACCAACAAAAACTCCTATGTCTGCCTTAGCTCTCAGCTTTCCTAAATCTTGACCATCATTCGTTGGATAACATAATGCACCGAATACACGAAGGAAAGAAAGATATAGTTTTCGATTGTGTACAAGTTCATAAGGAGTTTTTCCATGAGAGGTGTCAATAAGAGAGCGGTTTTGGGTGTAGCATGTAGTGGAAATGGCTTCAGTCCAGAGAAACATTGGAACCTTTGAGTAGATCAGCATTGTCCTTGCAGCTTCGACAAGAGTCCGATATTATCTTTCAACTACACCGTTCTGTTGAGGAGTACATGGAACACTTCTTTGATGGCTGATTCCACTGCTTTCATAAAACTGACTCAGTTCTTTGTTAAGAAACTCAGTTCCATTGTCTGTTTGGATAATTCTGACAGTCTTATTAAGTCGAACCTGCAGCTGTTTAATAAGTTTGATGATGACATCTAGAGTTTCATCCTTTGACCTCAAAAACTTAACCCAAGTAAACCGAGAGTAGTCATCAACCACGACTAGCACATATTTCTTCCCGTTTATAGTTTGCACTCTCATGGGTCTGCACAAATCCATATGAAGAGTATGAAGAACTTACATAACTGAGTTAGCAGGTTTGGGTTTATGGGCGTATTTCTCGCTTTTTCCCAATTGGCATGCTGAACAAAGATGGTCTTTTTCATACTTTAATCTGGGCAAGCCTCTAACGAGGTCATTTCTAGAAAGATCATTTATGGTGCCGAAGTTCAAGTGATCGAGACGACGATGCCATAACCATGACTTTGTTTTGGAAGCCTTTGACAGCAAGCAGATTGGAGAAGACTTCATCGTATCTTCGATAGAGATGGTGTACAAGTTTGTTTCACGTGGTCCTTTTAAAAGTTCCACACCATCTAGTTCTCTAACAAAACAAGTATGTTTTCTAAAGGCCACTTCTAGATCAGAATCACAGAATTGACCGACAGAAAATAGATTATGACCAAGACCTTCAACATAATATACCGTGGAAATTACACTATCTCCAACAACATAATCTCCGAAACCCATAATTGCCCCAAAGTGGTCGTTCCCGAATCTAACAGTCCCGATGAATTTACTCATGAAGTTCATGAGCAGTGAACGATCTCCAGTCATATGCTTGGAACAGCCTGAGTCCAAATACCACAGAACGATTTGTACGACCTGCAGTTGAACACAGACAAGTTTGGATGACTGGATAATTTAGATCCCCATGCGAGAATGGGTTCCACTTGGTTAGTAAACGAGATTGGAACACCCACATCAGAAACAGAATCAATGATATCATTGTGTCCACTTCTTAAAGGTATCACTCTACCAGTGGGCATCCATTTCCTAATGGGCATTGATCTGGATAATTTAGGGCACAACTCTTTAAGATTGAATTTACGGCCAGTAGGTATCCATTGATAGCCTACATTACTAAATTTTCTTCCTGTTGGTTTCCAATGTTTTCTAACCTTCTTCCACCTTGGTTTTCTGACATCCTTAACCTGTTTTCTAATGTTAACATTTTTTACCGGAGATTTATCAGCATTTCTCAAATCATTCACAACACATTCATGATTCATACCATAAACCAAGCATTCATTACATGTTTTGCAAATAGTATCAGAATTCGAATTAATTACAGTACACTTATAGCTAATACTAGAATCAACACGATTCGTCTTATTTAACACAAACTTATTGTCCCTAGGGTGGTCTTTTACTTTCTTCCATTGATCACTCTTAGCTTGCGAGGTCCTATATTGCTTTGTATTTCCTAGAGGATTTGACCCGCTTGCCTTAGTGTCACTGATTACTCCTGTAGAGGAAACGATGGGAACACTAGTTGGTTTTACTACTTTCTGCATTCCTGGTCTAGAAGTGTTGGGATCTAAAGTTCTAGGAGGCACATCAAAGGTCACTTGCTTGAATTTCGACAAGGAACAAGTCATATCAAGGGTCACATATTTGCTATCTTTCCTAGTGTCAGATGGCATAGAGCAAGGCATAACGACTCTATCGTTCCTAGTATCAGATTTAGGACATATTGCTATCAAGCATTCTAAAATTTCCTGAGATCGTTTGGCATATAAGCATGCTTGCCCAATTGCATTATCAAGTGGTTTTTCTATCTTATCCTCTTCAACAATCTAACGGAGACATTCTAGACTATCCTTAAGGTACGAAAAATATGCTTGAATAGCGAAACCATTGTTCCTAAGATGAGGAGGAATATACTTCACAGACATAGCATATTTTGTACATGCAGGCACCTTTGGTGCAGAAATATCATTACAATCAATTGGCATTTTCCCTTTTACCCGACTCTTCAATTCTCAATTTCCTTTTGCAAAGAGGTTATTGTATCATTGTTCTTGTCACGAGTGTCCTTAATTGAATCATATAACTCTTTGAAATGTAGTTTAACTTTTTCATTTTCTGCTTGAAAACATTCATTTTCTTGTTGTAAAACATTAATTATGTTTTGAAGATGAAAGTTTTGAGAATTCTGAGAATCTAAAGGAGGATGCATTTGGGAGCCAGTAACATCATTCTTTTCACCTTTTAATTGTGAAATTTGGGTTTTCAATCTCTTGATCGTGTTACAATGAGCTCGAATTTGTTCATCACGTTTGCTAATTTCAAAAATTGCATCAAACTCAGGAGCATCCGAAGATGTCTTGACATCTGAGGTTTTAACATTTTCTTTGAGATGTTGATATTTTAATTGCAAAGCAAGATGTTCAACTTCCAATTTAGAAAAATGTTTAACCAATTTATCATGATCACCTTGTTCAATTTTATCATGCAATGTTGAATTTGTGGTTTCAAGCTCAATGACACGATCATAGGAAACTTTCAAGGCAACAGATAATTCATGAAATTGAGAAGCAGTAATAGAATAATTAGTAACAGTGTAGAATACATCCTGAGCAATGCATCTAGAAATCAAGTTATCATTTAAGATATGCAGATTCTTCCTCTCAATCTCATTACTTTTAAGCTCATGTTCATAATCTTTGACCTCAATTTACATTTCATTAAACATTCTTTTCATGTCTTTAACCTCGGTATCTATTGCCTTTTGAATAGATTCAAATTGTTCTTTTAGTTGTTTAAAGAAAGGCATGACCTCAGTTAAATAGCATTCTTTAGTTTGCTCAAAACCCCTTTCCCTTTCAGTAATCCCAGTTGGAATGATTCTCTTCTTACATGTTTTTTCAAAATCAACAAATAGTTGGTAAACTACATATAAGTTGACTAAGGTTTTGCTTTGCGTGGGATGAGTTCTAGGCACTAAATGCATAGGTGTATTTGGAGGAAACACAGTGGCTGGAGGCAATTTCCTACAATGGGGATTCTTTTCAACAAGATCATCTGCTTTTTGCTTATCCATATCTTTCTTCTAGAAAACTTGCTCAGGGGTTAGCTGGGCCTAAGGTCTAAACTTATTAAAGGCAATCCAGTTTTCCTTAGAGTAATTAGGTGTTTTAAATGTGATGCTATGTTTTGTGCACCACGGATCTTTTAGTTTATTATCCATTTTCTCCCTAGAGGCATCTTCTAATTCTTTATCCTCTTCAGTGCACTCAACACATGTAGGCTTTTGTCTAGGCTTAAGGATCTCATTGCCATCATAGATTACCTTATGAGCAGCTTTTGCTTTCTTACCAACCTCAGGATTGGGTTCCACTACAAGGGGAATACTATGCTTATCACTTAAAACTCTATGCTTAGTGATCATGTGGGCAGTCTGAATGGTGTTCCCTTGTACGTACAGTTTGTTTTAAAGTTTGTTTTTCAACGTTTTTAGGTTAGAAAAATCATTCAAAAGTTTTGATTCCTTAGCATTAAATTCCTGTTTAAGCACTTTTACATTTTTTTGAAGTTCTTGCTTTTGCTTAATATTTTTATTGAGCTTTTCTTGTAAGGAGTTTAACTCTTGTTTTAACATTTCTTCTCTAAAATTACTTTTTCTAATAACTGTACGTATTTGGTTATCCATCTTCTGCTCATGGGTGGTCAATTCAAACTTAGCACGTTGTTCATATATGGCAACTTGTTCCTTATAGGCATTTAGTTTAGAGGTTATGGAATCATCAGGGTCACATGCAGTGTATTCATAAAAAACACAGTCATCATTGACTGCAGAAGATGAATTACTTGGTATAGTATCACTTTCATCTTGCTTCACATATTGATCATATGGGACAACATTGCTATTACCTATATTTTCAATATCGGATTCAATAATTTCAGTAGATTGTACTTTGTCATGCATCTTTTGCACATCAACCTCATCATATAGTTTTAATACCTCTGATATGATTGATTCCCTGGAAGGATTGGCCTGTTGTGGTGAAGGAATCCTTGGAGAGACCATTGGTGAGATACTAGCCATGAAGATGGTCTGGGAAGTCGGTTCATCATCAACATCTGAATCGAATGCATCACAGTCTGCAACTTGAAATGCATTGGGATTGTTCTGACCCATACCCTGCACTGGCTGTTCATCCACATCAGCATCATAAGTTTTGGCATTTCCCTCAGCAAGGAATAACAATTCTTTCTCATTCAATACAACTCCACTGTCTTGAGCTTGCACCAGTAGCATCTTGTCCCTAAAGTACTATGTATTTTGTGGACGTTTTAGAAGAGTGTAGTTCCTTACGATGTGACCTTCACCACCACAGTTGTAGCACTTGATTGGCTTTCCTTGACCTTGAGCCATGTTCCTTCCATGATTCTGAGTACTCACATATCTACCACCTCCACCAGCATTCCCATATCCAGCACCAACATTCCATTGCTCATTATGTGGAAGGTATGCATTCTGTCTTCCTTGCACATTTTGCACCACTACCTTTCCGTCTTTAACCGTAGCATGATTGTGAAGATTGGATGCAGTTCTGAGGTGATTGTTGGTGTGTGGGGTGAAGTTCAAGTTCTGCTTGACCATTAAAGCCAGTTGATTGACAAGCTGTTCCATGAATGTGTCTAAATCTGGAGGCTTATACCCTAGATTCAAAATAAGTTTGTGATTACCATTTCCAGTAGGTATGACTTGAGATGCTTTGGTAGTTATTCCCACATTTGTATAGAATACAGTTGAGTCATTCGAAGAGCTTGCATTTCCAGCATTGTTGTTAAACTTTTCCAGAATCATTCGTTCAAATGCAACATGCTTCTCATTTTGGAGCAGATAAGTGTACAATTGCTCATAGTTGGTGTTCCTCAAACCTTTGTTTAGCTTGACTGCAGTGACAAATTTGTGCCATTCGGGATTCATGTTGTTCACAAACTTTTAGTTGAGCTGGATATTTGGCATTGTCATTTTGATATTCCTCATGTCATTCACAAGCTTGTGGAATCTCAAATGATATTCAGTAACGCTTTCCCATGGATTCATCTTACAGTTCTCAAAGTCATCATACAGCTGAGATTCTCTGTCTTCTTTAGTCAATTCAGAACCAGAGAGAAGCATCTTAACATTGTCCCATACAGATTTAGCTTCAGTGTTTTGATTGATCAACTTGTAAATGTCTTTAGGTAAACCTTGAAGTATAATGTTAGAAGCCCTGATGTCTGATCGTATCTCTTCTTCTCCTTATCATCAAGCTCATCATACATCTTTGGTCTATCTAATCCCAACACAACTGAACCATCAGCAGCAGTTTCGAGGATATCCCTAGTAGTCTCAATTTGATATGGTCCTTCATCAATTGACTTAAGTATGTTAACCCCATTTTCCTTTCCTAAGCAATACAGTCTGATTCTTTGAGCCCAAGAGTCATAATCGGTTCTATCCAGCATGGGAGGACGAGTGTCAGATCCTGCAGCTTGAACGTCATCAGCAACGAAAGAAGTGATTGTAGACATAATTACAGATTCTACGGGATTTTACTACTCTTTGATTAAACCGGGAAATAGATTCTTTCACGGGATTTTACTAAATCAAGAGAAAAAAACCGTAAAACGTAACACGAAGAAACGACAAGTCTCAATAGACAAATCACATACCAAGACAAATCACAGTTCTGACAAATCGCAGTCCTGACAAATCGCAGTCCAGACAAATCGCAGTTCTGTCAAATCGCAGTCCAAGACAAATCGCAGTACAAGAGAAATCACACCTTGATTACCAAATCGCTTAAACGACAAATCGCTTAGCAGACAAATCGCATTCTTGACAAATCGCATAGGCTGAAAAATCGCATAGTACACAAGTACACCCACTACTTCCAATACTTTGTCCTTTCTTGTCGTTTTGTCTCAATAGACAAATCGCATATAAGACAAATCGCTTCACAAATTGTGACAAATCGCATACAATATGTGACAAATCGCTTCAATAAGCATTCACAGAAGGGACAAATCGCATAAAACTTAGGACAAATCGCATAGAAGAAAACCTATTCGGGAGACAAATCGCATACTAGAAACATTCAAAAACACCACTTTTCAATCCAAAAACAACCCAACCACGATGATTCAAGCCTTCCAAACCAAAACATAAACACTTATAATGATTCTAAACACAAAAGTACTATCAAAATCCAAACTTTAACTCAAGAAATGATCCAAATGATGCAAACTATTCTAAACTCATTCAAACCCAAAAACCTTATGAAAACCACTAGAAACAAGAACATGAAAGATGAATGATCAAACCATGGCTCTTGATACCATTTGTAACATGTTGGTTTTCATAAACACATAACAAATTAATAATATGGGGCGTATAGTGTGAGTTCTAGAGAGAGAAAGTGGAAGAATTTTGGGAACTTAGTGAGACAAAAAAAAATGATATTGAAAGCTCCAACCCTTTGCCTTGCTAGGCAAAGGGTATTTATAGTTACAAGCTTAGACGCCCTCGTCCGTCCTCCACGGTGTTACTTAACAAACTACTTACTAACACTAAATGACTACGATTACGAGCTTTCTAACGATTACATATACTTGAGGTGACCGACACTTTAACTACCGGATTTTCTAAATCCTAACATACTATAATTGGGTAATGAAGAAGCCTATCCCAACTAGGCAAGATCCCGATAATCCTAGGGTTAGTTGTAATTTCCTTGGTAGAATTAAGGGATTACCCGTCTATGTAGGTAGTTTCACGTATCCTACGGATTTCATAGTTGTGAATGATATTAGTACGGCCATAGATCCTAGCTTGTCCCACGTTATTCTAGGAAACCCTTTCATAGAAAACACCAGGATGACTTATGATTCGTCGTTAGGAATAGTGAGATTCAAGGATGAGACCGATGATGTAGCTTACCAAATGCCCTTCAAGATTGAGAAATTTTCATCATTATCCAATGATGAAAAAGAACTTAAGCTATCGGTCTACTATAGGAATGAGGAGGATAAGGAGAAGGGAGTAGATCATGTGATGGATAAGATTTTCGGTTTCTATAAGGATTGCTTGAAACTAGGACCAGAATATAGAACCGATTGGGGAGAAGATTACTTCTTAGAAAGATGCATAATAGGGCATTACTATAACATGAAAAACCCCAATAAAGACCGTCATGAGGAAGAAGGTGAAGGTAATGAAGTCACGTAGGGGCACGACTTTGAGTCTAGCTACAAGACTCATAAATAAAGAAAAGCGCTTCGTGGGAGGCAACCCATGCTTAATTGTTTGCTTGTTTGTGTGTCGTATATCTTTTTATTGATTGTTGATTCTCATGTTTGAATTTGTAAAAATGCTTTATTTTGTCTTTAACCTCGTCCTAATTACATATAAAGGAATTTTACAAAAGGGATAAGTGTAGGGAAGATTACACACGTTTTTAAAAGAACGTGAACATGAAAATTACGATTATTGGAAAGATATACATGTGTGTTTGTTGGAGTCAAATGCTTGTATCGAGTCATGATGGATGTTTTGCAGGAATTTTTCCAGATTCTAAAGATATAAAATTTCCAGAATTTTTCCAGAAAATCGCAGACCAGTTTCTGTCAGGATAACCTGACGGCGTCAGGATCGCAACCTAACGGCGTCAGGAGGAGCAGAAACAGCTTATCTTTTTCTCTCGTTTTCTGTGATACTTATAAATTTTTGGAATTTCTCAGGTCTTAATTTTCCAGAAAATCTGCAAACATCCATTCCACAAGCATTATATCCTAGTATAGTAGAGTCATATATAGTGTTACAACCGATTTACGCGAAGGTTTCGTTTGTTTTCTTAAAGTGTGCAGGTTTTATTTATCAAGAAGAAGATACATAAGATTGGATGGAGCTTTTCACGCATACATTCTTCTTGGAGAAGAATTTAACCACTGCTTCACACGGATCCTACCGAGCTAATCAGGGGAGTATTAGTTTCTTTCGTTTTTAATTACCTTCCATTATCATAACTTTGATACTTTCGGGGAACATTGGGGACAATGTTCAGTTTAAGTGTAGGGAGGGAAAATAAAACAGGAACTTTGAAACTATGCTTATCCTTGACTATTTGCCTTGTCCAATTTCATTTATGTAATAAACCATGAGAAATATCGGTTAGGGTAATTTTGGCACCAAATTTAAAATTTTTCATGACATGTAGGAGTGGGCCATTAGTCTTAATAAAGCGTCTCATGGATAGGAAGTTATATGACTAGCATAAAACCCTTTACTACTCAAATTCCACCCTAAAAATGTGAGGTTCACCCTTAGATTTGTGGGAATTAAAGCATTCACCTTTAATGCTTCGAGAGTGTACCGGTAGTATAATAGATTCTAGAACTTGTTTTGTGATTCATTCTGAGATCGCTAGTGAGACTACACTTGTGTAGATAGGAATAACTAAATGATAAGATGCATTAGGATAACCCTTGTTTGATACTCGTATTATAATTACTTCTTCCACATCGGTTGAGTAATTCCCCCACACCCTTGCGTTGTACTCATATTTAGTACACGATACCCCTAGTTAACCCCTCAGAGCCTATCCTTTTCGCTGTTCTCATGATGTTTCGGTTTTCCGAAATATCAATGAAGAGCATTGTTTACAATCCACCCCCAAATGTACACCCAAATCGCCTTAGCCTACCTTGTATGCACTCACTTTTAGTGCATTATTGTTATCATACTAAACCCTTAGTTCAATTATCTAGTTACTTGAATAAGTTGCTAAGTCCAGTCATATCCTTTGTACACAGTTTTGGGACGATTGGGACTCATGAGAGAAGTTAAATTTTATGAAGTGACGGGAAGGAACGTTAAATTCAAACTCCCTTTATTTACGTAATAATGTACTCCAAGTGTTTTGATCTTTTCAATTCGGGTCAAATTAGTGTTAGAGTAATAAAAAACTCAAGGGTAGGGATGTGCCTATAAATCCCTATTATTTTGATGATATCGTAGATGATGGTAGAGTAAAAGTGTATGGGAAAAAAAAGAAAAAAAAAAGAGAAAAAAATGAAAAAAACATACGGGCTACCATCCTACATCTATCTTTAAATTCACGTTTATTCAAAGTTATCTAGAGTTTAGAGTGTCGAGTCTTGGTTTAGCAATGCCATTCTTCTCATGCTTGTAACATAAAGATTTTTGACTTGCCACCACTAAATCGCATATCTAACCAAACCCTTTGTTTCCCTACCGTAAACCTAACGTTACAACCCTTTAAAAGACCTCTTGGATAGTTTTTCCTAGGTGCTTACGCCAAAGCGATGGAGGTTTGATCTAGTCTCAAGCCTATGGTAATCTATGTACTAGGACCGGTTAATGAGTGTTTATCTTCCATTTCCAATTTGATATATTTCATATACACCTGAGAGATGAGAGTATCCAAACACCACTTGTGAGGTGCTAGTATGTAATTTTCATGCTTGTTATGACTTTTGCGGGGCTTATACTTGTTATGAATTGTTCTAAACCAATGCTTCATGACCCCTAACTTATAAATTGATTGGCCAAAAGCACATTTGCTTGAGGACAAGCAAATACCAAGTGTAGTGATATTTGATAAGGATGTAAAAGGTACACTTTTGAGGGGTCATTTAAGCCCTTAATCGACCACTTTTATATCCGTTACTGCTTAATTTTGTTCTTTTTCACTTTTTAGGTCTCTTGAAGGCAAATTGCTGGAATGACACTTATTTGGACGAAAAGGCGTGAATATATGAAGAAAATAGCCAAAGTCAAGATCGAGACACTTAAGCTACAGGAATTGAAGGTAACGGCGTCACAGTCAAAGGGCGACGCCGTCGCAACATGCTCCAAAATTGTGACGGCTCAGTAGCGAATTTGCTATTTTGTACCTGACGGCGTCAGGCTTTAAAGAGTAGGTCGTCACAACTCAGACGGCCTAGATTCAGATTCCGACGACGTTAGAAGATGAAGCCGACGGTGTCACAACCACAAGGTGACGTCGTCACAAGGTTGACGTGTTCAAGACGAAACCCTAATGGCGGCGATCCGACATCGTCACAATTAAAGAGTGACGCCGTCGCAGTTGTAACTCTATATATAGAATTCGAATTTTCAGACTTTTAGAGAGGTAGTTTTGTGGAGTAAAACCTAATAACGATTTTTGGCTGTCTTGAGCAGTATCTTAGGGTTCTCATACCCTATTTTACAACAAGATAAGTAATTTATTTCATTGATTCAATTATGTCTTCAATTGTATGTGTGTATGCTTGCATGTTCACCATGTCCGACTAATTTACTTGTGTGTTTTCTTAGATCTATGAAACCTAGGTATTGAATATTGATTGGTTGTCTCTTATCTTAATTGTAATTGGCCTAGGATTGCAATAGGTCATCGTTGTGTTTTTAATGCTTGAGTAATCTTTGTGAACATTAGTTTATAATCGCCTAGAGTTGTTGCAGGCTAAAAATCCAAAGATAACCTTAAAGTTAGTTTATGAATCCTAGAGATTATGTAGGCAATAACCTTAAGGTAGTCTCAAAGAGTTAGGGAAGAAAGCATACCCTACGACTTTAGAAGACACAACGCGTTAAGAATAAGGACGTGACAATTCAACCATCAATAGGAGATAACTAGGGAGTAATAGCATCTAGGTAAACACATTTTTAATCATCATACGAGCACACATCAATTAGACATAGACTACCCCTTAGCTTAGTTAATTAGACTAGATAATAGTAGAGTAATCGGTAGAAATACCACCCCCCAAATCCAATACCCCGAGATTCGTACCTTTCAATTTTTTAAAAAAATATAAAAAGATAAAAAATAATCTTCCTCAACCCCAACCTTAGCGTAGTAATTTCCCACTATCATTCCTATTCCCCTAGAGAACGATATCAATCCCGAGGCTTACCCTAATACTACACTACAATGATTAGGTTCACTGCCTAGGTGGTTGAAAAACTTGCTCGAAGAAAAGGAAGTTTCCTTTGACCCCGAACGCGCGTTGTACGCGTACCATGAGTCGAGTAAAGAAATAAATGGTGGAAAAAAATGATCCACAAAGCACTAACTCCTCCTTGACGATAGCTCCTCCTAGAATAGGGCGTCCAGTGAGAAAAAAATACCTACAAAAGAATGTTAGTGATAACATATAATATAATCATGTAGAAGACGAGAGATAAGAGAGAAGACTAAGGTACGTAAACAAATCCTTGTAATAAAACATCACAATGTAGTGGTATATATGCCACATACAATTGTAAAACTAAGAACAAGGGTTTGTTCTTTATAAAGACCCAAAAGAATAAAATATAGAAAAAAATAATATTATTATCATTCCTTCCATGCTTACATAGGGTATAATGGTGGAAGTTTCGGTGAGTGATAATGTTAATGCGATCAAGAATATGGTTGAGAATGAACCGCATTTCGTCCCTTATTTCTAGTGCGAGATCCTTAGTGAATTGGCAATGTTCGCAAAAGAGATGGTAAGGGAGATGTGGGTGGATGTCATCCGGATAAGTTTAATTATTGGAGTGCGGATTAGGTGGTGGAAATGTTGGTAAATATGGATCAAAGTCCATGATATGTGTAATTGGTGGTGGTAAAGAACCTAGATGTTCTTGTAAGGTGATGGGTGGTAGAGGTGGTGAATTTTCAAGCTCATTGAGGCTTGAGGTGGTATAGATTTTGATGGTTGAGATGGAGCGGGTGGTGGAATAGACAAGGGTAGGGAGAGGTTTTTGGAGTCCTAAGGAGTTTTGCTAGAGTGATTTGAGAGTCCATTTGAGACTCGGTTGAGGAATATGGTTGTGAGTTTTGAGGAGATGGTGGAGGTGCTACATTATAGTCATTTGGTGGTGAAAGAGTAGTTGGTGAGGAGCTATTTGACAATGGTTTCACCAAGCAACAAGGTCGGATACTAATCCGAGCGGTTTTCCTAGCTTTGAGTGGTGGTGGTATTACGAAAGGTGGTAGGATAAAGTTTCGGATTTCTTGAAAAGGGTTGCTTTCACTAGAGAGTTCATCATTATTTGAAGATCTTTTGGAAATCATGATGAGGTTTGTTTGTGAGGTTGAAAGTGATGGATATGCCAGCATTTTGGAACCTTATTTATAGGACAAGTAATGCATTGCAATGAATGCCAAAACCACAAAAATAGACCATAATATAATGATTAGATATGAATTTAAAGCAAGTGATCATGAGAGCACAAGCATTAAGGAAAATATTCATTAGTGATAGAAATAAAATGTTGAAAATTTGAAAATTTCAACCCAAAATAGTAAAAAGAGGTGATAAAAATAGCTACTGTTTGCCGGTTCCCATGGATCCGACCCTTTAGGGATCCGTCCTGCGTTAAGGCAGGGATCCGGGGAACTGGTGTTTTTAGGCAAAAAAATATTGTTCTTAGAAAAAATAGTGCCTAGTGTGTGCCTATATGGAAACCATGTGGAGTTGCGGTTATTTCGACTCTTTAAAGAAAAGAAAATAAACATAGAAGTGAAAAAATATGTATGTATATGTATACGTAAGATAACCCAAAGACTTCTTAATTCATTTTTGCTTCGCTTGAATGTACCTGAAAATATATATTAATTATGTGTTCCCTTTAGCATTCAAAAGACATATGAAATGCAATGAAAAAGGTCTCATATTAACAATGAGTAAAAAAATATTTTTGTCCTAGGCTTGAGAGTTATTTTAAGGCAAAATGATACGGGGACAGATATTAAAAAAAATATTTTGAAAAGTTTTAACCAAAATACTTTTTAGTATTATAAGAAATAAATCCTCATATTGTTTGTGAATTGTGCAAAATAGAGTTCCTAGACTCAGAAGAAGAACTAAAGCACATGTTTACGTACCTTGTAGAGAAATAGGTATTTCAAGACGACTGTTCCATAATACCAAGACCTAGACGGAGTAAGTTGAATTGCTCATGCTTTAACGGTTTGGTGACGATGTCGGCTATGTTGTCTTCGGATGACACTTTCTCAATAGAAATGCTCCCTTTTTGAACATTATCTCTTAAGAAGTTATGACGAATCTCTATATGTTTGGTACGAGAATGCAACACCGGATTTTTTCTAAGATATATAGCGCCTTTGTTGTCGCAGAGAATGACAATGTCACTTAGATGGATGTCGTAGTCAACTAACGCTTGTTTCATCCATAGTGCTTGTTGGCATGCTTTACCGGCGGAGACATATTCAGCTTCGGTTTTTGAGATAGCTAATGTCGTTTGCTTCTTTGAAAACCAAGATGTTAAGCAACACCCCTTAAAGGTGCAAACACCACTTGTACTTTTACGGTCAACATAATCACCTGCATGGTCAGAATCTCCATATACAATAGTTTCTACCCCCGTCCCTTTAGGATACCATAATCGTATTTGAGTTGTACCCTTAATATATCTAAATATTCTTTTGACGACTTCTAGGTGTGAAGTTTTAGGGTCTTCTTGAAACCTAGCACAAAGACATACACTAAACATGATATCCGGCCGACTAGCCGTAAGGTAGAGAAGACTACCAATCATGCCACGGTATTTGGTGTTATCAACGGATTCACCGTCTTCATCTTTGGTGAGTTTTGTATCGGAGGACATTGGTGTTCTTATTGGTTTTGACTCACCTAATCTGAATTTCTTTTAAATTTCTTTTATGTATTTGGATTGATTGAAGAAGATACCATCTTCTAGTTGTTTAATTTGTAGACTAAGAAAGAAACTTAATTCTCCCATCATACTAATTTCAAACTCATCATGCATGATTCTTGAAAAGTCATCACACATGTCTTGACAAGTTGATCCGTATATTTGAACAATAATATCGTCCACGTATATTAAGATTCAATCTTATATGAATTCTTATAGATGAATCTTATATGAATCTTACCGATTTTAATTTAAGTTTTAAAGATTTAGATTCAATCTTATATGAATTCTTATGGATGAATAAATAGTACGAAGCAATAAATAAAGTAAGTAAAGAATGCAAGTAAAGTAAAGGATAGAAAGTAGCGACACAAGTGATTTATAGTGGTTCGGCTACAAGGACACCTTCCTTGCCCTACCCCACTCCCTGACTACCCCACTCGAGAGTTCAAGCACTATGTCAACAAGCTCCTTCAAATTGGCGGAGAATCCTCACAACGTTGCTTACACTTTTTCAGGTACAAAGCTAAATACCGAGTTCTTCCACAAGGTAGAACTAAACCTTTACACAACTATTACACAACAACTATGTGAAATATGAAATACAAGATATGCTATTGAAATCTTGTGGATGGACAAATCAATCAATGGCCCTTTGCTTGGATGACTTGTAGAGTAGCGTGATCTCGCCTTCGTGAAGGACCTAAAAGAGAATCACAATAAAAAAGAGAAGAACTACTAGAATGATAAAGTGATCAGAGGTTAGGAGAGTGAGATCATATATGAGAGAGTTGTAAGAAGAAGGGTGAGAAAAAATGAAGAAATGGCTCACTATTTATAGGCAAAATAGCCTTCTATTCCACGGTTCCGGCGAATCCCTCACCCAAAGGATCCGGCCAGTGCAATTCCAGGGATCCGGCTGTCTGGGTCAGTTTAGTCCGGATTTTGGGTTGCAAACCGGGTTATGGGTTATGGGTTATGAGCCATGGGTCATGGACTTTGGGTCATGGGTAACGAACAAAATACAATGTATCTAGACAATGGGTCATGGGTCATGGGTCATGGGTCTTGGGTCATGGACATTGGGTCATGGATAATACCCAACATTATTTCATGCATGATGTTATGCAATGGGTCATGGGTTATGGATTTAGCTCCATGGGTCATGGATATTACCCAACCTATTACATATTTTATTACAACATTTATATAAATGACCAAATGTATATACTTTGCAAAACAACATGTATTCTTATAATTTTACTTATAATAACTTTTTATTATTTATTTGTATTAACAATGTCTTCAATGATGAGCGTTTGGTGAAAATTGATATTTAAAAGTAAGTATTTAGAACTGAATGTGAATTTGCACCAGAGTTTCAGCTAAGGATGTTAACGAGTCAAGCACCAGGAATGTCAACGAGTCGAGCTTTTAACGTGCTACTCGAGCTCGAGCTCGTTTAGCTCGAGTCGAGCTTCATAAATTTCGAGCTCGATTCAAGCTCAAACAAAATGTAGAGCTCGAATATTTTCATGAGGCGATCTTTTAAAACTAATATTTAGCTCGACTCGTTTAGTTATTCGAGCCGAACGAGCCAAACGAGCTACTCGAGATAATCGAGCTAAATATGTAGTTCCAAAATATTTTTATTGTGCAATTTTAAATACCAATTGTATTAGGGCCAATGACTTAAATAAACCAAGAGAATTTTTTTTCCATTGCATAGACTATTTTCTCTATTCGGAAAAAAAAATCAAATATAGACTGCGCCTACTCGATTCCAGTTTTATTTGTTGCTCGACTTCATTTTTTTACTCGACTCTAGTTTTATTTTTTGCTTGACTTCACTTTTTGGAAAAAAGAGACGAAATCTAAAGGTTGGAAATCAAGGGCTTTTTTTTTTTTTTGGTTTCATTAACTCTTAGTATTGTAGATTAAAATTAAAATCAAAACTAATGATATGTTAAACTCCAATTACATCAAAGATCTATGCTTTATAATATAAACTAGTAAATTTGGGCTTTTGTTTTATAGAACTCACTTCTTTTTAAAGGGTTTTTGTAGTAAATATATAACTCCAAATCATAATTAAGTAGAGGATGAGGGTGAATCTCACATCTTAGTCCGTTACAGACAAACAAAAGCACATATTGTGCTTCAAACAAAATCTATCATAAAAAAGAGACAGACCAATCTAATAAACCTACCGAAATAAAACACCAACAACAAAACTAGAGTTACTTCCTAACACTACCACAGATGCAGATGTCATCACACGTTACAAAAAGCAAGTTGTTCCTCAGTTAAGTTATTAACATCATACTAGTAACTATCATAATCTTCATACTCAAGGAGACTTGCATCATTAACTCCTCCATCAAAATGATTCGAGCTAGCCATATATCGAACCATGTCATTATCAATATCCTTGACTTCATCACTATCAGAAGTTTCCCCTTGCTTTTCTATAGTAGTACTAGATTCACATACCGGTGTCACAATAGCCTCCTTTTGCATAGGAAACTTTGATCTACAAGATTTTAGCGGGTTCCCATCAATACCCAATAGCACAAGCTTCCCATCAAACATTTGACTTTCTATATCATTAATCCTTTCAGCCAGAGATGTAGTACTTGGAATACTAAACGCTGAAGCTTTACGACATGTCCTTCCTCCACATCCACCATAGTGCTTAATACATCAAACGAATTTGAAGTGGAAAGAACCGTAGTATCATTTTTATCATTAGTTACCTTCGGTTTCCTTGGTTCCTTATATTAATAAGCGAACTTAGTCTTCGACCCAATTTGAACCCACATATAGCTTGCCTGCGTGTTTTCGGGATAGCATCTGAGACAAGTTTCTTAGAACATTCATTAAGAACGTGACCGAATACCTTACAACTTGAGCATATTGGAGGTGTTCACTCACACTCAATACGGATATTGTGCATAGTATACCCCTCACCCTCAAATTTTGGTACTGCCACCACGAGGGAGTGTTTCAACTCCGCACCAGATCTTAACTCAATCATAGTACGTGCATAACTCGACATACCCCAAGACTCCATGCACATAGTGGAGGTGTAAGAATCTAGCAACAATGAGGTTCCTAGTTTGATTGTAATAGCACTCTAGCCATCTTCTGTGAAATATGAATATCATTAAGCTTAACTCAAACCAAAACATTACATCCTCCTTCATAATATTCACATCCGATGACCATCTTTTCATAATTAATGACAAGTTGTGAGTTAACTACATTCTCTTTTTTTTGTTTCACTCAACTAATGTGTGAAATGATTTTTTTCATTTAAACTTACAAGAATTATTAGATTGGTATAATATTCATGAATAATTTAACCTTAATTGCTTTTAGTCATGTATCAAATATATTGTTATTCTTTTATTTCATTGGGAAGAATTTCATATATCTCCCTATTTTGCATTAAAATTACATATATATCCAAGCTAACATAAAATTTGCATATAGATTCAATCTAAAACTTAAAGTTACATATATATATATATACATCCAACTTAACTTAAAAATTCTATATATATCCAATCTAAAACTTAAATTTAGCATATATGTCCAAATACCCAATTTACATATAATTAAAACCATAAAATATATATTAAATATCATTTGATTTTAAAATAACGATTGTACCCTTGTTTCTTTTTTCGTTATAATTACACATAGGCGTGTTATTCGCGTCGGGTTCAAGTCAATTCGGGTCGAGGCTAAAATAAGGGGTAATTATGAGAATGCATGTTTTGCTCAAGGTGTCAACACTTTTTAGGAAAAAAGTTGGGGTATTTCCAAAATAGACTTTGAGACTTGCGACTTTTTCCTTCCAATCTAAGAGTGCCAAGTGTCCTGACACTTTTCAGAACCCAATCATTGGAATTACCTTTTCGTACCTATGATTTATAATCGACTTATATCCAGCGACTTTTTAAGATTCGAGCGATTTTTTTTTTGATATTTTCGAGGAAAAAGTCAAACTTTGGAAAGTATTATTTTATTCCTTTAGCATCTTCCCAATGCTGAGCGACTTAAGCGAATTACTTTGAGCGCCTTTTTTAACTTTGTACTTTTGTACTTTTATATTTTTTTTACATAACTTTTAAATATTTTTTAAATTACAATGACTATTGTATCCTTGACTATTTTTACATTCTTTATTGCTAAATAGAGATTCATCAACACTTTTAAGTAGTCTGCACAAGAAGGATCAGACCCAAATACCTGCAGCATGATCTCCATCAATTGCCATTCAGCATTAAAAGAAAGTTGAAACTTTTAAGGGTAAAATCATACCTTTATAACTTCACTTGACAGATATAAGAAACATGGTTGATGATGCTGTTTATCAACACCTTCACCTCCGGTATCAACACCTTCACCTCCGGTATCAACACCTTCACCTCCGGCTATCAACACCTTCATCTCTCATCTCTGGTTATCTCACCATCTCCGGTCAATTCACCGTCGCCGAAGGTATTATTTCTCTAATTTTAATATACATATAATAATTTGGGTTTCATTTACACCGATTGTTGTGTAAATGAGCTTCGATTATCACCAATTGTTGTGTGGACTTAGTATGCAATAGTGCGAGTCCCATATTGATTAGAAGTTTAATTTCTCGAAGTTATTGATAGGAAAACTTATTGAACTTGCAAGAATCAAAACACAAGCAGTAGAATCAAAACAAGCTAGCAGTGGTAACGACAAGAAACTAGCAGTGGTTTCGAGAAACGTAGCAGTGGTTACCTAAATATACTAGCAGTGGTTTAGTAACACTAGCAGTGGAATAAAATAAAGTAGCAGTGGTTACCTAAATATACTAGCAGTGGTTTAGTAACACTATCAGTGGAATAAAATAAAGTAGCAGTGGTTACCAAAATATACTAGCAGTGGTTTGGTCAGTGTCTGTTCGTCCATCTTTATGCCACTAACCTTGAGCTTTTACGAAATATATGTAAAGTAAGTCTTCTTTGTGATGTAGCCAAATGCATTTAAGGATAAGTTTGTGTTTGAGTATTTGATATTGTGTGTTTCGGTTTGATCAGCTATAAGTTTCGTTTCGTCAAAGATAAGATAATTTTGTTGAGGTTAAGCAACCATAATTAGTAGAATTCTGCAGTTTAAGTGTTTGATATTAGCTCCTGCGTGTGTGATTTGGTATATGCGTTATAGTTCATTGATGAGTGTCTAAATACTCATCATTTTTGTACTATCTAGACTGCAAAAACATCTGAAAACACTCATAAACACATAAAAATGATGAAAATATCACAAACAAGTGTTTTATATGTTTTAAATGCAAAAACATCAAAATCTGATGAAAAACGTATCAAGTTTGCATAATTGGCAGTTTTAGTCCCCCAAGTTTCAAAAGTTGTCAAAACTAGTCCTTGGTAATTCAAAAACTTGTAAAATATCATTTTAGGTCCATGAGATTCAAAAGTTGTCAAAACAAACCCTTTAAAGTTTAAAATTTACAAAATGACAACTTTAGTCCCTGAAATTTGGAAAATGTCAAATATAGTCCTTGGTTAATTTAAAAAGTGAAATTTATCAAAAATAAACCTTGTACTATTTATAAAATGACAAAATTGGTCCTTATGATAAACTTTTGGAAAATTACAAGTTTGGTCCTTAGAATTTCAAAGTTGACAATTTTAGTCCTTGGACTTATTAAAAATGGAATTTTATGAAACATTTGTCCTTGTACTAACCATACTTGGCAGGTTTAGTCCTTATTACAACTTTGGAAAAGTTGCTTGTTCAGTCCCTAAAAAAATCCAAATTACATAAATGGTCCTTGTGCTAACTTTAATACCAAACGGACCCTTTTATGACTAAAAACCCAACACAAAACACAAGCCCAATACCCAGCCAAGCCCAAACCCAATTTTTAAAATCTAAAAAACCGCCAGTACTGTAGCACTACCTCTCCCACGCCTGCAATTCAATACCACCATGGTTTTTGACCACCACCTCATCACCCTTACCTTTCCAGCTGTTTTCCCACTTGATTACATCCCCCCTCCACCTCTACATCAATCCAAACCCAATTAATGCAAAGAACCTGCTATATTGAAAAATGGCGCCAAAAGTTAAATTGATGGCTAGGATATGTTGCAGTGATCCAAAGGCTGAGATTATTGATGGGAAAGACCAAGTGGGACCCACAGAGTTCTAGAAGTCATCTATAAAGAAGAAAGAAGACTGAAGGATAGGTTGTCAAAGTTTTAGACCAAAATTCGTAGTGTAAACTTTAAATTCTGTTGTTAACTTTTAAATTCAGTTTTATTTTCAAAGTTGTATCATGTTTAATGGTTAATGAAAGTTATTTCAATAGTTCTCAGTTTCAGTTTTCAAGTTTGAATTCAATCTTTAGCATTTTCAAGCAAAATTGACACTTTGCTTTAATCTTGTTGAATATTGTTGTTCTTGTTCATTTGATCTCATTTCAGTCACCTTTTAAGTTTTTTGAAGCTTTGTTATCATTTAGAGGACTTGTACTTAGTTTACTTAAAAAACATAAAAATCAAAGAAAATAGAAATAAAAAAAAAAGGAGTGTTCATGATGATGAAGGCTTGGAGCAGGGTTGCTCATGGATTGCCCTGGGTTAGATGCTTCTTGGGAAGCAACAGGGTTGGATCTCAGTCCTTGGTTCCTTGTTTACATTTGAATTCCAAATTGTAAGTTATTTCTTGGAAATTTGCATATTCTAGTTAAAGTGCTTAAAATCTGTTAATGTTAGCTTAATCCTACTTAAAAACAGTTAATATAAAGTTTTAATCATTTGTATGGTCTTATTCAGTGGAAATCTTTGAAAAAGCTTTTTAACAGTCTCATACAGTGGTGTTTGGATTGTGCTTATAAACTGTGTTAGAGGTGATTTGTAATATTGTTCTAGTTTGATACATGTCTGTTTAGTTACTAATAGCTCATTTCAAGCATAAAACTCAGTCCTTGTTAGTAGAAAAGTCAAAATTCCAAATCAAATTCCTTGACAGTTAACTGTCAAGGATTTTCAAGTTCAAATCCTTTAGGTTGGTTCATAATTAGTATACTCAGCTTAATCTAGTCTTAATATAACCTAATACATCATAATTAACAAGTAAGATCAATCACAAATTCATAAAAGTCAATTTTTAGTGTTAATCAAGAAGTCAAACCTGTCCTGTGCACAAGTTTTACAAGCTTTTTCAATAGCTTGTCAAAAGCTATTTAGTGAGTTCCAGCCTGTGTAATTTAGCTTATAGGATAGCTCACCTAGCTATCTCAAGGTCCCAGTTTTCATTTTCCAATTTGCAGCTTATCCAATAAGCCTGCAAGTGCTTTTTAGATTTGTCCAGTTCATGTGTACACCAGCTATTCAGTTTTCATAAGTTTTTCAAAAGCTCCTCATAAGCTCATTAGTGAATTCTACAGTTAGCTTTTTAGCTTTTTGGAAAGTTTAACTGGTGAGCTTGATGTTTCCAGTGATCATTTTTATTTTCTAGCTTATTTAAGTGCTTGTTTTCAGCTTTCTTTTAAGACCCTTTTTCAAAAATCTGTCCTGTGCACAGAGTTGCATACCCATTTCACAAGCTTCTTACAAGCTTAATAGTGGAAGCTAAACTTAGTAAATTAGTTTTTTAGAAAGTTCAGCTGGTCAACTTGCTTATTCCAGTGTTTATTTCCATTTTTTAGCTTATATA
Organism: Chrysanthemum seticuspe; assembly: GCA_019973895.1. Taxonomy (NCBI): domain Eukaryota; kingdom Viridiplantae; phylum Streptophyta; class Magnoliopsida; order Asterales; family Asteraceae; genus Chrysanthemum; species Chrysanthemum seticuspe. The sequence goes on from BPTQ01000002.1 coordinate 227,403,811, forward strand.
AGTGCTTAAATTTTAGCTATAAGTTGTTTAGAAACCCAACAGTTCACTGTGTAAAAACAGCTTAACTGTGTGCTTATTTTAAGTTATTCAGTGCTTATTTCCTATCCAATTTGTTTTTCCAGTGTCATTTTAGCTTATTAAACAGGTTCTTAGCTTATTTCAGTTTTCATTTAGCTTATTTAGTAGCTTATATAGCCATTTGACTAATAACTTGAGCTTATTCTCATTTTTGTTCAACTGTTGATAAATCATAAGCTGAAACTCAGCTTATTAGTCAGTTTTATTAAAAGTCTTAGTTATAAAATTTGCTTATTTAAGTATGTTTAATAAGTTTGTAAAATAAAAATTGAAAAATAAAATGTTTGGCAAAAAGGTGGGGAGGCAGGCTCGAACCTGAGACCTCCCACCTTATGAGAGTGATAGTGTGTACCTGGATGCCATGCGCCCTTGGGACTTTTTTCTGTTATTTCTATACACAATAAATCTCTTATATACATTTTGCCAGTTTAAGCTTATACGACTTATTTAGCTTATTTCAAGCTTATTTAAAGTAGCTTTTTCAGTTTTTGTATTTTTTATAAATTTGTATTAGTATTAAGTATTTTATAAAAAAGTTTCAGATTTTTCTTAATAGTTTTAGTATTTTTAATCATTTAATTAGTGTAAAATCTTATTTAATTCATAATAAAAAATATAAAAGTCTAAAAAATATAAATCTTTTTTCTAAAATTTTCTTTTATCATATAGTATGTAATAAAATTAGTTTTACATTCATAGGCCTTTTATTTCATAAATTTTACGTTTTTGCTTGCGCTCCAGCGTAATTTTTAAACGTAACGCTCGTTTTCATTTTAAACCACGTTTTTAGGTAATTTAAGGTTACGTTTTAGTTAAGATAGTTTATTTAAGTCATTTAGTTTTATAAAATCATAAAACATCATTGTAAAAATAGTGATAGCATTTATTTAATATATTTTAACTTTTTAATTTCTTTTAAATTTGCATTTAAGTCGCTGTAATTTGTAGATCTTTTCTTTAGGTAATTATCCATCGAAATCCTTACTGATCACTATCCTTAGTGATCATTCTATCATCTGAAGTGTTTAAACACCAATTCATCCTCCGTGGGACTTAACGACCCAGGAATTCCCTATATTCCTCTGATCTAAATTGTATTTGGTGTGTGAGCTGTTTTGAGTTTCTTACGGTTGGTCATTCACAAGTGGCTAGCTTGCGTGAGATAACTTGACGGTTTTGCACCGATCATTCATTGCGTGAGAATTAGCCTAACTGCCTAAGTTTAATTAAGTTTTGCAAGGAATATGAGTAGAATTCTGCCATTTTAGTATTTGATAGTAGTGTTTGTTTTGGTACGATGAGTTATATAGTTTAGTTTCATGAAAGTTGACCCAAGTTTATTGAGGTGCTTCTATTAGGATTAGTAGAATTATGTGACTGTGTTTCGCACGATTGTTAGTGTGTGTTGTCTTCGTATGATGAATTATGTAATTCATTTCGTGAGAGTTAACCTAAGTTTATTGAAGTGTTTCAGTCACGATTCGCAGAATTTTGTGATTGTTTTTGCGTGTAAATGTATATGAATATCTGGTAGTAGTGTGTGTATGTGTTTTCATATCATAAGTTATGTACTTCAGTTTCTGAGAGTTGATCTATGTTCGTTAAGGTGTTGCAGTAAGTATTAGTAGGAATTTGCAATTGTATTTCTGATAATTGTTTGCAAATATTTAGTAAATCGATGTCTTTTAGGACGAGTTGCATAAATCGTTTTGTGAGAGTAAACCTATGTTTATTGTGGTGTTGCAATCCGTATTAGTAGAATTTTGCAATCGTGTTTGGATTACTTATATTTAGAAAATTGATAGGAGCGCGTGCATGTGTCATCATATGATAAGTTCTGTAATTCATTTTGTGAGATCTAATCAAAGTTTATTGAGTCGGTAAGGATTAGTAGAATTGATATGGAAGTCTTTGGAATAAAAACTGTTTCAGTTTGAATGTATTTTGACTTCGGGGTTTTATGGTGGAGTGTGATCAAGTATACATCGATTTGAACTTGTACTCTTTGTTACAAGTGTCTGTATTATCATGATCTGATTACAGACTCATCTTGGACTGGAATGCACATAGGAATATGTCAGCCAATGATGGAGTATGTCAAAAGTTGTAAGGTTGAAATGACAACTGGCACATGCCCTCGCTTATTGGGTACATTGGAGAATATAAGAAAGGTGACAAGGGATGGAAGGGTAGAATTGGAACAAGCAAGAAAAAAGGTTAGATTAGCAGAAGAAAGGAAGCTTGAAGCATTGAGTAAGCTGAAAGAATCAGAAGAAAAATTAAAGAAAATGAGACAATACATGGGGCTCTCCATCAATGATAAAAAGGAATCTACTGGTCATTATTCCAAGAACAAAGTAAGTCCTCGCCTTGACACTCACAGTTAGAGACTTATGTGCTATTTTATACCTTTATCGATGGCATTTATTGAACTATTTATCAGTCCTTTTCTTATCAATCCTTAAATGCTTATATGCTAATCGACATTATAAAACTTAATCACACTAACAAGCTAAAAAGAAGAAAAACAGAAATTGAAGATTGCCCTTTTTGAACAGGTTGCGTAACGAGTTGGATGGTAGGGTAATGGCCTAATGGGTCAAAATGGGTAAACTTCTAATATGGCTTGGGTCTGAATGTCTGATAGACATAACATAACTTTTTTGTACACTAATTGAATTTCATTAATATATAATATATATGATTTCAAAGACTATCACTAACATTTTGAGCTATCATTTATTGGGTAAAGTTTAGGAGGTCATTTGTTGAGGATTATTTGAATGATGAGCATAAGTTTAAGGCGTAGTTTTGATATATCAGTTTGTATTTATCGTATCCAATTCTAGGTCCTACCAATCTTTGTATATATATAGGGGCATAGGAAGTAAGTTGATGTTTCCTTAGTCTCAACTATAACGTGATGGTTTCCACTATGCTTTCCAAAATTGAAGTTCGTATATCAAAGTATTAGTTGCTAACTGGTAAAAATGAAAAGTCAGATTGAAAATTTAGCAACAAATGAATATTGCATTACTTTTGGTACAACATAATCGGAAGCTAGGCATTTTATTTTGGGAGTATTCAATTATGGATCAAATGAAAGAATACTGTAACTTTGTTATGTATTGTAGTCTTTATAACTTACTGGATGTCGCATGTCTTTTTGATGAGGCTGGGAAACTTTTGGGTTCTGCTAGCAGTCCAATACAAATTTGGAAAGAAGGCGATTGTGTTAAGGTAATAAAGATTTTGAAGGAACAAAGGCTTTGGTTCCGATTGTTTCTAATGAGAGGGTTCAGGTGTGTATTCTGTTTTTATGCTTATTATTTACGGTCACTCAATTTTGTATAGTTTCAGTGACCAACTATTTGTAAATTTTCAGGTTGCAAGGGAGAACTATAATTTATAGACGAGCCTCCTCATGTGGCAATGACCTGAAACATATAAGATGCCCATCTTTATCAGTCCTTGCAAGGTGATTGTAACACGGGCCACTTTTTGGCTGTGGGGAACGACTGAAAAAACAGCCTAGAGGGGGGCGACTTCGGGCTGATAGTGCTCGCAAAAAATATGTGAGTTTATCAAGCTTTTGTGATCTAACTTTCATTTTGAAGCATGAGTTGTATCTTTTTAAAACACCTTATTCAAAGTTGTGGTGTACTTGGGAAAACATTCATCGATCATATGGTAAAACATAGGACAACATACAAGATAATGTAACTTCAGGAGAAATGTTGGTTGGGCCAGCAAAAGTTTTCTTCATGGATGAAATCTCAACTGGTTTGGACAGTTCAACTACGTATCAGATAGTCAAATTTATGAAACAGATTGTTCATGTTAGGAATTAGAAATTCCAGGTATTAAAGAGTCGGTCACCTCAAGTATATGTAATCGTTAGAAAGCTCGTAGTCGTAGTTATTTTAAGTTAAGTAGTATTTAGTTAAGTAACACCGTGGAGGACGGACGGGTCTTTACCCACTGTATGCCTGATCCACAGCCCGATGTGTGGCATTTTATGTAAGACTATAAATACTCTCTACCTTGCAAGGTAGAGAGTTGGAGCTCATAATAAGAATTTTCTTTCTCTCACTAAAGTTCCCTAAACCTCTAACTTTCTCTCTCTAGAATTCCACTTATTCGCCACCTTGTTGTTATGGTTTGATGTGTATGTGAAAACTAATATCTTACAATTGGTATCAAGAGCCATGGTTAGATCATATCTTGCACATCTTTGGATTTCTAGTGGTTTTTAGGTGGTTTTTAAGTTTGAAAAAGTTTAGTGGTTTGTGCATCATTTGGTTGATTTCTTGTGTTAAAGTTTGGATTTTGTTAGTACTTTTATGTTTAGAATCTTCACAAGTGTTTAGGTTTTCATTTGGTAAGCTTGAATCATCTTGGTTGGGTTGTTTTTGGATTGAAAAGTGATGTTTATGAGTTTTTTCTTGCTAGCGACTTAACACACGGAATTCTTTCTTCGTAGCGACTTGCTTTACAAATTTGTAGCGAGTTACTGTTTTAGACCTAGCGACTTAGAACTAGCGACTTACAGTACAAGTAGTGGACTTTCCACCACAGGTAGCGACTTGGAGGTAGCGACTTGGTCTGTAGCGAGTTGCTATTTAGCGACTTGTATCTTTAGCGACTTGAGTAGCGAAGTGCTGCCAAAATTTTGCTAGCGACTTAAGGCTTAGCGAGTTACTACTTAGCGACTTGCATTGTCTAGCGACTTGGGTGATTGTTTACGGTTTTCTCTTGATTTAGTAAAATCCCGTGAAAGAATCTATTTCCCGGTTTAATCATAGAGTTATAAAATCCCGTATAATCTGTTAACATGTCTACCAACGTTCCTACTATCATCTCCACTGTTGCCGAGGATGTTCAAGCAGCTGGCTCAGATACTCGTCCACCCATGCTTGACAGAACTGACTACGATTCTTGGGCTCAACGAATCAGATTGTACTGCCTTGGAAAGGAAAATGGTGTCAACATTCTCAAATCCATTGATGAAGGACCGTATCGAGTTGAGACGACTAGAGATGTACTTGATACTGCTGAAGATGGAACTCTGATTTACGGAATGGACAGACCAAAGATGTATGATGAGCTTGATGATAAGGAGAAAAAGAGATTCGATGCTGATATCAGGGCTTCTAACATTGTTCTTCAAGGTCTTCCTAAAGACATCTACAAGCTGATCAATCACAACACCGAAGCAAAAGCAGTATGGGATAATGTCAAGATGCTTCTCTCAGGTTCAGAATTAACTATGGAAGACAGACAATCACAACTCTATGACGAATTTGAACACTTCAAGATGAAACCAGATGAGAGTGTCTATGAGTACTATGTGAGATTTCATAAGTTGGTGAATGACATGAGGAACATCAGAATGACTATGCCTAACATTCAGCTGAACTCAAAATTTGTGAACAACATGAATCCCGAATGGCACAAGTTTGTCACCTCTGTGAAGCTCACTAAAGGATTGAAGAAAACAAATTATGAGCAACTCTATGCCTTCCTCCTTCAGAATGAGAGACATGCCATGTTTGAAAAATTGGTTCTTAATCAGTTCAAAACCAACCAGGGAGAGACAAGGTCGTCTAATGACTCAACTGCCTTCTACTCAAACATCGGAATCACTACCAAAGCCTCACAAGTCATACCCATGGGAAATGGTAATCACAAACTAATTCCTGATCCTACGTTCAAACAAGCTGATGCTGATGCACACGTGGGTAGCTTCATTAATCAACTAGCTCTTCTGATTAGTCAAAACATGAATTCTCTCCCACAAACCAATAACAACCTCAGAACAGCATCTAACCCACACAATCAAGCTATTGTTAAAGATGGGAGGATCGTGGTGCAACCAGTTCAGGAAAGACAGTATGATCAGGGAAGAGGAGGAGCTGGTAGAGGTTATGTTGGTAATCAGAATCGAGGAAGGAATGGTAATCAAGTTCAAGCTAAGCCGATCAAATGTTATAACTGTGGTGGTGAGGGACACATTGCAAGGAACTGCACATCTCCAAAGCGTCCACAGAATGCTGATTACTTCAGAGATAAGATGCTGCTTGTATAAGCTCAGGATAATGGTGCTGCTTTGGATGAAGAGGAATTGCTGTTTCTAGCTGAGGGCAATGCCAAGACCTATGATGCAGATGTGGATGAGCAGCCTATTCAAGAGATAGGTCACAATCATCAGAATGCCTTTCAAGTCGCTGATTGTGATGCATACGACTCTGATGTGGATGATGGACCTACTGCACACACAATCTTTATGGCTAGCATTTCTCCAATGGTTTCTCCCAAGGTCTCCTCTTCACCACAAGCTGGCCCATCCAAAGACAAACTCATCTCAGAGGTACTAAAACTATACGATGATGCTGATATGCAAAAGATGCATGACAAAGTACTATCAACTGAAACTATTGAATCAAATATTGAAAATATGGGTAATATCAATGTTGTCCCATACGATCAATATGTGAAACAAAGTGAAAGTGAAGTTGTACCAAGTGATGCATCTCCTGCAGTCAACAATGACTATATTTTTGATGAATACACTGCCTGTGCCCCTGATGAGTCTGTAATTTCTGAACTAAATGCCTATAAAGAACGTGTTGCTATTTATGAACAACGTGCAAAATTTGAGTTGACCACTCGTGAGCAGGAAATGGATGACCAAGTGCATACAATCATTAGAAAAAGTAATTTTCGAGAAGAAGTATTAAAACAAGAGTTAAATTCCTTGCAAGAAAAGCTTTCTAAAACTGCTAAGCAAAAACAAGAACTTCAAGAAAATGTGAAAATGCTTAAGCAAGAATTTAATGCAAAGGAATCAAAACTCTTGAAAGATTTTTCTAATCTGAAAACTTTGAAAAACAAACTTGAAAACAAGTTGTACATACAAGGGAACACCATTCAGACTGCTCACATGATCACTAAGCATAGGGTCTTAAGCGATAAGCATAGCATTCCCCTTGTTAAGGAACCAAATCCAGAGGTCATTAAAAGGGTAGAAATGCTCATAAGGTTCTGTATGATGGCAATGAAATCCTTAAACCTAGACAGAAACCTAGTTGCGTTGAGTGCACTGAGGAAGATAAGAAATCAGATGAAGTCACTAGGGAAAAATTGAACAAGAAATTAGATGATCCTAAATGTAGAGAGAAGAAAATAAAGATCACACCCCATGATTACAAGAAGGAAAATTGGATTTCCTTGAACATGTTTAAGCCTCAGACATTGTTGACTCCCGAACAAGTTTTCTGGAAACTGGATTTAGATAAGCAGAAAGCTGAAAGTATTGTTGAAACAAACCCTCCCCTTTGGAAAATGCCTAGAGCAACTGTGTATCCTCCTAATACACCTATGCATCTTGTTCCTAGAACAATTGCCACTAAAAGCAAGACCTTAATTAGCCAATATGTTATATTTCAACTATTTGTTGATTTTGAGAAAACTTGCAAGAAAAGGATCACACCCACTGGTATAACGGAAGGAGAAAGGGGTTTTGAGCAAATGAAAGAATGTTATTTAACTGAGGTCATGCCCTTCTTTAAACTTCTAAAAGATCACTTTGAAAGTCTTAAAAAGGGGATAGAAACTTATATTAAGGGAATGGAAAAGGAATTTGATGCAATGATAGTTGAAGTTAGTGAGTATGAGCGAGCACTAAAATATAATGAGATTGAGAGGAAGAACTTGCATACACTAAATGAGAACCTGATTTCTGAATGTATTGCTCAAGATGTGTTTTTCACTGCTACAAACTGTTCCATTAATGCTTCCAAATTTCATGAAATATCGGTTGCCCTGAAAGTCTCCCATGATCGTGTCATTGAGCTTGAAAAAACTAATTCTGAACTAAACGAGAAAATTGAACTGGATGATCACGACAATTTGGTTAAACATTTTTCTAAACTAGAAGTTGAGCATTTTAATTTACAACTAAAATATCAACATCTTAAAGAAAATGTCAAAACTTCAAATATCAAGACATCCTCAGATGCTCCAGAGTTTGATGCAGTTTTTCAAATTAACAAACGTGATGAACAGATTCAAGCTCAGTGCAACACGATCAGAAAGTTGAAAGCCCAAATCTCTCAATTAAAGGGTCAAACAAACAATATGACAGGCTCCCAAATGCCTCCTCCTTTAGATTCTCAGAATTCTCAAACGTTTCATCTGCAAAACCTAGTAAATGCATTACAAAAGGAAACGAAAGTTTTCTAGAAGAAAATGAAAAGGTTAAACGTCATTTCAATGAGTTATTTGAATCAATAAAGATCACTCGTAACAAAAATAACGAACAAGTAGCTTCATTGCAAAAGGAAATTGAGAATCTGAAGAGTCAGGTAAAAGGGAAAATGCCAATGACCAATGGGGAGAATGGTGTATCAAAGGTTCACTCTTGTGATAAATATGCTTTGTCTGTGAAATATGTCCCTCCTCATCTAAGGAACAACAAACTTGCTATTCAAACATACTTCTCATCCCTTAAGGATTGCTTAGAATGTCTGCGTGAGATTGTTGAAGAGGATAAGTTAGAGAAACCTCATGATAATACAATTGGACATGCATGCTTATATGCCAAACGATCTCAAGAAATCTTAGAATGCTTGATCACAATATGCCCAAAATCATTAAGTGAGAGAGTTAATCCTTTGATTCCATGCTCGATGCCTAATGCCAAGTATGATATTCATTCGATTCCCAAAGTTTTGAATGTGAACCGTAATGTGCCTTTAAGTAGTTCAGACTCCATACCTGTCAATGCTAAGAAAGAGAACTCAAGTGTGCCTTCTAGGAGTACTAATCTCAGTACCTCTAGTTTTAAGAAAGTGAACCTTAGTGTACCTGCATGTAGTTCAGATCCCAGCACATCTAAACAGGTGATGCAAAGAGTAGTTAAACCAACTAATGTTCCCATTCCCTCTACAGGAGTAATCAGTGACATTAAAGGAAGCAGGTCAAAGTCTCAAGACAATACAAGGAATGATAGGACCTCTCAAGCTAAGAGTGTGCACTGGAAGAGAGTAGAAGAACAATCTAGGAACTTTAAGCTTGAATCGAATAAAATGAATCGTGTTGATTCTAGTATTAGCCATAGGCGTACTGTAATTAATTCGAATTCCGATACTATTTGCAAACCTTGTACTGATGTCTGCCTGAATTCTGTTTCTAATCATGAATGTGGTGTTAATGTTCTGCCTAATGATGTTAATTGTCCAGTTAATATTGTTAATGCTAAAATTCATGCTAAGAAGGCTAAAAGGCAAAAACGAAAGAAAGTTAGAAAACAGTGGAAACCCATAGGAAGAACATTCAGTAAAATAGGCTTTTATTGGATACATGTTGGTCATAAGACTAATCAGATAATGCCCACTAGAAAATGGATGCCCACTGGTAGAACTATTCCCTTAAGAAGTGAGCACACTGTAAACAGGGCTAATACAGACACTAGTACTGCATCTATTCACAATGATCCCATTGCCTCATTTTCTGATATAAATGCCTCTATTTCTGATGTGGGTGTTCCAACCATTGTTACTAACCAAATGGAACCCATTCTTGCATGGGGATCCCAATTATCCAGTTATCCATTCTTGTCTGTGTTCAACTGCAGATCGTTCAAATCGTTCTGTGGTACCTGGACTCAGGCTGTTCCAAGCATATGACTGGAGACCGGTCGCGGCTCATGAACTTCGTGAGCAAATTCATCGGGACTGTTAGATTCAGTAATGATCATTTCGGTGCAATCATGGGTTATGGAGATTACGTTGTTGGTGATAGTGTCATCTCTAGAGTATACTATGTGGAAGGTCTGGGTCATAATCTGTTCTCTGTTGGTCAATTCTGTGATTCTGATCTAGAAGTAGCCTTCAGAAAACATACTTGCTTTGTTAGAGATCTTAATGGTAAGGAACTGTTAAAAGGAACTCGTGGCTCAAATCTTTACACCATCTCTATCGATGACATGATGAGATCTTCTCCAATTTGCTTGCTGTCAAAGGCTTCTAAAACAAAGTCATGGTTATGGCATCGTCGTCTCAATCACCTGAACTTCGGTACCATCAATGATCTCACCAGAAAGGACTTAGTTGTAGGTTTACCTAGACTCAAGTACGAAAAGGATCATCTTTGTTCAGCATGTCAATTGGGAAAAAGCAAGAAGTATGCCCATAAACCCAAACCCACTAACTCTGTCACAGAAGTTCTTCATATGATTCATATGGATTTATGTGGACCAATGAGGGTGCAGAATATCTTTGGGAAAAAATATGTGTTAGTTGTGGTTGATGATTTCTCTAGATTCACCTGGGTCAAGTTCTTAAGGACAAAGGATGAAACTCCTGATATCATCATCAAACTCATCAAACAGCTGCAGGTTCGACTTAACAAAACCGTCAGAATTATCAGAACAGACAATGGAACTGAGTTTGTCAACAAACAACTTAGTGAATTCTATGAAAGCGTTGGAATCAGCCATCAAAGAAGTGTTCCACGAACTCCTCAACAGAACGGTGTAGTTGAAAGACGAAATCGAACTCTTGTTGAAGCCGCTAGAACAATGCTGATTTACTCAAAGGTTCCATTGTTTCTCTGGGCTGAAGCAATTGCCACTGCATGCTACACACAAAATCGTTCCCTGATTCACACTGTTCATGGAAAAACTCCATATGAACTTGTCCACAACAGAAAACCTAATCTCTCTTTCCTTCGTGTGTTTGGTGCATTGTGTTATCCAACTAATGAGAGTCAAGACTTAGGCAAACTTAGGGCTAAAGCTGACATTGGAGTATTTGTAGGATATGCATCAAACAAAAAGGGATACCGAATCTACAACAAAAGAACCCGAAATATCATGGAAACAATTCACGTTACGTTTGATGAGCTGACCGGTCAAATGGCTCCTGGACACTCCAGCTCAGGACCCGCACTTCAAAACAGTCCCATTGGTTCATCCCTTGTTCCAAACTCCTCTCATGAAACTCCATATGTACCTCCGTCTGAAGATGATTTAAAGAAATTGTTTGATCCTATGTTTGATGAACTTTATGATCCATGTACTAATGAGGTGTCGATCCCTACAACAGAGGCTGCTCATATTCCTGTGAATGAAGTCAATCCCTCAGTCTCAATGTCTTTAAGCCAAGAAGCGCCTTCTGCTGATCCTTCAGTCTCATCAACAAATCATCATTCTTCAAATGTACATCATGGAACTGTTTCTGGCATCAATGATGAAGTTAATCCCTTTGCTACTCCTGAAGATGCTCCATTTGAAAACATATTTGCTCCTGAATCATCATCAGAACCATCTTCTTCAGGAGACATCGACTCTGCTACCTCAGTCCCTCAACAACTGCCACATGAACACCTTAGAAAATGGACTCACGATCATCCACTTGACAACATCATTGGAAATCCCTCTCGTCCTGTATCAACACGGAAACAACTTGCAACCGATGCCTTATGGTGCTTCTTCAACTCCGTACTATCTAAGATCGAACCAAAAGATGTTAAAACCGCCATGAATGAAGACAGCTGGTTCAATGCCATGCAAGATGAAATTCATGAGTTTGATCGTCTTGATGTATGGGATTTAGTACCTGCTCTAGACTGTGCTATGATTATTGCTCTTAAATGGATCTTCAAAGTGAAACTTGATGAGCATGGTGATGTGTTGAAGAACAAGGCTCGATTAGTTGCTAAAGGATACCGTCAAGAGGAGGGTATTGACTTTGAAGAATCTTTTGCTCCAGTTGCTCGAATCGAGGCAATCAGAATCTTTTTGGCTAATGTTGCTAGTAAGCACATGATTGTCTATCAGATGGATGTGAAGACGGCATTTCTGAACGGAGACCTTAAAGAAGTCGTCTACGTCAGCCAACCTGATGGATTTGTAAATCAAGAGCATCCTACTCACGTTTATCGTTTGAAGAAGGCCCTTTACGGTTTAAAGCAAGCTCCAAGGGCTTGGTATGATACACTGTCAAAGTTCCTTCTATCTATCGGATTTAGCAAAGGAGCAGTTGATCCTACATTGTTCACCAGGAAGTCAGGCAAACATTTAATTCATGTTCAAATTTATGTTGATGATATTATTTTCGCCTCGATAGACCCAATGGAATGTGATCATTTTTCTAATGAAATGAGTTCAAAATTTCAAATGTCAATGATGGGACAAATGTCATTTTTCTTGGGATTACAAATTTCACAAAGTCCCGGAGGCATTTTCATAAATCAATCTAAATATGCAACAGAGATCTTAAAGAAATTTGGATTTGATTCAAGTGACCCTGTTGACACCCCCATGATTGATCGAACCAAACTAGATGAGGACCACTCAGGGATCATGATTGACCAAACGAAATATCGTAGTATGATTGGATCCCTGATGTACCTCACTGCTAGTAGACCAGACATCTTATTCGTTGTGTGCATGTGTGCTAGATACCAGGCTAAGCCTACTAAAAAGCACCTTGAAGCAGTTAAACGGGTCTTTCAGTATCTCCAAGGAACCATCAATATGGGTCTTTGGTACCCGAAGGACACCGGTATGTCACTAACGGCCTATGCAGATGCTGATCATGCAGGTTGTCAAGATACACGTCGAAGTACGTCTGGAGGTGCTCAGTTTTTGGGTGATAAGCTTGTGAGCTGGTCTTCAAAGAAGCAAATGAGTACTTCTATTTCCTCTACAGAGGCTGAATACATAGCCATGTCATCCTGTTGTGCTCAAATCTTATGGATGAGATCTCAATTATCTGACTATGGCTTTGAATTCAACAAAATCCCTTTGTACTGTGATAATAAAAGTGCTATTGCTCTCTCATGCAACAACGTTCAACACTCAAGAGCAAAGCATATCGACATTCGACATCATTTCATCAGGGAACAAGTGGAAAAAGGTGTGGTGGAACTCTATTTTGTGAGGTCTGAATATCAGTTAGCAGACATCTTCACCAAAGCTCTTCCAAGAGAACGTTTTGAGTTTATTCTTCCACGTCTTGGCTTAAAAAGCCTTCAACCAGAAACACTCAAACGTCTTCAGGAGGAAGACGAAGAGTAAAGGTCTATCTTCATCTGTCTCTTGTATATATCTATTCGAAAATCAAAATACAAAATTATAAAACCCTCAAAAATCAAATAGAAAAATATAAAACTTTCAAAATCCATAAAAATTTGAAAAATTCGAAAAATCTTCAACAAAATATATATATATATATATATATATATATATATATATATATATATATATATATATATATTGTCATTATGTCATGTTTCTCTCGATTCGACTATATCTACGGTCTTGTTGTTGTCATTCAAAGAATGACACGGGACTTTAGATATTGTTCGAATTATTTTATTTTATTTTATTTTATTTTATTTTCTTTATTTATTTAAAAAAAAATTGGGAGAAAGAGAAACAATGGTTTATTGTCATTTTCAAGCAATAACCTGGTTTTAAAAAGAAAGAACAGAGCCATACTTTATCATGTTTTCAAAATTCAATGCTCTGATTCTATAACCATTTATCTGCTGAAAACTAACTGCTTTGAAAAATAACTCGGTCTCTATTTTTGATAATCAATAGGACTTATTTGTCAAAATCTCTATTTCTCAATCAACAACCTATGTCATTGATTGAGGGGGAGAATGATTTCAATCAAATTAAAAAGTTATTTGGCATTAAATTGTTTTCAAAAGATGAACATGCATGTTTTATCAATGGAGTTTAAAGTCTTAAAATCCGATCATTATCAGTTAAGACGCTTTCATAATCAAGTCACAATTCTCCTTAAAAGCTTTCAAAATCAATTTAAATCTATAAGAGATCACAAATCTCAAATGATTTGATAATTGTGATCGGGGGAGAATGTGTGATTTAAATTGGATTTAAACTGATTATTTGGTAAATGGTTTTATAAGGATGTACATGCTGTCCTTCCCACATGTGACAAACGATTTCAAATTTTCAATGCACATGTTGAGGGGGAGCATCTATCTTAAACCTATGATTTGAAACGTGATCATTTATCTCAATGTGCAGGTTCCCTCTAGTATGTGCAAAACTCTTTTCAAACCTCGAGGCACATATTGAGGGGGAGCAAATTTATGGAAACCTCATCCTTCCTGGAAATGCTTTATCTACTTGATTTGATCAAGGAAGTGATGGTGATATTTTTTAGAAAATGGTAATCAAAGAAGCAATTTCTTCCTCTTGCCTCCGTGTGCAAAACGATTTTAAACATTTGATGCACATGTTGAGGGGGAGCACTTATTCTAAAAATATCAAAAACAATTCAGGTACAAAATGTTTTGATAATATATCACAAGTATCTGGATTGATTTTCAAATGGTTTTCAATTGGTTCCAATGGCAGATGAACAATACCAAATAGACCGACCAACTTTACGTTATGTACGGTGATATAAGGATGATAAGGTTAGGTATTGGTTCCCATGATCCGCTAGAACCGGAAGGATCTACCCAGGGACAATCCACTAGTTAGTGTAGAAGTCCTTAGGTATGATGATTAAAAGGAGAAAAGTGAGATATGGGAAGTGTGCGGACTGAGACAGAGCAAGTACTAGAACAAACCCAACAAGGTTCTTGCTATGAAGTCTCGGTAAGCACTGAAGGGGTTGAAGAATTAAAAAGAATTGAATGAGAAAAGGGTGAAAACAAATAGCCCTCCATTTATTCAACCTTAGGGCAGAAACCGGGTTCAATTCATATGCTACTGATGGTAACATCGGTATTGAAGACAAGACGTCATGGACCCAGTGACGCACTACACTTCAACTTTCCAAACCACTCAAGTTCCTCTTAAAAGGACTTGTTTCATTCTCACGGGGAACCGACATTATCTATCGAATTTCTCTTAGAGATTGTTGATATTGAAGAAGGAGACCCTCTCCCTAGTCTCTGGCACAGGATCCAAATATGCACAAAATTGAGTCTAGAGCCTCGAGATCATCAATCAATCTCATTAGGACAGTTTCAATGAAGACTCTCTGTTTCACACAATGTGGAAAGAGAGATTACATCTTGAGTCCTACACATTATCCTTGTGGTATTGCCTGAACATCTGAGTGATGTGTCTACATATTCACAATGAAGATGGAAAGCCTTCTGGAGCCAACAGCAAACAAGCTCCTGGTAGGTGGCATGTGAGATCTATTAAATAGATCTACCATGTGACAACTGAACAGAAACGATGGGGCGATTCAAACTTTTGAATCAATCCTGGTTCAGGTTATGGATTGACGGATACCTTTGAAAAACCGGTCTTTGTGCTTAATACCTCTTTTCCTTAGCACATCGACCGTGTACTAATTTTTTTCAAACCAAAAGGTGTTTATGATTGATAATTGATTTTCAATAAAACCTTCGTTGTATTGCAAAAACAATTTCTATTGAGCAATACACGATTGTTTTTCAAATCTTTTTTCATCAATCAGTGGACTTAAATTCGCTGGTTCACTCACTCCGTGTTGTCTTCTTTGAGACGTTTCGGTTTGAGAACAGCTAGAGCAGCTGCGAAACCCTGTCAAGGAAATTCTTCTGAATTATACCTGATCACAGGCAGTACTTGTACTGATCAACGGGGAACCGTGGGCCGTGTACCTCAATTCAACGAAAGTGATCAAAGACACTTTCGTGCGATTTATTGCTAACTGTTGTATGCAGGTACACCCGACGTTTGCAGCTGATCAGAATGAAGCGGTCAATCCATAGCCGCATGCTCACTTAACACATTCATCTCAAAAGAAATCATGATTAGTGCATCAATGACTCTGATATTTTCACTCCATGCTTCTGCTACGCTGCTGCCAATATCATGAATCAACTAAAGCTTCCGCAACTCTGATGAGAAGATATCATGATCCAGAATGTGAGCATGTCGGTCCTAAAGTCACAACATCACATGATACCAACACCACAAAGGATGTCTCAGAGATTTTTGATAGCTGATGATCTCAAAAGCTGGCTGAAATTTATTATCACGTGGATCAGTAAAAGACCTCCACCTGGAGTAACCAAACATGCAATGTGATGAATCAATGACTACGAGCTTCGGAGCAAAGTACTACATCAAGAATGCAAGAACAATTGTTAATGTCATATCTGTTTGTATTCAATGTAATTTTAGTATATGTTTGAGGTGACCTCCCTTAGGGGGAGATTGTTAGGAATTAGAAATTCCAGGTATTAAAGAGTCGGTCACCTCAAGTATATGTAATCGTTAGAAAGCTCGTAGTCGTAGTTATTTTAAGTTAAGTAGTATTTAGTTAAGTAACACCGTGGAGGACGGACGGGTCTTTACCCACTGTATGCCTGATCCACGGCCCGATGTGTGGCGTTTTATGTAAGACTATAAATACTCTCTACCTTGCAAGGTAGAGAGTTGGAGCTCATAATAAGAATTTTCTTTCTCTCACTAAAGTTCCCTAAACCTCTAACTTTCTCTCTCTAGAATTCCACTTATTCGCCACCTTGTTGTTATGGTTTGATGTGTATGTGAAAACTAATATCTTACAGTTCATATTATAGATGTAACAATGATCATCTCCCTTCTTCAGCCTGCACCTGAAACATTCAAATTATTTGATGATATTATACTACTCTCCGAGGGCCAAATCATCTACCAAGGCCCACGTGAAGACATCCTCAGTTTCTTCGAGAGTGCAGGGTTCAAATGTCCCGAAAGAAAAGGAGTTGCTGACTTTTTGCAAGAAGTTACATCAAAGAAAGACCAAGAACACTACTGGTCCAAAAAAGATGAACCTTACTGTTACGTCTCGGTGCCTGAATTTTTTCATATTTTCAGCCAGTTTCAAGTTGGTGAGAGGCTTTATGCTGATCTTGCAATTCCTTATGATAAGACCAAAGTGCATCCCGCTGCTTTAGTGACAAAAAAGTATGGCATATCAAACAAAGAGCTCCTAAAAGCAAACTTAGCAAGAGAACTGCTTTTGATGAAACGAAACGCTTTCTTGTACATATTTAAGACCACTCAGATCACAATAATGTCGATTATTACTTTCACAGTGTTCTTCAGAACTGAAATGAAAGTTGGTCAAATTGAAGATGGTGGGAAATATTTCGGTGCATTGTTCTTTAGTCTCATAATTGTGATGTTTAACGGGGCTGCTGAGCTTGGACTCACGACTATGAGGCTGCCTGTGTTTTTCAAACAAAGGGATTTGTTGTTCTATCCTGCTTGGGCGTTTGCGCTCCCTATATGGATCATGAAGATTCCTATATCGATCATGGAGTCACTAATATGGATTTGTCTAACATATTACACTATTGGCTTTGCTCCTTCGGCTAGCAGGAAAGTACTTCAAACTTTCTGCTAATAATTAAAATCTAGAATCAGCCTAACATGTTTCTGTATATTATGATCTTATCAGGTTTTTCAAACAGCTTTTGGCTTATATCAGCTTACATCAAATGGCTTTGTCTCTTTTTCGTTTCATTTTTGCGCTTGGAAGAACACAAGTCGTAGTGAATGCTTTTGGCACTTTTTCGTTGCTGCTAGTCTTTGTACTTGGTGGATTTATAGTGGCAAAAGGTTTGTAATGCGTATACTCACCCTCGTTAGCTTGATTGATCCTTTTTCTAACATATTTCGTTTCGTGCAGACGACATTCATCCATGGATGATATGGGGATATTACATCTCCCCCATGATGTACGGACAAAATGCAATTGCCATCAATGAGTTTCTTGATGATAGATGGAGCACTGTAAGCTCAACCGATACTCATTACTCATGATTTCCATGTGTTTTTTAGTTTATATCTCAACAAAATATTTTTTCTTCGTTTTGCAGCCAAACCCTGATACACGAATCAATGAACCGACAGTAGGGAAGGTTCTTCTCAAGTCAAGGGGGATGTTCACTACTGAGTATATGTTTTGGGTTTGTGTTGTTGCGCTCTTTGGGTTTTCGCTTCTTTTTAACCTGTTCTTTGTCTTAGCTCTGACATACTTGAACCGTAAGATTATGCATTTTAATATTCCTAAAATCATTGTAATCACGGTAAATTTTTTCATCTGATCCTGTTTCGAATCCAAATCCAGCTCCAGGAAATTCAAAAACTGTTGTTTCGACAGAAGGTGAGCAGAATCAGAAGCACTTACAAACAGGCACAGAAATGGAAGTACGAAACAGCAATAAGAAGGGAATGGTGCTTCCATTTCAGCCATTGTCATTAGCATTTGATCATGTCAATTACTATGTAGACATGCCTGCAGTAAGTCTCGGTTATACCAAGATTAGGAACTTAATTTTGATATTTTGTGCAAAAATGAAATTGAACTTCTGCAAATTCATCAGGAAATGAAAGCGGAAGGAACTGTGTGTACCCAGATCTGCAGAGACTGCTGTTGTAATAAGCGCATATGGACCATTTACAAATAGGCCAGCAATGATCATGAGTATGATGTTCATGGTTTTTGAAATGTTCCCATATGAACGATACAGAAGCATTGATGGAATTGCAGCATACATAACATTGTAAATTGTATTAGCCGTTCAAAAAAAAATTGTAAATTGTTTTATTCAAAGATTATTAATATTATTAGAATAACGTTGTTGCTGTAATAATAATTAACGTATGAACTACTTATTCAAAGTAGATAAAAGAAAAAAAGTTTTAGATAACCCACCAGTTTGATCTGACACCCTTTTGACCCATTACCCAACCCGCCCATTTTGCCATGTCTACTCAGTTGTAACATACGAAAAATACAATTCCGTTTTGTGATGCAGATGTTTGTGGAGGAAGTCATGGATTTGGTTGAGCTGAACCCGTTAAGGAATGCACGAGTCGGCCTTCCAGGAATAAATGGTCTCTCGACTGAACAGCGTAAGAGACTTACAATAGCAGTAGAGCTGGTTGCCAATCCCTCAATTATCTTCATGGACGAGCCCACATCAGGACTTGATGCAAGAGATGCGGCTGTTGTCATGCGCACAGTTAGAAACACGGTTGATACAGGTCGAACAGTTGTCTGCACAATTCACCAACCGAGTATCAACATTTTTGAGTCTTTTGACGAGGTAATTTAATTTACATTAGCTACTCAGCTAATCTTATCTTTAGTCAATATTTTTCTAAACTATTCCTTACTTTGTTGCAGCTATTGTTGATGAAAAGAGGCGGGAAGGTCACTTATGCTGGACCTCTCGGACACCATTCTCACCACCTAATAGAATATTTTGAAGTGAGTTACATCCTTATTTCTTTCTCTAATCCAAACAAAGCCGAAAAGCTAAAAATGGACAATTTTCTCAGTCTATTCCAAGGGTTAATAAAATAAAAGAAGGTCAAAATCTAGCCACATGGATGCTCGACATTAGTTCTTCAGCAATAGAAGCACAACTTAGTGTTGACTTCGCAGAAATTTATGCCAACTCTGATTTGTACCGGAGGAACCAGGAGCTCATTAAAGAGCTTAGCACACCGGCACAAGGGTCCCACGATCTTCACTTCCCTACAAAGTACTCTCAATCCTTTTGGACACAATGCTTAGCTTGCTTGTGGAAACAACACTGGTCTTACTGGAGGCATCCACTGTACAATGTTGTTCGATTCTTCATGACGATAGTCATCGGCCTTCTCTTTGGAATGATTTTCTGGGACAAAGGCCAAAAAACGTAAGAAATCTAATACAAAGTTTTCATCTTTGGGCTTGTTATACTGAAACATTCTATGTTTTGACAGGGACCAACAACAAGATATATTGAATTTAATGGGAGCCATGTATGCTTTCGTTATGTTTCTTGGTGGAACAAGCACTTCCGCTGTGCAGATTGTTGTGTCTGTAGAACGAACAGTTTTCTATCGCGAGAAAGCAGCAGGGATGTATTCAGCAATCCCTTATGCATTTGCTCAGGTGGCCATTGAGGTGTTCTATACAGGCATCCAAACATTTATCTAAAGTCTTCTGATTTACTCAATGATTGGATTCGAATGGTGTGCTGACAAGTTCTTCTGGTTCTACTTCTACATGTTCATGTGCTTTGTCTACTTTGTATTATATGGGATGATGCTTGTAGCCCTCACACCAAATTATCAGATAGCAGCCATTACTATGTCATTCTTCCTCAACTTTTGGAACTTGTTCTCTGGCTTCATGATCCCTAGAACGGTACTAAAATACTAATCTATAATTACATATAAATGAATTTAGCTATAGAAAATCTAATAAAAATGCATTTAAATTTGCAGCAAATACCAATATGGTGGAGGTGGTATTACTGGGGTTCACCAGTAGCATGGACAGTATACGGTCTTATCACATCTCAGTTTGGCCAAAACGAAAGGCTCATTGTGATACCAGGCCAGGATTCGGTCAAGGTTAAGGAATTCATTAAAGATTATCTAGGATTTGAGTATGGCTTTATCGGATAGGTGCTACTTTATTTCATTCCACTGCTAGTGTTACTAAACCACTGCTAGTATATTTTGGTAACCACTGCTACGTGTTACTAAACCACTGCTAGTATATTTTGGTAACCACTGCTAGTGTTACTAAACCACTGCTAGTATATTTCATTCCACTGCTAGTGTTACTAAACCACTGCTAGTATATTTTGGTAACCACTGCTACGTGTTACTAAATCACTGTCAATAAATATGATAATTTTATTTACGTTGAGCATTTATTTTGTATCAATACCAGCTTTGCACAATTGATATATTGCTTTTCGTTACAAATTTTTAGCAGACTCTTATTGTTTGTTTTTTCTTTATCTTTTGCAGGCTGTTTATCAGAAACGTCAGTGTGTTTCATTCCCTCTCAGTCTTGTTGGTAAGAAATGGCATTTTCTGTGCATAACTCATAGTGTTGGCAGAGCTTTCTCAGGAGGCAGTCATTTAAAATGTTATTTGGATGGAGTTCTTGTTTCCTCAAAAAAGCCGTAGATGTGAGCAAGGAAGATCTCGAACTTGGTAAGTTGAGCAGGAACTTGTTGTGGGGTGACCATGTATATGTTTTATCTTTAACGCGCCAACCATGTAAAACATAATGGCTTAAAAGTTAACAAGAAACGTGTCAAATGGTTTGAAAGTCTTCAAAGTGTATTTTTTTAAGCATTAAACATTCTATAGGTTTTATTATAAAAAATAGACTACTTTGAAAATATATTAGTAATCATCTGCCTTATTTATTTCCGAAAGTTTGGATAAATATGAAAAATTACCCATTTTTACCTTGTCCAATCTGAACTAATATGAAAAATTACCCATTTTACAGGGGCCTGTTTCTTTTGAATTGTTACCTAACGTTTATATTGTTTAAAGGGTCGAGTAAGGCAAATAACTTTTTACATTGCAGGTGACACGGATGAGGCTAAAGAGAGGGAAAATCAGCAAGAATATGTCCTTCTTTGTGACTGGATGAAGCAACAACTTGGTGACAAAGTTGCTAAAGTACAAATCTCAAACCGTTTGAGCTCTTCCCAATGTGTTCTTGTTTCTGGCAAGTTTGGATGGTCTGCTAATATGGAACGGTAACTAGCACTTCAAAACATTTTATGGATGTTTTATCTTCACCTCAAGTATTATGCTTGACAATGTGTGTTTTATCTTCAGGTTAATGAGAGCACAAACTCTTGGTGATACTTCGACTTTGGATTTCATGAGGGGACGAAGAATAATGGAAGTCAATCCTGACCATCCAATCATCAAGGACTTAAATGTAAGTCAAATACCCTTGTTAATTTAGTATTGGTTATCTAACTATCTTTATCTTCACGTTTTTGGGGGGTTTACAGCCTGTTATTTAAGTTCGTATACTGTTAAACTAAGAATGCCTATTCACACATAGGCACTCTGAGACTAATTAATTTTCGGCTATTTTGTCCCAACAAAAATTGAATTTTTTGAAGTCAAATTGCCAATTTTTCGTTTTCTATATGAGATACCTTGCTTTCGTTAAAGGGTTATTGGTTACTTAGATTATAGTCCAGTTTTCTTCAACGCTCACTAAATAAGTATTAGATTCTCTTTTTGGGTTAAAAATATAAAATCAAATACTAGATCTTTTAATGGGCGCTGGGCAAGTTATTGCAAGTACAAACTTTGCGACTATGGACTACTAGTTCATATCTAAACTGTCTGAAGTATGTGGACGAAAGACAATAAAGTGATTGGATCTAGTGAGGGTAAGATATGTAATCTTACGTTCGAGTATATGACATATGGGTACATGTGAACTTTGCAGGCTGCATGTAAAAACGCACTGAAGCAAGAAGAGCTGTGGATCTTTTATACGAAACATCTTTAATCTCAAGTGGTTTCACTGTAAGCATTTCCTTCTTCATAAAGAATACCTTCATTTTCTATTATTGTATGCGGCGTCTATTGACATTCAACTTTGTTATGTGAAATTGTAGCCCGATAGTCCAGTTGAGTTGGGAGGCAAGATTTATGAAATGATGGCAGTCGCTCTTGGAGGAAGATGGGGAAGAGTCGAGGAAAGATGGGGAAGAGTCGAGGAAAGTGAAACTGCTGAATCAACCGAAGAGACAACATCTGAAGCTGCCGAGACTGAAGTTGTTGAGCCATCAGAAGTGAGGACCGAAGACGACCCATGGAGTACTTGATATGATTTACATCATTCATTAGAAAAACATAAAAGTAATTAGAGGCAGAGTGGTTGTCAATGGGGGAGGCGAGGGGGTAGGATTTTTGGACTGAGATTTGTGATGGAAAGTGTTATCTATTATTGATCACTTTGGGAAAGTTTTTTGTGCTCTATATTACCTGATGATGTTAGCATTGAGAAAATTAGTAATATATGTCTTGCAAAATTTGGACTCAAAATTCTTATAGGGACTAGGATTATCACTGTCACATAACAATTCCTATACTCATGTGGTCGGGGTGTCCCTCGTCTGATATTTCAAGTTTAAATTTTACAAGGTGCATATTTTGAGGGTAACCTTACTGTGTACATATAACGAATGTGATTTGGGAGAAGGCTCATGTGCAGGAGGTCTTTCTGAAAGCATTCTTCCTACTCTCGGTGGTGAGGGTAACATCTGTTTACATTCTACCTCTTTTATAACTGTCCTTGCGAGATTGGGTATGTTGTTGACACCTTTTGTAATTCATATCTACTTTAGTTAGTCTTGTGCGACCTTGTTGACACCTGATTTGATCTATCTACACCTCTTTTTATTTATTGAAACACTGATGTATAAATTCTATATCTAGTTTATGACGTTGCCATGCAAGTTGTAAACATGTTAACTTCGAGTTCAAAATAGAGTCGGAACTAATTTGTTTTTTGTTTTAGGAACTAAACCACTGCTAGTATATTTTGGTAACCACTGCTAGTGTTACTAAACCACTGCTAGTATATTTTGGTAACCACTGCTACGTGTTACTAAATCATCTTCCACTCATGATCAGAGCAAGTTAGACGAGGAGCAAGAAGCTTTGATGGCTATATACGGGTCAGAATCCGGGTGGGTTGATGCCCGAACCCATTGTGATGGCTATTGATCCGTGCAAAACCGTCAAGTTTTATCACGCAAGCCGACCACTTGTGAATGGCCGACCGTAACAAACTTAAAACAGTTTAAGCACAAATGCAATGAAGATCAGGAGAGTATAGTGTTTCCCCAGGTCGTTAAGTCCCAACGAGCTGTGCGAGAATAGTCAGACGTATAGTGATCGAGAGGATTTGAACGGGAAAGGATTGTGATTGATCTATACCTAAAGAGAAAGCCCATAAACTACAGGGGCTTAAATGCAAATTAAAAAAAATTAAAAAGATAAAAAATATTAAATAAACGCTATCACTATTTGCAAAATGATGTTTTTTTTTATTATGTTATAATAAAACTGAAATTAAAAACTACGTAACGTACAAACGAAAAAGTGAAACTAAATCAGTATTAATCCTAAAAATATGAAAATGATATTTTTACAAACCTAATGATAAAAGAAAATATTTAGAAAAAGAAAATTATTTTTATAACTATTTAATTAATTATTATTAATTAAAAACTATTTTTAACTATTTAATAATAACCTAAAATACAAGAAAATATGAAATAAAGCTTCAAAAATAAAATTATGACTTAGAAAAATCTAAAATAACAAAATAGAATTTTCAAAACTATTTTTATATTTTTCTGATTATTTATGTATTTTCTATGAATTTTAAACTATTTAAAACTAATTAAATTACTTAAAAATACAAATTTAACTAAGAAAAATCTAGAAAAATATTTTTTTGACTTTTTATATTTATCTAAACTTAAGAAAAATGAAAAATTATTTTTTTGAAACTTTTCTTAATTAATTGTATTTAAAGCTAATTAAAAATGCTTAAAAACTAATTTAAATTAAGAAAAATAGCAAATAGGACAGGAAAAATCTGAAAATTTCAGGAAAACTCTAAAATTATATTTGGAATCTAGGAAAAATGGAAAAACAGGTGCTTATGTGGAGGAATTTGAAACTGATAAGCAATGTGCTTATAAATAAGCACTTGAATAAGCCAAATGAAGACCAAAAAGCACCAACTGTTTACAGAAGTTATAAACTGCTAAAAGAACTAAAATGCAACAAAAAACAACTGCTTTAAACCTCTGGAATGCTGATTACCAAGATTTGATGAATTGAGATCATAAGCTAAAACAGATTTTGGTGGTCTACTTTGAGCCAAAGAATAAGCACTCAAATAAGCTAGAAACCAAGAACAAAATAAGGAGACCTAAACTAGACCTAGCTGGGACCTTGTAAACCAAAGTGGAGACCTAGATGAGCTCAAATGAGCTTTGCATAAGCTCTGCAAAACCTGCATAACCCCTGTGCAGACTTAATGCCCTGCACAGGGCATTTAGTCCCATTTTGACAAGCTCATATGAAGCTTCTAAAAATTTGATAAAAATCTGAAAAAATGCTAATAAGAAACAAGACCAGCTGAAGTATTTGAACCCACAATTTCACTTAGATTGGCTCAGAAATGAGTCCATGAAAATTCCTTCTAGGTTGGATGAAAACTGAAATTTTGCATTTTTGACTTTTGAAGCAAACATGAAAAGTTGACTTTAATGAGATTTGATCTAGATTTAAGGACTGAAATAGATGTATAATGATGAAATGAAGCTAATGTAATCTAACTTTATGGATTTTAAACACAAAATGAGCTTTTGAGTTGCAAAAACTTCAACAGTTAACAGATTAGGACAGATGTGATGAAATTTTGACTTTGGAGCTTAAAAGGCACAAGGTATTGACTGTAAAGAACTCAAATGAGCTAACCAAACATATAACTACAAAGCCTAACCACTGAATATACCTAAAAGACAGATAGATCAGCAGATCCAAACACACTTTATAACTACTGTTTTGTAATTTAAAAGAGACAACCACAGATTTAGCTAAAACAAATACTTAAAATGACTTAAACTATCCTAAATACAACTTAACTAGCAGGTTAGAATTAATCTAGATCACAAATACAGATACAAACACAATTATGCAAATTGGAATAAAAATTGAAATTGAGAATGCTACTCACATGTGTCCAAATTGTTTGCAGGCCAATACCAAACCCAAACCTGTTCTAAACTAATCTATTTAAACCCAAATAACTGCTCTGCATCACCCATTCCTTTTCCAAATCTGGATGAACCAAAACCTCTTGCACTGTTGACTTTTGTTGACCACAAACAAAATGTATTTAAACTTGAGTTTTAATCTTGCCAAGAGCTTTAAATAACTTAAACAAGCTTATTGGAATTTAAACATAAGCTATTACAGATTTGAATATAAGAATTTGAAAATGCATTTTCCAACAGTGAACATGAATTTATGAAACTCAAATGAAACTTCAAATTAAGACTTAGACTTGATTAAAAACACTGAATTAACTTAAAATCAATACATAGAAACTGAAAAATTACATGTTAAGATTTAAACTAAGACATTTCTATGAAAACGACATACAATTAAAATTAAAAACTAACTACTGCCTTCACTCCCTTTCTTCTTGCTTCTTTTATACCCAAGAGGTCTTGCCAGGTGTGTTTCTGAGCACATCCCACCTCATTTGAGAGCCAATGGGAGAGTTTTAAGCATATTGGCCATTTTGTCAATTTTGGCAGGAAAGGGTGATTTTGACCTCTGGACTGAGCTGGCACTAGGGGGTGGCTAGGTGTAATGATGATGTGGGTGAGGTTTTGAGGAGATAAGGTGAGGTGGGAGGGAATATGTTGAGAGTTGCAGAGGATTCAGTTCAAGTGGGGAAGGTAAACAGTGTAAGGTGGGAAAGAGCTTGTTTGACTGTTTTTGACCAAAGGTCCAAAAAGGTAATGACAGGGGGTCACAATGGTATAAGTGGCAGGGGTCAATTTGGATTTTGACAAGGCTTGATTTAATATATGATAAGGACCAAAATGTAATTATCCAATTCTTGAAGGACCAATCCTGTAATTTTCCAAAGTTGTTACAAGGGACCAATATTGACAAGTTCCAATAGTACAGGGACCAGTTTTGACATTTTCAATTTTCCAGGGACCAAACTTGACATTTTATGAAAGTTCAGGGACCTTTTCTGCCATTTAACAAAAGATTTATTCAAGGACCATTTTTGACAATTTAGAATATTTCAGGGACCTTGAATAACATTTTTCTTTATTTAGATTTACCAGGGACTGTTTTTGACAACTTTTGAAACTTGGGGGACTAAAACTGCCAATTATGCAAACTTTATACGTTTTTCACCAGATTTTGATATTTTTGCATTTAAAACACATAAAACACTTATTTGTGATATTTTAATCATTTTGATGCATTTCTGAGTGTTTTCAGATGTTTTTGCAGTCTAATTGGTACAAAAATGATGAGTATTTAGACACTCATCAATCCCCCACACTAAGATATTGCTAGTCCCTAGCAATGTTTTGAGAAAAATTAATGGATTTCATCTCTTTACCAAAAGCCATTACTTCTGGAGTAGCCAAATGTTTCAGTTCAAGTAAGAACCTTGGTACACTGATAACCAAATGATTTTGAGCAAACCATCAGCTTTCAACGGATTTGATTTGTCTTTACCAGAAGCCGTTTGCTTCTGGACTAGCCAACTCTTAGATAAATTATCAATATTATCTTTGGTGAGCTGATTACCAATTATGGTTTTTCCACTGCCTTTACCACAAGCCATAAACTTGCGGGCTAGCCAACTCTTCACTTTTAAGGATATGGTGAGCTGAATACCATACAATTTTGGGCAAATTGCAAGCCGTCAACGGATTTGAGATATCTTTACCAAGAGCCGTTTGCTCCTGGATTAGCCAATCCTTATGTGGGTTAGACATGGTGGACTGATTACCATTTGTTGTGTTTAGTACATAGTACTTCCACTAAAAAATTTTTAAAATTTGACCATTTTGGGGGAAAAAAGGACTAAAAGGGTACATTTTATGATCAAATTCGCCAGGATTTCCCCCCCACACTTAGAAATGAATATTGTCCTCAATATTCAAAGTACCGGCTGTTATGCCGAAACTTAGAACGTAAAAAGATAACATTACTAGCTAAGTGTAGAAACACAATAATTATTCTCTTTTTTTTTTCTTTTTTCTTTTTTTTTTTTTTTTAATATTTACAATTTTCATTCATTTTTTAGATCTATATACAACATGTGGGGCATCTCCCCCACACTAGGGTGGTACACACGGGTGAAAACCCATGTTTAACTACTGTTTTTGATTACCGAGTCGCTAGCTTGACTCGACCCCGAATTAATTTGTTCATGGGGAAGTAAGGTGGAAGAAACAATCTCCATCGGACTTTCATTTAAGATGTTTGGATAAACATTGAAGTACGTGAAAGTTCCACACCGATGAGATATACATAGAACCGGCTCACCAATGATAAATGAAAATGCCGGGATCAAAAATAGTGTCCTCATTCCTAAAGGAGAAAAGGGAACGAGAAACCACACCATCTGTGAAAAATGGAATAAAGATGTGCATCACAATGCAATCCCATTCTTCATTAGTGAGGAGCAAATCACCATTTTTGACATTTTTAAGCTTAAATTTGAAGCTTGTATGGTGATTGGCAACAAAATTTCCGGGAGGGAGAGCTGGAAACGGTTCTTCAATCAACAGATTTTCAAGAAAGAGGATGTCTCCCTCCGAATCATAGCAAGTATTGTCAATCCCTGTTGGAATTGACTCATCACTAAGAAAAGCATCGACCTCCTTCCAAAAGTTGTCATCTTCCTCATTTGGAGTGATAGAAGGAATGGAAGAGTCGGAAATGGGACAAGAAATGAGTGGATGATCATTATATAGGAGATTTTTAGTTTCTCCAAGACCGGCTTCGAAATCAAAGAGATCATCGTCACTTTCTGATGAAAGTGGACTGATGTGAGTGAGTTCATCGGTGAACTCCTCAAGAAGAGGATCAGACTGTGGAAGTGATGCCTCAACATACTCAATGTCTCCATAAGAAGCACAATCGTCGCTAAGATCGGAGAAAGTATCAAAATGATCTTTTGAACACTCAAGAGGGGAAAGAGAATCACACATACGATCAGAAGTTCCCTGTGACTCTCTCGGGATTGGGACAAGGTTCTCAACACTAGACTTTATGAATTCGTCCGATTCCTTTTCAGGAACAGTGTCAAGATGCTCGTCCCCCATGTTCAGAGAGTGAGTGGGAGCTTCGGGTGTGATAGCAGTTGTTTGAGATGGAATCTCAACTGCTGGGATATCAACTGACTGAGGGAGTTTAGAAGGACTAGCATACATATGTTTTATACTTTCCATTTGTTCTTCTGCTAGTAATTCCATCATAGTCTTTTCTCCCTGATTTTTCATGGAAGGAATTTCAACTGATGAACTTGATGAATCTTGATAAAATTGAAGGATATCAAGTGTATCATCATCATCACTGTCATCAGGAATAAAACGGAATTGAGAGCTAGATTTGGCTGCTTTTTCTTTTGCAATTGATTCCCTAATAGATTTTTCAAAGGCAATTTGGGAATTTAATTTAGCAGTCCGCTCTTCGGCTAACAATTCTTCCATGGATTTGTCATTTGGATTATCTTGGGGATGTTTAGATTCCTTCAAATCTTTCACTAAATCCAAAAGATCAAGGAGAAGATTTTGAGGAAGTGGCTCAGGCTGAGGTAGTGCCTGATTCACTTGGTATTGTGGAGGTTGGTTATGATACGAAGAGTCGTAATTGTTACAAGGAAATGGATTCCTCGTTTGAAAATCAGAGCTAGAGTGAGGACCTCCACAATACTCACAACAGTAAAACTGATGTGGCTGTGAGTTATATGTGTGGTAGTCATAATTGTTATCAGAAACCTGCTCATAGACAAGCGTGTTTCCCGATTGACAATTAGAACTGGAGTGTGAACCACCACAGTACTCACAACAGTAAAACTGCTGAGTCTCACAGTGTGGTGGCTGATGGAATAAATCAGTTGTGTTATGGTAGGAATAGGGATCCTGGTTATAGACAGACCCGTTTCCTGATTCCACCATGCTACAACTGGGGCAATTGCCACCATTATAAGGACCACCACACCATTGACATCCAAGAGGGTGAGGATAAGACATAGAAAGAATCAAAGGTTTACAGAGGGTAAGAAATGAAGAATCAAAAGGGTAAGAGGGTAAAGAGGAATATTTTTGGTATTTTTGAAAAACATGATGTAGAAACAAAGAATGAAAATCTTTTTGGGTTTTTGATGTTTGTTGAAAACTGATTTTAAAATGTTTTTGGGTTTTTGGATTTTTATAAGAAAATATAAACAGATGGTATGAACAATGAGTGAATATTCAATCACTAATCTGCTAAACGTAAGACTATTAGCACTGCTCCCCGGCAGCGGCGCCAAAATTTTGATCCGTGCAAAACCGTCAAGTTTTATCACGCAAGCCGACCACTTGTGAATGGCCGACCGTAACAAACTTAAAACAGTTTAAGCACAAATGCAATGAAGATCAGGAGAGTATAGTGTTTCCCCAGGTCGTTAAGTCCCAACGAGCTGTGCGAGAATAGTCAGACGTATAGTGATCGAGAGGATTTGAACGGGAAAGGATTGTGATTGATCTATACCTAAAGAGAAAGCCCATAAACTACAGGGGCTTAAATGCAAATTAAAGAAAATTAAAAAGATAAAAAATATTAAATAAACGCTATCACTATTTGCAAAATGATGTTTTTGTTTTTATGTTTTTATAAAACTGAAATTAAAAACTACGTAACGTACAAACGAAAAAGTGAAACTAAATCAGTATTAATCCTAAAAATATGAAAATGATATTTTTACAAACCTAATGATAAAAGAAAATATTTAGAAAAAGAAAATTATTTTTATAACTATTTAATTAATTATTATTAATTAAAAACTATTTTTAACTATTTAATAATAACCTAAAATACAAGAAAATATGAAATAAAGCTTGAAAAATAAAATTATGACTTAGAAAAATCTAAAATAACAAAATAGAATTTTCAAAACTATTTTTATATTTTTCTGATTATTTATGTATTTTCTATGAATTTTAAACTATTTAAAACTAATTAAATTACTTAAAAATACAAATTTAACTAAGAAAAATCTAGAAAAATATTTTTTTGACTTTTTATATTTATCTAAACTTAAGAAAAATGAAAAATTATTTTTTTGAAACTTTTCTTAATTAATTGTATTTAAAGCTAATTAAAAATGCTTAAAAACTAATTTAAATTAAGAAAAATAGCAAATAGGACAGGAAAAATCTGAAAATTTCAGGAAAACTCTAAAATTATATTTGGAATCTAGGAAAAATGGAAAAATAGGTGCTTATGTGGAGGAATTTGAAACTGATAAGCAATGTGCTTATAAATAAGCACTTGAATAAGCCAAATGAAGACCAAAAAGCACCAACTGTTTACAGAAGTTATAAACTGCTAAAAGAACTAAAATGCAACAAAAAACAACTGCTTTAAACCTCTGGAATGCTGATTACCAAGATTTGATGAATTGAGATCATAAGCTAAAACAGATTTTGGTGGTCTACTTTGAGCCAAAGAATAAGCACTCAAATAAGCTAGAAACCAAAAAACAAAATAAGGAGACCTAAACTAGACCTAGCTGGGACCTTGTAAACCAAAGTGGGGACCTTGATGAGCTTAAATGAGCTTTGCATAAGCTCTGCAAAACCTGCATAACCCCTGTGCAGACTTAATGCCCTGCACAGGGCATTTAGTCCCATTTTGACAAGCTCATATGAAGCTTCTAAAAATTTGATAAAAATCTGAAAAAATGCTAATAAGAAACAAGACCAGCTGAAGTATTTGAACCCACAATTTCACTTAGATTGGCTCAGAAATGAGTCCATGAAAATTCCTTCTAGGTTGGATGAAAACTGGAATTTTGCATTTTTGACTTTTGAAGCAAACATGAAAAGTTGACTTTAATGAGATTTGATCTAGATTTAAGGACTGAAATAGATGTATAATGATGAAATGAAGCTAATGTAATCTAACTTTATGGATTTTAAACACAAAATGAGCTTTTGAGTTGCAAAAACTTCAACAGTTAACAGATTAGGACAGATGTGATGAAATTTTGACTTTGGAGCTTAAAAGGCACAAGGTATTGACTGTAAAGAACTCAAATGAGCTAAACAAACATATAACTACAAAGCCTAACCACTGAATATACCTAAAAGACAGATAGATCAGCAGATCCAAACACACTTTATAACTACTGTTTTGTAATTTAAAAGAGACAACCACAGATTTAGCTAAAACAAATACTTAAAATGACTTAAACTATCCTAAATACAACTTAACTAGCAGGTTAGAACTAATCTAGATCACAAATACAGATACAAACACAATTATGCAAATTGGAATAAAAATTGAAATTGAGAATGCTACTCACATGTGTCCAAATTGTTTGCAGGCCAATACCAAACCCAAACCTGTTCTAAACTAATCTATTTAAACCCAAATAACTGCTCTGCATCACCCATTCCTTTTCCAAATCTGGATGAACCAAAACCTCTTGCACTGTTGACTTTTGTTGACCACAAACAAAATGTATTTAAACTTGAGTTTTAATCTTGCCAAGAGCTTTAAATAACTTAAACAAGCTTATTGGAATTTAAACATAAGCTATTACAGATTTGAATATAAGAATTTGAAAATGCATTTTCCAACAGTGAACATGAATTTATGAAACTCAAATGAAACTTCAAATTAAGACTTAGACTTGATTAAAAACACTGAATTAACTTAAAATCAATACATAGAAACTGAAAAATTACATGTTAAGATATAAACTAAGACATTTCTATGAAAACGACATACATTGAAAATTAAAAACTAACTACTGCCTTCACTCCCTTTCTTCTTGCTTCTTTTATACCCAAGAGGTCTTGCCACGTGTTTCTGAGCACATCCCACCTCATTTGAGAGCCAATGGGAGAGTTTTAAGCATATTGGCCATTTTGTCAATTTTGGCGGGAAAGGGTGATTTTGACCTCTGGACTGAGCTGGCACTAGGGGGTGGCTAGGTGTAATGATGATGTGGGTGAGGTTTTGAGGAGATAAGGTGAGGTGGGAGGGAATATGTTGAGAGTTGCAGAGGATTCAGTCCAAGTGGGGAAGGTAAACAGTGTAAGGTGGGAAAGAGCTTGTTTGACTGTTTTTGACCAAAGGTCCAAAAAGGTAATGACAGGGGGTCACAATGGTATAAGTGGCAGGGGTCAATTTGGATTTTGACAAGGCTTGATTTAATATATGATAAGGACCAAAATGTAATTATCCAATTCTTGAAGGACCAATCCTGTAATTTTCCAAAGTTGTTACAAGGGACCAATATTGACAAGTTCCAATAGTACAGGGACCAGTTTTGACATTTTCAAATTTCCAGGGACCAAACTTGACATTTTATGAAAGTTCAGGGACCTTTTCTGCCATTTAACAAAAGATTTATTCAAGGACCATTTTTGACAATTTAGAATATTTCAGGGACCTTGAATAACATTTTTCTTTATTTAGATTTACCAGGGACTGTTTTTGACAACTTTTGAAACTTGGGGGACTAAAACTGCCAATTATGCAAACTTTATACGTTTTTCACCAGATTTTGATATTTTTGCATTTAAAACACATAAAACACTTATTTGTGATATTTTAATCATTTTGATGCATTTCTGAGTGTTTTCAAATGTTTTTGCAGTCTAATTGGTACAAAAATGATGAGTATTTAGACACTCATCAGCTATATACGAAGAGAGTATATCGAGATGATCAAAGACATATTCTTAAAGCATCAAAGACGAAAAAAAGCAAACACTTCCATGGTAATTTTTCTTTCAATCTTTTTAAATCTGTAGCTCTTCTTCGGAGGTTTTCTTATGATTTAAGTCAGCAAAGTGGTACATGTTTCATTATACTTTGAATACATAATGTTTGTGATCAACGTATTCTCGGATGCTTATACAGTAACATTTGGCCCATGCAGATTTGCTTGCTTTTGGTGATCTTAGGGATCGTGCTTCTCATAGTGATCATAATACTTGCAGTCTGATCTTCAGTATATTCATCGGGAAAATCAGAGATTGTTTACGTCTTAGGGTTGGAAATTCTAAAGCATTCTTCAAGATTCTGCCATATCTGTGCTTGTACAATTTGAGTCATCATTCTTCGTGATCGTGTGATTGCATGCTTTGCAGGGGGTTTCTGCTAAAGTTGAATTAGTATTATTTTAAGCTTCATATATGTGTTTATAGTTTGTTTATGACTTCAGAGTAAATACAAGTTCTCCAGCCTTTTTGGTAGTGTATGTGAGAGCTGTGAGAGATGTGGAGTGTTACGCTGTGATTTTTGAAAATAAGTCGTGCATTTCGTTGTGAGTGTATTGTATGAGAGTTGTAAAGTTTACGCCAGTATATATTCACTACTTTGTAATAAGCAAATACCATCCCACTGTCATCATGCATGCTCTCCCCAACAAACTAGTAAGATATTTAAGTTGGTAAGGCATGCAAAGAAAAACAAGTTATCGAGTTCAAATATATGACAAACATTCAAGAAAAAAAAGGTTCAGGACATTAAAATGTACAAACATAGAGTTAATGCAAATAATGGCAGCGGGACTGGCTTGTCATCACTAGGAGGTGTTTGAATGTGTGTTTTGAAAGTGATTGTGTCATTTTTAAATAAGTAAAATGGGGCTTTTAGTTTCTGGCAAGATTCTTACTTAGTATTATTTATAAATGGAAGAGACAAGGGTATAATAGACAATTTAGTTAAAATTATAATTTTGAAAAGTGTAAAAAATGTACTAAAAGGTACAAAAGTATAAAGTAAAAAAAGTCGCTAATATTATTTCACTTAAGTCGCTCAGCATTGGGAAAGAGCTAAAAGTATAAAAAAATATTTTAGTAAGTTTGACTTTTTTTACTAAATGACAAAAAAAAATCGCAAGATTCTTAAAAAAGTCGCTGAGATTCGGTCGCTGTACTATCATAGCTGTAAAAGTCAGAAACAATAATTGGGTACACAAATTACGAAGGACACTTGTCAAGCTTAGATGAAAAGTAGAAAAGTCGCAAGTCTCAAGGTCTATTTTGGAAATACCCAAACTTTTTTCTTAGAAAGTGTTGACACCTTGAGCAAAACATGTATTCTCATAATTAAACCGCCTCTATTTACAACTTGACCCGAATAAGCCCGAACCCGACTAACCAAGGTTCTAAATATAGTCGGTTCGGGTATGTTTTTTTAGCCGAATTAATCTGAACCCGACCAACCTGACCCGACTAACACCCTATGTGTGACTATAATGAAAAAGGAAACAATGGTACAATGGTTATTTAAAATCAAATGATATTTAATATGTATTTTAATGTTTTTATTATTGGACATATATGAAAATTTTAAGTTAGGTTGGATATATATGTAATTTTAAGTTTTAGATTGGATATATATGTAATTTTGTAGTTAGATTGGATATATATGTAATTTCTATACAAAATAAAGATATATATATAAAATTCTCCCATTTCATTGAGCATATAATTATTAACATTAGTTTTATGCTAGTTAAGTGTTTTATAAAGATATACTACGTAATCAAGTTGTTTAATAAATCTTTATAGAATATATAAATGAAAGAAATCCAATCATAAATACCGCTAAATAAGAAATATGCTTCATTAGATGATTTCAAAGACTCTCACTCATATATTAATGAATGACTCACGTGATATTGGGAGTTATATCGAAGGTTTTGTGACTATATATACCTATGTATGAATATTGTATATAATTAAACGATTTTCTTTTATGATTTTCACGCTTAGACTCACAAAGGACACATACAATGAACTTCAAATATGTGTGATCACATGTGACACATACATTTGAAATTCAAATATGTTTAGACACATAAGTCACGTACATATGAGTGCCAAATATGTATGAAACATTAGTGCGACTAATATCTACATACAAAGACACATACATGATATATATACATATGCATAAACTCATTTGTGAGGTTGTTAAACATAATTGGTCCATGGTTCTTAGACGATAGAAAATAAACAAGGTTATCATCTCCAATTTTTTTGTTGATAAAACACAAGGATTGTAGTATGTAATATTCTTCTAGAAATTCTTATTTCGAGTTTAGTTATGAACTAACTAACTCTTATACTCGTTTAAATCATGTTAACTAGTTGCTAAATTTATGGTAATGTTTTATTGATTATAATCCATTATATGTGAATACAAACGCGCTTACGTATACACATACAATGTCTCTCATATGAGTATTTAAACATTTATTGTATTATATGAGTGTCACATTTTTTCTCTTTTCTATTATTAGATCAAGTATATTAACTTAGTAATTTAGTTTAGTTCGTAAATTTGCTAAGGCTGGGCACAGTCGTGACCCAGGTCACCAGCGACCAGACATGACCAGGATGCCACAGTCGATGACCGACGTTTTTTTTTTTTTTTTTTTTTTTTTTTTTTTTATTCAAACATTTTAAACAAACAAATTTAAAATTCATTAAAATTAAAATAAACATTATAGTACGAAATTCAAATAAACATTAAAAAATAAAAACATTACGTAACTTATTCAAATAACGTTAAAAACATTACAAAAAATCTTCATCGTCTTCCTCATCGTCATCGTCACTATCGACTTGATTCTCTTCATTGACATGATCTCGATGATTTCTCCAAATGTGTTCGACCAAATCAGATTTTAAGTTTTGATGAGTTGATGAGTTCATTAGCTCCTGAGTAACCACCAACGATTCTTCATGCGTTCTTAAGGGATCATGATCTTGGTGTCCCTCATCTTCGAACCATGTAGGACATATCGCTCGCTGCTTGTGTCGAACGGTCATATTATGTAATATGATACATGTATACATAATATCTTGGATATCCTTTTTATACAACCCTCGAGCAGGAACTTTAAGCATTTTCCACTTCTTCTTCAACACATCAAAAGCCCGTTCCACATCTTTCCTTGCTGCTTCATGCCTCCTCTTGTACAATATTATTTTATGATCACCCGTGGGAGGATTTGAAATGGACTTCATAAGAACGGACCATTGTGGATATATCCCGTCAGTAAGATAATATCCCCTTTTATAAGCCACGCCGTTAGCCTCGAATTCAAGGTCTGGTGCTCTCCCAGATTTGATATCATTGAAAACAGGGGAACGACGTAAAACGTTTACGTCGTTATTCATTCTGGAGACACCAAAGTACGCATGCCAAATCCATAAATCTTGGGAAGCAACCGCTTCCAATAAAATGAATGGATGTGGCCCGTGATCACCCCTACAATGTTGAGCTCTCACACTATTCGGGCAATTCTCCCACTCCCAACTTGTACAATCAATGCTTCCCATCATCCCAGGAAAGCCATGCTTATGCTCGTGATGAGCATATATTCTTTCAAGGTCAGAATACGTGGGCTTTCGCAAATACTCACGACCATATAACTCCATGATAACCTCGCAAAACTTACGGAGACATTCGCGGGATGTTGTTGCACCGAGTGCTAGATTCTCCTCAAGAGAATCAAGAACGGCCGCGTATCCCAATTGACGAATGGCCGCAGTACACTTGACCAATGGGCTAATACTAGGTACTCCCCTAGCATCAAGAGTTTGTCGAAAATAAGGAGAGTGATCGGTTACCTCTCGAACAATTTCTGTGAATAGTTCTCGGCTCATTCGGAACCGCCGATGGAATGTTCTTGCGTCGAACTGCGGGTTTTCGGAGAAGTATGCCGCCACTAAACGATTATGAGCACCCTCATGATCCCTACGTATGTACCTTCGTCGAACTTTTGGCTGTGATGCTTTGTAAGCCTTGCAAGCAAAATCCGCAAACTTCACAAACTCACTAAAAACTTCTTCATCGTCGGAAGACGAAGAAGAACCGAATAAAAGCTCGAACGACATATTAAAGATTGTGTTTCGTGGGTATTTCGTTAGAATGGTTGATTGAAATTGTGTGTTTTAGAAATGTGTTTGAGTTAGTATTTATAGAGTGGTAAAGTTTTTTAAGAAAAAAGATTTTTTTTTTATTAATATGCAACGGTCAAAAGTTTTTTTATTATTTTTTATTTTTTTTATTTATTTTTTTAATTTAAGCCTAAACGGGCAAATAAAGTTGGAAATGGAACGTTTACATATCGGTTGAATTTTAGCCCGATATTCGTTTTTTTTTCCCACGACCGATGTGTCGACCGGGTGCCTCAAAGGAGATGATTGATGTAAACATCGGTCGAGCATACAAAATTCGGTTGACCAACCGATGTTTAAGTTGTGATTGTGCCAAGCCTAAGATAAGTTAACAATAAAAAATATATATTATATTTTTAATTAAGAATTATAATTTCAATAGAAAATGCAACTATATATAATTTATGTTTTGAAAATTTTGTAGTATTTGCGTATCGTCTAATAAAATAAGGATGAAAAGTATCTCACAACGAAAAGTCGAAAATGATAAGAAAAATGGAAAAAGATTTATATAAGATACTATAGCACAAGGGACATACAAACTATATTATTTTATTTCCTTTTCAGTATTTTATTCATCCAGTATTTTGGGTTTGCTCTTTAGCCCGAACCTGCTTGAACAGAAGCCCAACACCAGCCTTTTTTTGTTTTTGGTTTTCTAACAAGGATAATAGCCCGCTGCGTTGCAGCGGGTATTATATATATTTTTTCAGAGTTTGAGTTTAGGCGGAGAAGTTTTTAGAAAAAAAAAATAATGATAAAAGATAAGAAACAATAATTCGTTTTGAACAATAGATGTCTTTCACATGCAGCTATAACAATGACTAACTTCTCAGTTTTGAGTAGTTTTACAAAGAATATTTAAAAACAACTCACATAACCAAAAAGGCTAAAAACTATTTACCAAAACAGGTAAACAACTCCTGTTCAGCAAAAGTTACACACCTTTTAGAAACTCTACAACGTGGATTATTTTATAAACTCAAAAAGATTTTTTTAAAAAGTACCGGTAGTAAGTCACTTGCCAGTAAGCAACACCATTTCGATACCAGTCACCCTTCTTTTGGTCATCACCAGTTTGTTGTTGCCACATCTCATCTGGGCTCTTAAACTCTCGACCCATTCCATCTGACCCACTAACTTCCGTGGCTGCTGATATACGTGTACTATCTTTTGTACTTTCTGTGTCAGTGATTAGGGAAGGGAAGAAGGGGCCTAAGCACGGCAGATGCCGTACACTTGATTACAGTCCATTAATCTTCTCCTTCAAGATAATCAGGATTAAGGTCCGAGGGAAAAAATTCAGCAAGACAAAAAAGAATAACAAAGAAGCTTAAAAACAATAAAGAATCACAATCGCAGCTACATCACATGTATACAGTAAGTAGGTATCAATGGCGGGAACTCTTAACTGTTATTTTAGGCTAAAAATAATATGCTTTTAGGTAAACTTAATATAAAAGTCGCTACGAATATATGTGTTCACTCTATATCACGATGTATAGGCAAAAAAATTCCACAAATTACATGAGCAATTCACTACCAAGTTTTTGGTGCTTACATATTTAGGACATGTCCAGGTGCAATGATTTCAGAAACACAAAATGGATTTGAATTACCTGCATAGATCCATCAAAACTCCGTAAGGTTTAATTACATAATTTATAGACTTATTTCAAATGTGGTTGATACATTACAATAATAGATGTACACCGGCGGCAAGCTAAGATATAAAAGACTACTATCCAAAATAAGCGGTCTCATTAGACATCAACGATGATAGCGTCTGATTAGACATCAAAGATGATAACGGATAATTTATAACAACAATCTTTTTTTTTTAAGTTTTGCCAGATTAAATGGATAGTCTTATTGTCTTAAACATAATTATATATTGACAAAACAGTATAATATATCAGTCAATGAAAAAAAAATAACATACGTGAAAAAGTGCGGAATTTTTAGTGATGCAAAATATTTTAAGCCCCCCATTTATAACCGTGCAATCCTTGCAGGCAGGTTGCCTAAAATTGGACAACATCCCTTCATGAATAATAGGTACACATGGGTTTCCCATTCAACGATCTACTTATGACACATCTGCACATACATAATAAAGAAAGACAACCCAGTTAAAAACAATTGCTTTTACTTGATATACACCGTAGTTGACCGTGTTAATCTAGTAAAGGGGCAAATTTATAATTGTCAGTACATCCAAGATGTAATTATAGATGAGCGCAATTATTAAGGCAAAATATATATAAAAACAAAGCTCACTCACCTGACTTGTGGAGCACAACGTCCGTTGTTCCATCCTGGCACACCTGACTTGTGGAGCAATCGCAGCTGAAAATAACACCAAAAAATCAACTTCAAAATCCTAAGAACGGAACCTTTAATCCATCAAACGACACCCGCATAACCAAACAACTTCAACTGTAAAAACTAATGGATACTGAGGTCATAAAAGGACAACATTAATTAAAAAAAAAATCAAACGCACCGAAACAACCTATGTGTGCATATAAGTGAAAAGGAAGAATGGACAACATCGTAAAACTTTTAGCACAACATCGGTTAATTACTCCAATGTTAAAAATTTCAATCTAAAACTTTTTACTTTCTTTGGCCTCGTCATAAAAGATGTCTTATTACTACGTACGTAGATATTTCTCAAATGCTAATTTTTATGACTAATAACCAAGTTTCATCAATATTTTATCCGTCACTTTTATATTTTCTTGTACATATTAAACCCCTGAAGTCTCAACGAATCTGAAAAATAACTATAAAAATAACATAATAACAATCTTTGAAGTTAATTATGATATGTTTAGGCAAATCTTAAGTAATCAAACATGTATTTGAAGAAGTCTTTTACTGATTATTAGAAAGAAATGCGACTGAGAAGAAATAAGCGAATGACCTCGCATGACTGAAAGTGCCTGCCATTTCAACATGTACAACGATTCAGCAGCGTTGGTCAGCTCCACTGGTACGCACCTTTCAAGTTATATAACTGCTTATTAGTTAGCAACCATGTAAACACACAGGCCGAATCGTTAATTCTTATAGCAACATCTAATAAGAAGAACGGCTAATTCTTACAGCAACATCTAATAGATTTTCAATATGAAGTCCGTAAACATTTGATAAGAAGAACACTAACCTCGATAACTTTATGCTCTCGTCTCAAAGAAGATCTTCAATTCTAGTAAACTCGACTGCAAACAAATGCCAACTTCAATCGAAGCACTAATTACAAACACTCAAAACATAAAACTTGATTATGTCAAAACATACAACATTAATTAAATCAACCTTATACATCGAGTTGTGCAATCTATACATTTTATGGCGTGCTATAATCTGAAGAAACGTATTGTTAAATGTTTTTTTTAACTGAAAGGATGAACGCGAAGACAACAACCACATCCTCGTATACCAAAAGCAGAAATAAATTACCATAAAAGACATACCTCCAAACCCGCAACCTTCATACCGAAATCATAATCTATTGCATCTTAGTATATTCCACCACATGCTATGAATAATTTCACAAAAAGTGAGCATCTTTAACTTGGCCAAAACATAAGATATCATATTCAAATATTGTTGTTTTGTCATATATTATTGCGAGTCGTAACGGATCTATTATTAGTGTCACTGAAATATAAGTGCTAATAGTCTCTAAACTCTGTAAGATCCACTTAGACAAAAGCCCAAAAACCAATCACCAACATACATCAAATAATTGATGTAACATGCATTAAAAAAATGAAAAGGGAGAAACACAACAACGCAAAAAATTAAGGATCTATTATTGCTTGTGCTCTCAACATTAAAATTTTTAAAGATACATCTGAAATTAAGGTTAAACTGATGAAACTCAATCAACAATAGAACCTGGCGAATTGTAGTTTTAAAAATGAAGGTTAACCTGATGAGAATCACAACAACACAATAATAGAAAATGAAATCCTAACCTTTTGCTTACTGAAATCACATGAACCCGATGTCAGTCGGTTTAGATACATCTCGAACCTTTTAGAAACCCAAAGTATCAGGAAATGTTAGTGGGCTGGACAAATAAAGAAGGCTAAAACGGTGGAGGCCCAAAAAAAGGGAATATTCCAGGGAATCCTTTGTGTTTTAGTATGGTTTTCTAATGAGATAAACTTAGTAGAGATATCAGTTCCACCCCTTTCTCAGTCTACCGCCTTTTATCGATTGAGAAAGGCGGTCCTCCCAAAACCACTTATCCACAGATTCCAAACAATAACGACAGATCCTAACGAATCGACACCCGGTCCTCCCAAAACCACCTATCGCCTTTGTTCTGAAACAGATGATGCGGACTGTGTTTTGAGAAGCGCTGGATTTGATAGAGTTGAGTCTCTCGATTACGAAGTTATAGAAAACTACGACTATAGACAACAACAGGTTGCTCTTATTATTGTTTTTATAAAATTATTATATTATGAGTTCTTAATGTGAGTAATTAATTACTACTAATTAACTGATTGTGATTTAATTTGTAGGCGCG
Organism: Chrysanthemum seticuspe; assembly: GCA_019973895.1. Lineage (NCBI taxonomy): Eukaryota > Viridiplantae > Streptophyta > Magnoliopsida > Asterales > Asteraceae > Chrysanthemum > Chrysanthemum seticuspe. The sequence continues at coordinate 227,446,019 of BPTQ01000002.1, forward strand.
AAGAGGGAGGCTGTATGTATGGTATTACGTTGGCGTTAAATGGTTCTTTGCTTTTGCTTATTGGCATTGGTAACTACTCTTGATAATGTGTACTCTGTTTCAAATGGCAATATTTATTTTTTTAGTCAACATTACGTCATTATATTGTATGCGTTATTGTTGAACAAGTTTGAGGAGAAAAACTCATTAACAAATAGTTTATGTTCATCAAGTATCTGGCACTATTCGTCACAGCTGTTTTGCAGTTGATAATAAGCTACAACAGTTTATGAGGTCGTCTTCATTTTTTTGGTTTGCTCAGTAAATTTTTTACCCGTTTTGCAGCTTCTGTGTTTGGTAAACTTTTGGTACTCAACTATTTCACTCAATTTATGCTATAGTTTGGGCCGATATTTGAAGTTAGATGGTTCTTTTGATACATTTGCACATACGGAATACCGGTTCTCAATATAACAACTGTTTATTTTATATAATACATTTGCCAGTAAAAGTAAACCAACAACATGTTTCGACCATGCATGTTAAAACCCATTTTAGAAATACGGCTTGACACACCTATCCTAACACAACTTATCTGTTGCAGAAAACAGCTGCAAAACCAGTGTGGAATACACAAACAAGGGGAACTTCTGGCTGGTAATTTTCTTTTATTGAATGTTGATGTGTTTTGTGCTTTTGGAATTCTTCATATGATGTGGGTTTACTTTATAGTTTTATATTAGCGATTTATTGATTGGTTTTATAAGCAATGAATCAATTTATAGTAGTTTTTTATATTAAGAAGCAATCACGTTTTGAAGATTGTCAGAGTGGGTCACCCAACTTAATGATTGGTTTAAGAGTTGGTTAACCTTTACAAGATTTGGGACCATTGCAGGTGTGCAGTTAAAGAATACATGATCGTGTTACAAGAACAAAGAACTGGAATTTCGTTATCTAGCCTAAGACAACGGCTTCGTGAACTTGCAGAAGCAACACAACACACATGCAACACAAGAACGTAAGGACGTTAAGCTTTTCATTCCTTTTGGAAACCTGATTGTGTAACATTCATTTTGGGATGCATTGAATTGCCGCAACACATCGTCATTGTAGATATCCACAAAGAAAAAACAAATACTTTAAAAAGCCGCCCATACCAATAGCGGATTCAATCATCCTATGAATCAAGAGTCGCGTGCTGACTGGTGTTTGTGATTTTTAATTGTTGCATAGAATATGTAACTCATTGTTTAAATTATACTAAACAGTGACGACTTACTGTCGTAGCAAATGTTGCAGACACTGTACAAAAGGGATGTTTCGTGTCGCCTTCAAACAATGAACAGAGTCGTGTGTCGTGTGAGGGTATATAAAATTATTTATTTGTATGCATATAGATAGTTGGTTCTAAGTGTGTGGATGCCCATGTGAATAATATGGAAATAGACACCTGTTGTTTATTGTGTGTTTTCGTGAGTTTAGGTTTCAGTAGTCCAAGGAGTGGGAACTCATTCACTGCAAATGCGCTACGCTGGCTGTTAGAGGTTATTAAAAGAGAATTATACTTTATATTCCATTATCTAGCATATATAACGAACGTACTAACATAGTAACATGTTATCACTTTGCATCCACACAGCTTGCTACCCGACGTTAAAGGTTTGGGCAATCTGGTAAAAGCACAAGAATGGGATAACATTTGGTCTGAGCAAAGGTGGTTTACCCGGAACTGTTTCCTTCTCCCTCACAAAATAATGCAAAGTCGAGGCCGTGTGTCATTCAGGTATCCTATTTCTGACTTGATAAATTGCAACCAACTGCTAATTTGTAACAATCTTAAACAAGGAATACACATTTAAAAATTAGCAGTTGGTTCTTGCTTTATTTCAAAGTGGATAATATCATTGAGTTAGAATGCTTATATGCTTTCTTTTCTTTAAGAAGTAGGTGTGGAAGTGCTATTTTACTCTTAAATAAGCATATACTCGAAAAATTGTTACCTGCATTTAAAAAAGCTATATGTGAACAAATATCTAAATTAGTAAACTCTGAACATCCTCTTACGAGTGTTTAGGTTGTTTAGATTTATGTAAGTAGTAACATAATGACCACATAGTCTTTCACAATCTAGGATTTTTGTATCTTTTAATAGTAACGTGATTGATAGCTGTAAAATTTTGTAAGAACGAGACATCGAGTGGCATACAAAATAATTGTGCGAAAAACTTTAATTTATTTCATATTTTTAGCCCGATTGAAATGAAATTATCTTTATTGGTGCGGTTGTTTGTAGCAGAAGTGGATGTGGTTGGATATATGCATATTGCATATGATTATTTACTTATTTGAGGGGTAAAATACGCGGTTCGTTGGTGCTTATTAGACCTACTTGACTGCTGAGCTTATGCGTATTTCACTAGCATTAGCACTATGAATAATTTGTTTATCTTTGCTTATGTGCATCTATCACATTTTTATGTTTTAAATCTATGAATTATACGTCTATCTTTTCTTATAAGTTTCACTTAATATTATTGGGCCTTATGTTTGCAACTGAATTTCAGTGCAAGGTCTGCATGCAAACTTTCATCTGGACGACTTCATAGGTCAACTGTAAAGAGCATACTGAAGCTAAAGACACTAGGAGATTCATTATGATAGGATAGGGCTAAATAATATAGTATGCGCATAGATCATATTGCCATTTTAGTTTACTACTGTTACATGTTATTTAGACTTTACACACTAATTAGTGTGAAAAAAAGGTATATATGAAATCAATTTTCGAAGTTACGTTCGCTGTAAAATATTTGTTGATGCTGTTGTACAAAACCTCTTACATCTGGATTCAGTCTCCACAATATGTTGAAGCTTTTTCAAAGTTAGTAACAACGGTCTGTCTGGGTTGCGGTTAACTCAAATGGGTTAAAATGGTTAAAAATAGTTGGTGACTTACATGGTTGGAAAATATAGCAAACACCCCCGCCGCAACGCGGTGGGCTCCTACTACTCGTTGACACTATAAACCAAAGAACCATTTAATTTTTTATAAGAGAATTACATGTACTAGAAATTATAAAAAAATGTATGTATAAGTAAAATACACTTTTGTGCTTTAAATTAAATTAGTGTTTATTATAAGTTACATAAATTTTAATTTGAGCATTAGAACAATTTTTTATAACTGTAAACGAGCTTTCGAGCTCGAGTTTGAGTTAATAAACGATCTTATCAAGCTCGATCTTTTATAAGAGCATCTTAGGGCTGAGCAACGGGTCAAACCTGACTCGAAACGATCAAACCTGACTTGACCGGAAAACCAAATAAGGGTAAATCGTGAAACGAGAACCGAATCGAGTAAAAGCCATCGAAACCGAAACCGAGTCGAATAAGGTTGGTTCGGGTCGGTTTAGCTATTTCAAACCGAATGGGTGTGTTTTGACCCGAACCGAGTAAACCGAAATATCCATACAAAACCGAAAACCAAACCGAATAAGGTCGGTTTGGTTCGGTTCAACCCGGTTTCGGTCAGTTTGTCGATTCGGGTCGGTTTTCGGATGATTTTGCTCAGCCCTAAAACATCTTAAACTTGAATGTTAGTTTCTTAAAGGAGTAAAAAAAGAAGTTAAAATTTTTAAACGAGATTTTTGCTCGAGTATGAGCTTGAACCAATTTATTAAAGTTTATTTAAACTCGAGCCGAGTAGTTATTAAACGAGTCTAGCTTGTTTATGCAAAAACTCAACTCGACTCATTTCGTGGATTGGATTTCACTTGACTGTCTACGGTTCCGTTTGTTTTACCAACTCCATATTATTGTTGGGCCTCCAAATTTTTTCCACGTCTTATTTAATGGCTTATTAACCATTTGGCCCCGCGTAATTAGGATGAGTTTTCATTCTTAAAGATGAGTCGACGTAGATTTATTGTCAAGAAGGGCACAAACCATTTTTGTATAGTTTATTTTTCCTTTACTTTCAAGACTACCTTCGTAAAAGTCTAACACACCAAACGGGGGCCTTAGCTTACCATTCCTTATATTATTTTTGCATTACGTGTAAAGAGATGCAACAAAATCGCAATATATATGATATAAATATAGTATCATGTCATATCCTTAAGCATAATTCCAAACGAAATGATCTAGAAGAACTTGCTCATTTTACAAGGATTAGCTAGGGTTTATTATTCAGCAAAACAGAAAGTATTTTTGTCACTTTTGAATAATCAACGATGAAACTTCATACCAGGAGCACTAGTAATTGTTAAAATGATTGAATATGATAATCTATAAATAATTATGATTTCGAGTTCTCATTAGAACAGAAATACTAAAGGTGACTATGACAAGATACCAAAAAAGCTAATGGACAAAGAAGGAGACGTGAAGTTTGAGTCGATGACTATAGTCGTCAAGTCAAGTCAACTCGGCCCGTGACACACGAAAGTATCGTTAAGTCATTTTCGGTGCCCCTTGGTATAGGAAGTACTTCATAATTTTCTGAACTTTTGAATTAGAGTTTCGTTTATAATTTCATGAACTTTTTGATTGCATCGCCACATTACTGAATATTTGTAATACTCCGGTCTCATAGAAAACTTAGTCGCAATTTTCCTACAAAAACACAAATATACACATTTCTATTCATAAAAAAGAAAATATATCAATTATCAAAGGTAAACTCAGCTTTGGACTCTATAGCAGGAGTATCGTGTCGTGTCGTGTGTGTTTACAGTAGTATCGTGTCGTGTGTTATAAGATAACTTCAAGCCTATTACATCATCATACCCTGTGCTTTAAGCCTCTAACTGGAAACAAAACATATAAATCTTATCATATACTCCGTACAACCAAATTATACGAATACACAAGCTCTTTTACTATTTTACTTGACCAAAAATGACGTCTTTGGGTCCATATATATATATCCAACCACTCCACATATACCAACTACCCAATGCCCATGGCGATGGTGATCCATTATTCAACAACCTATATCACTTAAAACATACTATTCATATCACTTATTCACCTTTATATGCAACTCAAGTATTACCAAATTATTTTCTTCTAATAATAGTACTCTAGCAATGGCGAGACTACTACTAATCACTATGCAAAATACAATTTTGCCCTTCCCGGGCGTCGCATTTTTCGTGGTTCTTCTCGGGGTCATATCCGTGTTCTCGATTGTTGGTTTTCTATGTGGTTCGCATGGTGGTTTAAAGAGATTAAATACGTACAAAAAAGAGAAAAACACGGTGCATTTAGGTGACAAAGAGCCTAGGACGATTTCAAAGCTAGGATGTGGTTTAAGTAGTAAGGCATTACTGATGACTAAAATGATTTCATGGAAGAAAGTTGACGAATGTGATGATGATGACGTTGGTGATGAAGAGGCTGTATGGAAGCGGACAATTATTATGGGAGAACGATGCCGGCCTCTCGACTTTTCTGGCAGGATTTCGTACGATGAGAATGGAAATCCTATGCCCGAAAGTCCCCGTAAACATGTTGCTTCTGATGGTGATAACGTTGTTAAGTTGGAAAAATCGTAAATTAGTTGCTTGTTTGTTGGTTTCCACTTGTGAGTTATGCGAATTAATATGTTTATTAAATTTGAATGATTTTTATTGAGAAGTAATATTGTCCTGGTGGTTTTTCTTCTGTTTTTTACGACTAAGCTTAGAATCGCGTGTGTTTATGTTGCTTAATTATATATGTTCGTTGGTTGCTAATTGTTAGTGAATTTGTATTAGAGTTAGAATCATATTTGTATTTGTATTGCTTTAGGCACAAGCTCAAGTGTTAGGCTAGTATAGTATACATATTGGTAAACACAATGATCATTCAATATTGCCATGGGCGGAGATTAAAGGAGCATGTGCCCTTTTAGCGAAAAAAATTGCAGTGTCAATTTTTGAAAATATTTAGCTTTTTTTATAATTTGTCCTCTGAAAATATCATTTATAGTGTATTTTTTAAAATTTATCAAAGTGTGCCTCTCGACTAAAAATTTCTGACTCCGCCCATTAATATTGCACAATCGATATTATTTAATATTTATAACATGGTATCGAGCCTAATCCTAAGGACCTAAAGTCGATTAATTTTTTGGTTCACTTTCTTTTAAGTCGACTAAAGCTTGACCGATTTTCTTCCTATCACTTTTCTGGTTCTACCACCGGTTAAGAAAAAGAAGTATGGTAAGCTTTGAGTGGTTATAGTCATATTATATTAGGGAATAGATTTTGGATTGTTGTCTTCTGTTCCAATTGTTTACTACCATAAAGTATTCGACTTTTTTTTCTTTTTTTTTTAACGGCAAACCATAAAGTATTCGACTTTGCTTGTGACTTCTAGACCCTTTATTCAACTTAAAACCATATAATCTCGATACTATTTGATTCTTTTTTAATTTAAAAAATATATCTATCCGACTTATATCGAAGCGGATTCGTGCATCTAAAGTCGACTAACATAAGGTATCCTTATTTTTTTATCCCTTAGTCGACTACCTTCAAGTCGACAACTTGTGTTTTTTTACCTTTAGTCACATCAACCTTCGTTTACTTATGACGAACGATGCTCCCCCTACTCCTACTTTATCAAATACTGATAAACTTTATGTTGTTAACTCAATCACTAATCTAATCTACATTAAACTTGATGTTGACAAAGCTAACTATGTTGTGTGGTGTTAGTTTTTAAAAGTTAATTGTGAAAATTTTGTTGTGTTAAAACACATCACGTGTTCTGGTCGGTTTGGTGACATTTGTGGGTTCGTTTATCGTAGCTTGGCCAAGGCCCCATTTTCCTCAAATTCGTCCCTTTGGCAGACGACTCATGCTCCAATATATGGTCGATCGAACCCAAGAAAGCTAATCAAACTGTATCGACCCAACAATCTACTACCTCACCCTCGAATTTGGGCCAGTCCCAACTCCTGGAACTCGTACACATCCAACAATGACTATTAGCCCAGTTTGCTCAACTGTTTGGACTGGCCCAACCAGCTAGTATCTTGGGCTCTCGGCCTTCTTCTCCTCAGACCACAGCCCAACCCAGTCTATCCGTTTTTGGCCCAGTTCCATCCCAGTCCTACGGCCCAACCTAGTTTTCTCCATAAGTGTTTTAGGCCCAAACACAGGTAGCCCAATCAGCCTGCTTTCCTCAACCGGTTTCTATAACCCATTCGGCCCAACCCGCTTCTACTGTTCCTTTGGTTTATCGATAAGAGACATTGCTTCCACAAGCTATTAACACCATGACTCTTCAAGATCCCGATTCTGCAAATTAGAACATGGATACAGGTGATTTTTCTCATCTTAATTTTGTTGTTGATAATCTTAATACTATTTTAATACATGCATTTATCCGTCTGTCTATATTGGTGATGGGAAGTCCATTCCGATTACTAACACTGCCCATGGTCTTTTGCCAACTCTTTTCGGACGTCTTCATTTAAATAATGTTCTTGTTACTCTCGATATTGTAAAAAAATTGACTTTTGTGCCTCAATTTGTTCGTGATAATTAGTGTTCTATTGAGTTTGATCCCTTTGGTTTTCTCTGAATGATTATTTGACACATCAAATCCACCTCAGATGTGACAACACGGGTGATCTTTATCATGTCACGAAGCCATTTCCTATTAATCAAGCTTTTCTTGTCAGTCAAAACACGTTGCACCAATGTCTTGGACATCTAGAAAGTGAAGTGTTGCAGTTTCTTATTTCTAGTAATCGTATTTCTTGTAATAAGACGAAGTCTCCTGCTGTTGGTCATACTTGTCAGATTGGCAAACACGTGAGGCTTCTCTTCTCTAGTTCTGAAATTGTTGTTAGGTATGTTCTTTTATATTGTACACTTGGATTTGTGGACTTCTCGACTTCCGAGTGCTACGGGTATTAAATATTATGTTTGTTTCTGGATCATTTTTCGCATTATTTATGGGTTTATCCTCTTCGTAATATTCAAGTTTATTTATTTTTGTGCTTTTGTTAAAAATCAAATTAAGTGTGATATTAAATCTTTGCAATATAACCATGGTGGTGAATTTGATTTACACCAATTGTTTGCCACAAATGACATTATAATCATTTTTTTCTCAAGACTTCTCAACAAAATAGGAAGTTCGAACGTATGATCCGTAGCATTAACAACCTCATCTTTACCCTTCTCTTTCAAGCCAATCTACAACCTACTATTTGGGTCGAAGCACTTCATATGGAGGCCTACCTTTTAAACATCTTACCCTCCACCTCAATTAATAATGAAACCCCTCATTTTCGCTTATACAAGACGCACCCCAATTATTCAAATCTTCATATTTTTTGGTGTTTATGTTATCCACACCTTTTTACCAATAATAAAATTGAGCCTTGTGCCACTCCTTCTAGCTTTTTAGGTTACCCCACAAGTCATCGTGGGTATCGTTGTCTTGAATTGGCCATAAACAAAATAATAATTTCTTGCCATGTCGCTTTTGATGAGACTACATTCCCATATGGCTCGATGACTCCCAATAATCCTTCTCCATACACCTTTTTAGAACCCCCCCCCCCAATTGAATATAAATACTCAACAACTTCGTTCCCCAAATCTTGGCCTAAATGTAATTGGCCCAAATATGCCGACCATTTCACCCACTACTCCCGGCTCAACTGTCAAGCCCACTACGCTTCACGACCCACATAATCACCCCCATCATCTATTCTTCATGGCCCCACTGTCCAGCCCACTACACTTAAAACTCTCGGCCCACATCATCAGTCCACAACTGGTTCGGCTTCACATGCCCAACAGAGCCCTTCATTTGGTTTTGCAGGCCTAATCGACACCTGCTATGGCCCAGCCCACTTTGACCCAATACCACTGCCCAACCAACCCCTCAACAGCCACCCAATCCCAATCCTACTTAAATTTATCCCTTGGTTACTCGTTTTCGTGTTGGCTCTAATAGACCTACTCAAGTTTTACTTTAAATCTGTCTACTGTGTCTCCTCTTCCTAAATCTTATAGTGTGAATTTTAGTGATCCAAATTGGCAAAAGGCTATGTTAGATGAGTATAATGCATTAATTAAAAATGATAGTTGGACTCTTGTGCCTCGTCCATCTGGTGCAAACATTGTTCGTTCCATGTAGTTGTTTAAGCACAAGTATTCAGCAGATGGTTCTCTTAGTTTCTACAAGGCTCGTCTTGTGGTGAATGATAGTTCACAGCAATTTGGTGTTGATGTTAATGATACTTTTAGTCTGGTTGTCTATCCGACCACTATTCATACTGTTCTTAGTCTTGCAGTTTCTCGACATTGGCCTGTTCATCAGCTTGATGTCAATAATCCATTTCTTCAAGGTAGTTTGTCTGAGACTGTTTGTTTTCGGGATCCACGACATCCTGATCATGTGTGTCTTCCACAGAGGTTTCTTTATGGTCTCAAGCAGGCTCCTCGGGCCTAGTTCAAAAGATTTGCAGGTTATGCTACTCATGTTAGTTTTCATCATAGTCGTTGTAACTTCTCAGTATATATTTATCGCCATGGGATAAATATTGCTTAATTATTGTTATATGTTGATGATATTATCTTGACTGCCTCTTCTACGGCACTGTTACAATGTGTGGTTGCTTCCCTTCATCAGGAGTTTTCTATGACTCACCTTGGCCCGCTTAATTATTTTCTCAGGATTTCTATTGTTCAATCTGCATGGATGTTTTTGTTTCACGAAAAATATGCCTATGAGGTTCTTGAGCGTGCACATATACTCAACTATAATCCGTTTAATACTCCGGTTGACACTGATTTTAAGTTTGGTGTTGATGGTGACCCAACTGACGTTCCCATTTTGTACCACAACCTAACAGGTGCTCTTCAGTATCTTACGTTTACTCGTCCTGATATTTCTTATACGGTACATCAGGTGTGTTTATTTATGCATAATCAGCGGGAGCCTCATTTTTCGGCTTTAAAGCGATTTTTACGATATGTTCGAGGCACTATGAGTTATGGTTTATAGTTGTTTATCACTTCAACATCTTCTTTGGTTGCATATTCTGATGCTAGTTGGGTTGGTTGCCCTACTAGGAAGGCTACTTCTGGATACTGTGTGTTTGTTGGCAACAACCTTCTCTCTTGGTCCTTTAAGCGTCAGGTTACGCTTTCTCGTTTCAGTGTTGAGGCTGAGTATCGTGGTGTTGCCGATGATGTTGATGAGACTTGTTGGTTGCATAATCTTTTGCGTGAGCTTCACATGCTAGTTTCTTCTACGCTTGTCTATTGTGATAATGTTAGTGCATTTTATTTGTCTTCTAATCTTGTACAACATCTACGCATGAAGCACATTGAAGTTGACATTCATTTCGTTCGTGATTTGGTTGCTGCTGGTGCGTGTTAGTGATAAGGTTTTAAAATGTACCTTTTTGAGGGGTCGTTTAAGCCCTTATTTGATCACTTTTGTATCCGTTATTACTTAATATCGTTCCTTTTCACTTTTTAGGTCTCTTGAAGGCAAATTGCTGTAATGGCACTTATTTGGACGAAAAGGCGCGGACATACGAAGAAAATAAAGTCAAGAATCGAGACACTCAAGTTGCTGAAACACAAGGTGACGGCGTCACTGCTTAACTGCGACGCCGTCAGAGCATTTTGTGACGGCACAGAAGCCAAATTTCCTATTTTCAAGTGACGGTGTCAGGCTTTAAAAGAGTAGGCCGTCGCAACTCAGACGGCCTAGATTTGATCCAGACGGCGTCAGAAGTTGAAGAGGACGGCGTCACAAGCACAAGGTGACGCCGTCGCAAGACTAACGTGGCCAAGACGAAACCCTAATGACGGCGACCCGACGGCGTCACAAATCATAAGGTGACGCCGTCGCACTTGTAATCTTATATATAGAATCCGAATTTTTCAGTATTTGTGTGTAGTCTTTTGGAGTAAAAACCTAAACCAAACCAAGGCCGTCTTGTACAATATTTTAGGGTTCCAAACCCTATTTTACATCAAGATAAGTGTTTTACTTCATTAATTCAATTATGTCTTTGATTATTTGTGTGTATGCTTGCATGTTCTCCATGTCCGGCTAATTTATTTGTGTGTTTGCTTAGGGAATATGAAACTTAATTATTGAATATTGATTGGTTGTCTCTTATCTTAATTGTTAATGATCTAGTAATGCGATAGGTCATTCGTTGTGTAATTAATGCTTGATTAATCTTTGTGAACCTTAGGTTATAGCACTTAGAGCGGTTGTAGGCTAAACCATCCAAAGAGGCCTTAGAGTTAGAGTTTATAATCCCTAGAGGGGTTTTGTAGACGAGACCCTTTGGTAAGTTCAAAGAGTTAGGGATAAACGCATACCCTACGACTTTAGACACACAACGCGATTAAGAATAAGGACGTGACAATTCAACCATCAATAGGAGATAATTAAGGAGTAATAAAACCTAAGTAAACACATCTTTAAACTATCATACGAGCACACAATAATTAGACATAGACTACATACACCTTAGATTAGATAATTAGAGTAATCGGTAGAAATACCAACCCCCAAATCCAAACCCCGAGATTCGTACCTTTCCATTTCCTAAAAAACATAAAAAAAGATAAAAAATAATCTTCCTCAACCCCAACCTTAGCGTAGTAACTTCTCACTAGCATTCCTATTCCCCTAGAGAACGATATCAATACCCGTGGCTTACCCTAATACTACACTACAACGATTAGGTTCACTGCCTAGGGTGTTATAAAACTTGCTCGAAGAAAAGGAAGTTCCTTTGACCCCGAACGACGCGTGTAGCGTTATCAAGTTTTTGGTGCCGCTGCCGGGGAATAGAATAGCTAGTTAGTAGTCCACCTCGTTTAGGTTTCTTTGCTTGATTCCTATCAAGTAAATTTTTCTCAATTTTTAGCTTTCTCATAGTCTATCCCCCTTCTTCGTGACCTTTGTTTGTAACCCCATCACTTTTCATCATGGAAGGTGATAACCAACCACCATTCATCAACCTACCACCATTCATCAACCTACCACCAAATGACCCGCCAAGAGCCCGTACTCTTGGTGAATACTCGAGACCAAGCTACCTAGGCTATAGGAACACCATTGAGCTTCCCGACCAAGCCCAAACTACGGCCCTGCGATCCGACACCATCCGGTTGGTGCAAAACATATGTGCATTCCATGGACTTCATTCCGAAGATCCAAATCAGCATCTAAGGGATTTCCTTAAAATTGTCGATTCCATCGACCTTGATGCTACTACTCGGGAGACCACGCGCCTGCGTCTCTTCCAATTCTCTCTACGGGACCAAGCTAGTAATTGGCTTGAGCGACTTCCCGCCGGCTCCATCTCAAGTTGGGATGATCTCACCTCTCGCTTCCTTGCTCAATTTTTCCCACCGGGGAGAACCACTAAACTTAGGAATGACATCTTGATGTTCCAACAACGTCAAGGTGAATCTCTCTACGAAGCATGGACTCGATTCAAGGACTTACTTCATAAAGTCCCTCATCACGGCATTGATCTTTGGCTTCAAGTCCAAATCTTTTATGATCATGTCAACTTCCCCACCAAGCGATCCATTGACCAAGCGGCCGGTGGAAAACTTAGTGATCTCACCGCGGAAGAATCATGGGGCATAATAGAGGACCTTGCTCTTTATGACAATGAAAGTTGGAATGACCCCCGTGAGTTGCCCAAAACCGTTAAGGCAATCTCCTTGCCTCGCATTGACTCACAACCTTCCGACCGTAGGATGATCGAACTTGAAGATCAAGTAAAATTCCTAATGAGTTCCTACGAAAATCCTAAGTCTTCACATCAAGTGAATAAAATCACTCTTCCTTGTGAGTTATGTAGTGGTCCCCATGACACTCGTGATTGCACAAGACTCCCCGAACAAGCTTTTGCGGACTACGCCTCCATGCGTACCGACGGAGCGGGAGAGAAGTGGTACACTTTCAAGCCCGAACAAAACAACTTAGGAAACTCTTACAACCCCTCATGGAGAAATCACCATAACCTTAAGTGGAACCTAAACTCAAGCACACCCCAAAGCTCATCTAGTCCACCTAATAGGTTCAATTCTCTAAACACTGGGAACCCCACTAACCTTGAGGCAATTGCATCTAGATTCATATCATCTCAAGAGACTCGATTGACTAAGCTTGAAGCCGATTTTAAGCGAAGACAAAGCGAGATGACAAACAAGCTTGATTCCCTCTTAAAAGCCTTTATTGAACGGGAAGTTGGAGCACTCCCAAGTGATACTATAAAGAACCCAAAAGTGAATTCGATTTCGTCGACTTCATGTTCTCGTTCACCATGGGAGAGTGCACATCCATGCCCCTCACACCCAACGGTTCACTCGGTAAATGCTATCAACAAGGGTTCCAAGCAATCCAAAATGAGGCACCAAGGCCCTGCACCATTGGTAGAACCTACTCTTGAGAAACCCGTCAACCAAGAACCCAAACCTAACCTAGAGGAAGAGTACGAGGAACTCCATCAAGAAAAACCGGTTCTTGAAGTCTTAGCTCATGCACCTTATTACAATGCTTTGAAAGAAAAATATGAGTTAGAACTTAAACTTGGAAAACATGGGTCCGCTTTTGTGCGAAATAATTTACCTAAGAAGTTAGACGATCCCGGGCTATTTACTCTTCCGTGTAGGCTTGGAACTTCCAAACCTCTCGATGCTCTAGCCGACTTAGGATCATGCATCAATCTTGTTCCGTTGTCCCTCCATAGAAGCCTTAATTTAGGTAAGATAGAACCAACGGAAACTATCTTAGGTCTAGCGGACGGGAGTGTTGCACATCCGGTAGGAATAATAAAAGACATGGTAGTACACGTAGGAGAGTTGACTCTTTTGGCCGACTTTCATGTGCTAGATATGAATAAGGACCCGACATGCCCATTACTAGTAGGAAGAGGATTCTTAGCTACCGCTAGTGCCATCATCGATTGTAAGATGTCCAAGATAGTGGTAGGAGAGGGGAGTGCTAGGTCAATTTACGATGTCAAAAACCATACGTACTACAAAGAAGAGGAAATCCCACATGAGATTAGATTGGATAGAGCGCCTTCTAGATATGGACCTTGGATAGATAAGAACCTCATAGGTCCCCAACGACCTTTCTACTTAGATGAAGCCTTTGCTAGTAAAGCGACTTTCCATGAAAAAGAGATGGCTAGGGACATGGAAGTGAACCCATTCGAGGACGCCTTAGTATTTAGGAAAATGACCGAGTTCCTAGGAAGTTTACCCATCAACCTTATCATGAATAGGTGGAAAATTGAAAAGCCTAAACATAAGTGGGATTGGAATAGACCACCTAGTGATGGTAATGGAGAGTGGCACATTAGGATAACAATCTATGATCCCGATGGAGAGAAGTTTGAAAAGGCATATCTAACCGAACGTACTACTAGGAACTTGAATGATAAGTTTGATCCTTATGACATTGTTAAGGATAGGCTTGCTTATATCGGTACGTAAGGGCACGACTACGAGTCTAGCTACAAGACTCTTAAATAAAGAAAAGCGCTTCGTGGGAGGCAACCCATGCTTAATTGTTTGCTTGTTAGTGTCATATAACTTTTAGTGATTGCTTATTCTCATGTTTAAATTTGTAAAAATGCTTTATTTTGTTTTTAACCTCGTCTTAATTGCATGTAAAGGTATTTTACATAAAGGATAAGTGTAGGGAGGATTACACATGTTTTCAAAATAAACGTAAACATGAGAATAGCAATTCATTAAAAGATACATATGTGTGTTTGTTCGAGTCAAATGCTTGTATCGAGTCATAATGGATGTTTTGCAGAAATTTTTCCAGATTCTAAAGATGTAAATTTTCCAGAATTTTTTTTCCCAAAAAATCGCAGACCAGTTTTTGTCAGGATAACCTGACGGCGTCAGGAAGGAGTAAAAACAACATATTACTTTTTTCTCGTTTTCTGAGCTACTTATAAATTTTTGGAATTTTCCAGGTCTTAATTTTCCAGAAATTCTGTAAACATCCATTCCACAAGCATTATATCCTAGTTTAGTAGAGTCTTATATATATTATTACCGCCGATTTTACGCGAAGGTTTCGTTTGTTTTATTCAAGTGTGCATGTTTTAATTTATCAAGAAGAAGTTACATAAGATTGGAAGGAGCTTTTCATGCATACATTTTTCTTGGAAAGGATTTAACCACTACTTCACACACGGATCCTACCGAGCTAATCAGGGGAGTACTAGTTTCTTTCGTTTTTAATTACCTTCCATTATCATAACTTTGATACTTTCGGGGAACATTGGGGACAATGTTCAGTTTAAGTGTAGGGAGGGAAAATAAAACGGGAACTTTGAAACTATGTTTATCCTTGATTATTTGTTTTGTCCAATTGTATTTGTGTAATAAACCATGAGAAAATGTCGGTTAGGGTAATTTTTGCACCAAATTTAAAATTTTTCATGACATATAGGAGTGGGCCATTAGTCTTAACAAAAGCGTCTCACGGATAGGAAGTTGCATGACTAGCACAAAAACCCTTTACCACTTAAATTCCACCCAAAATGTGAGGATCGCCCTTAGATTAGTAGGAATTAAAGCATTCATCTTTAATGCTTGGAGTGTGAACCGGTATATAATAGATTCTAGAACTTGTTTTGTGATGCATTCCGAGATCGCTAGTAAGACTACACTTGTGTAGTTAGGAATAACTAAATGATAAGAGGCATTAGGATAACCCTTGTTTGATACCTGTAATATAATTACTTCTTCCACATCGGTTGAGTAATTCCCCCACACCCTTTGCGTTGTACTCATCTTTAGTACACGATACCCGTAGTTAACCCCTCAGAGCCTATCCTTTTCGCGGTTCTCGTGATGTTTCGGTTTTTCCGGAATATCCATGAAGAGCATTGTTTACACCCCACCCCCAAATATACACCCAAATCGCCTTAGCCTACCATGTATGCACTCACTTTTAGTGCATTATTGTTATCACCCCAAACCCTTAGTTAAATTATCTAGTTGCTTGCATGAGTTGCTAAGTCGAGTCATATCCTTTGTATACAGTTTTGGGACGATTGGGACTCATGGGAAAAAGTTAAAGTTTATAAAATGATTGAAAGGGAACGTTAAATTCCCTTATTTACGTAATAACATACCCCAAGTGTTTTGATCTTTTCAATTCGGGTCAAATTAGTGTTAGAGTAATAAAAACTCAAGTGTAGGGATGTGCCTATAAATCCCTATCATTTTGATGTTACCGTAGAGGATGGTAGAGTAAAAGTGTATGAAAAAAAAAATCGAAAAAAAAAATTGAAAAAGAAAAAAAGAAAAAAATAGAGTGTTCAAAAAAAAAAAAAAAACACATACGGGCTACCATCCTACATCTATCTTTTAAATTTTTGTTTGTTTGTTTCAGTTACCTAGAGTTTAGAGTGTCGAGTCTTGGCTTAGCAACGCCATTCTTCGTATGCTTGTAACATAAAAGATTTTTGACTTGCCACCACTAAATAGCCTATCCCACCAAACCCTTTGTTTCCCTACCGTAAGCTTAACATTACAACCCTTTAAAGACCTCTTTGATAGTCTTTCCTAGGTGCTTACGCCAAAGCGATGGAGGTTTGATCTATTCTCAAGCCTATGGTAATCTATGTACTAGGACTGGTTAATGAGTGTTTATCTTCCATTTCCAACTTGTTATATTTCATATACACTCGAGAGAGATGTGAGTATCCAAACACCCCATGTGAGGTGCTAGTATATAATTTCCGTGCTTGTTATGACTTTTGCAGGGCTTATATGTGTTGTGGACTGTTTTAAAACAATGCTTCATGACCCCTAACTTATAAATTAATTGGCTAAAAGCACATTTGCTGGAGGACAAGCAAATACCAAGTGTAAGGATATTTGATAAGGTTTTAAAATGTACCTTTTTTAGGGGTCGTTTAAGCCCTTATTTGATCACTTTTGTATCCGTTATTACTTAATATCGTTCCTTTTCACCTTTTAGGTCTCTTGAAGGCAAATTACTGTAATGGCACTTATTTGGACGAAAAGGCGCGGATATACGAAGAAAATGGCCAAAGTCAAGAATCGAGACACTCAAGCTGCTGAAACACAAGGTGACGGCGTCACTGCTTAACTGCGACGCCTTCAGAGCATTTTGTGACGGCACAGAAGCCAAATTTCCTATTTTCAAGTGACGGTGTCAGGCTTTAAAAGAGTAGGCCGTCGCAACTCAGACGGCCTAGATTTGATCCAGACGGCGTCAGAAGTTGAAGAGGACGGCGTCACAAGCACAAGGTGACGCCGTCGCAAGACTAACGTGGCCAAGACGAAACCCTAATGACGGCGACCCGACGGCGTCACAAATCATAAGGTGACGCCGTCGCACTTGTAATCTTATATATAGAATCCGAATTTTTCAGTATTTGTGTGTAGTCTTTTGGAGTAAAAACCTAAACCAAACCAAGGCCGTCTTGTACAATATTTTAGGGTTCCAAACCCTATTTTACATCAAGATAAGTGTTTTACTTCATTAATTCAATTATGTCTTTGATTATTTGTGTGTATGCTTGCATGTTCTCCATGTCCGGCTAATTTATTTGTGTGTTTGCTTAGGGAATATGAAACTTAATTATTGAATATTGATTGGTTGTCTCTTATCTTAATTGTTAATGATCTAGTAATGCGATAGGTCATTCGTTGTGTAATTAATGCTTGATTAATCTTTGTGAACCTTAGGCTATAGCACTTAGAGCGGTTGTAGGCTAAACCATCCAAAGAGGCCTTAGAGTTAGAGTTTATAATCCCTAGAGGGGTTTTGTAGACGAGACCCTTTGGTAAGTTCAAAGAGTTAGGGATAAACGCATACCCTACGACTTTAGACACACAACGCGATTAAGAATAAGGATGTGACAATTCAACCATCAATAGGAGATAATTAAGGAGTAATAAAACCTAAGTAAACACATCTTTAAACTATCATACGAGCACACAATAATTAGACATAGACTACATACACCTTAGATTAGATAATTAGAGTAATCGGTAGAAATACCAACCCCCAAATCCAAACCCCGAGATTCGTACCTTTCCATTTCCTAAAAAACATAAAAAAAGATAAAAAATAATCTTCCTCAACCCCAACCTTAGCGTAGTAACTTCTCACTAGCATTCCTATTCCCCTAGAGAACGATATCAATACCCGTGGTTTACCCTAATACTACACTACAACCCTATCTTACACCTTAGATTAGATAATTAGATAATTAGAGTAATCGGTAGAAATACCAACCCTCAAATCCAAACCCCGAGATTCGTACATTTCCATTTCCTAAAAAACATAAAAAAAGATAAAAAGTAATCTTCCTCAACCCCAACCGTAGCGTAATAACTTCTCACTAGCATTCCTATTCCCTTAGAGAACGATATCAATACCCGTGGCTTACCCTAATACTACACTACAACGATTAGGTTCACTGCCTAGGGTGTTATAAAACTTGCTCGAAGAAAAGGATGTTCCTTTGACCCCGAACGACGCGTGTAGCGTTATCAGTTAGCATGTTCCACCGCGTTATCAGTTTGCTAGCATAATACCAAGGGTCTTCCATATGCTTTGTTTTATGAGTTTTGAGACAGTTAGAGTGTTCGTTCTACTCCCGCTCCAATTGCGGGGGCTGTTATTTGTATTAGACTTTGAATTATATTTGTATTTGTTTTGGTTTAGGCCAAAACTCAAGTGTTAGGCTAGTAATTAGTATAAATATTGGGTATTATGTAAACACGATGATCATTCAATATTACACAATCGATATTATTGGTAACCAGGGACGGAGCCAAGACCAAATATGACTGGGTGCACAAAATCTTTTTAACCTAATAATGAAAAAATATTTCGAATGACCGGGTGCATTTAAGAAACATTTAGGAAAAATCGGTGTTTTTTAAAAAATTAAGACTGCATCGAAAAAATTCATGAAGTTTTCGGGCACCCGCGGAAACCCCCTAGCACCGTCCCTGTTGGTAACACTAATAACATATAACAACGAACTTTATGTAAATTCTACGAAGACGTTTAAGAAATGTCATCTAAAGATGTCCATTTTTAGTTCACTCAACTAGGCTTTTCTTAACATCCATAAACTTTTGTTGCATTTGGAAACTTTTTTACTACTCCTTTATGTTATTATTTTACTAATCAACCTTTATACCATCAACGTGTATTCAGAACTTTCAGGTTGTTTGAATTGTATTCAGATCTTTCAGGTTATTCCAAACAAGTTTTACTTTATATGATTAGTTCAAACGGGATTTAATTAATACACACTTTGAGTTAAAGAAAACCGCAGTCTTGCAACTATCATCACTAAAATGTGAAAGATCACAGGTTCAATTCCTGCTAGGTGCAAACAACCGTGATAGTCACGCTAACCTCCTGAAAAGGGAAGGTGTTGCCCGTTTGAGTCTGTGTAACATTGGTTCTAACCCTTTTAAATTAGTCATGCCCAAAAATGTGGAATCATGGTTATCAAATCCATCCAAGAAGGAAGGATTCGACGCGCGAATAATTAGACTGAAGACTATCAATAACATCCATGAGTTGTGACAAGCAACACTCGGATAGAATAGCACATATCACCTTTACGCCAAGTTGCCAACGACGGGTCTTGAAGTAACATCCATGAATTTCTTATTCTAATTTAACTGTTCACATCATTTTTCTTAACATCCATGATATATTCCAATAATTAGACAGCTCAATATGTGCCTACTATACTTACATCATTTAACGCAATCAATATTTTCAAAAAGCGCGCGAAGTTACTCCAAAATACCCCAAAACATATATCGCCTTGTGCACAAAGCGACAATGTTTGATCATAGAGCTGTTGTAAGTTTTATGGTCAGTTGTTTGTTGTTGTAAGCTTAAAATTAGTTCAGTCGGTGGAGTCATGCTATGTTGATGTAATTATAGCTTCGTGCTAGTTTTTTTTACCTGTACAAGTCATATTTACGTTTCAAAAATATGTCTAGATCAAATACTTCTTCGGAAAAAAAAAGAATATATGAAGTTCAAAACTTTTCTGTAAAAACCTTTATGAAAAGGAGAATTAGAATCTTGCTGTGTTGGTGCTTTAGAGTCTTTTTGAAAATAAAAGTTCCCCCCAACTAAAGTGTGCTACACTTTCTTAGGATTCTTTGTGTGTATAATATTAGATTTTATGCGTGTGCATACACACATATATAATACACTGCCATCATATCAGCTATCAGCTATTTTTATAAAAACTTATCAAGCATATAATTTGGCCATACAAGTTTTAGACATACATCTCATAATACAAAAAGTCCAAAACCAAAAGAAGAAGTAATAATAACTAAACTAATTTAGTAAGTATTATAAGTTTATAACATCACATAATCGAACAAGCATTAGGGTTATCGTCACTAAAGAGATGAGTCATCTTTTCCTCAGTGGTGTTTGGGACGTCGAGGGCTTGAACGACATTCTTAACATTGCCAGCGGGTGCTCTCTTGTCATATGCTTGACTAACATAAGGATAACTAACCAAATTGTAGGGTATGTATGGCCAAAATATGGCTGTTTTTCCTGTCCTCTTGATGTTCTTTAACACTTGATTTGGATCAACATTTCCGCTAACTGTTACCTTGCTTTGCTTTCTGTTCACCTCCACAGTCTTCACACCTTAAAAAATGTAACAAAAAGAATTTTTAGAAATATAGAGTTTGTAAGATAAAAACTACATAACAATTTGGAGATGTAAACGAAAATAATGAAAAAGTTTTCAGGGTGTATTTACCTATAATAATAAGTACTTTTAAGATTAAAGGTTATCTATGCATTTGCAAATTTTACACATGTGTAGTTTTTAGACTTTTTAGAATACAAATATTTAACCACTATGCACTTCAACTGTCTAGACTCTCTGGATCCTAAGCTTACATGTATGAAAATGCATATATAAGTAATATTTCTACAGTGAATACTCATAAACAAAACATTTTACATTTTTGGCATAGCTAAAAAAAATGAAACCATTTAACTAGTATTATCTTCGTCCCACGATAACTATCAATGTAACGGTGGACACTTATTTTGAGACGGAATTAGTTTCGGTCAAAGATTTGACACTACAATCAACCTACAATAACCAAGTATTTACTCAAGAAAAGATATAGAGAACAAAATTTCAAACAGAGGGAATGCAACAAAATCATACATGAGTAACACTTTATGATTATGAGATACTAGTAATTAAATACGTAGGATTGTAGAAATACCTTTCATGTTTTTAACAGCATTCTTGACCCTTCTTTCACAACCATCACAGTCCATTTTGACTTTAATTTCAACTGTCTGGGACACAAAACAAAGAATTAGAACTTGTTTAATTTCAGTTATAATATTTTTGAGTTATTAAATGATGAACATGCATGCCTGCATTGGTTTTTTTCTGCTTCTATTTGTGCTTCTGGTGCTTGTGGCACTGAAAAAGTATGATATGTAATAAAGTGCTCCCATTTTGTTTACTTGTGTGTGTGCAAGAGAAAGAGAGAGATATATGAAAGAACAAAGAAGCTTTTGGTCTAAAATGATATGCACTTGGTAGTTTGGTATTTATATACAGGAAATCGCCTATGTCATTACCGCATAACCCAATTCTTAAACCCAAAAAATATGAATATATGCTTAGCAAGCTCATTAATGATATGCAAACAATGGTGTCGTTATCGAGCATCTCCGATGTAATTAGTCTTTAAAGACCTTTTGAGTTTGGCACATCACATTTTACCCATTGTTTATAATCCAGAACTCATTTTCACAAATCACATACTACTACAATATTGTTTACAAGCTTTTTAACAGTTAAAAGAAGGGCTAGAAATGAGAAATTAATGCAAGAGCTCCTAGCTATTAAGCAAAAGTTTGGAGTTTCTCAAGCTATTACCATATTAAGTCTTTACTCCCAATGCAAAAAGTCATTTGATTGACTTTTTCTAAATAGTGAAAAGTCTTTGGAAAAGCTTGCATTAGAGCATCCACATTGCTCAAGTTGTGAAAGCCTTTTAGCATTTAATAACTCATAATCTTACTATATTTTATTTAAGAAAAAGTCTTTTGCAAACCACAACTACAATGGTAAAAAGTACGTAGTATTTTTTTAATTTTTGGTATGAATCAACAAATACAATAAAATAGGATTGTGAGAGAATGAAAAGCTTCTAGCAAAAGCTTGAGGTTTACCAAGTACCAAGTTGTTGTAAAAAAGCTTTTCAAAAAGCTTTTACTACAATGCAAAAAACCCTTTCAAAAAGCTTTTTCGAATAGTGAAAAGCTATAATCACTTGACCCATTGCGGATGCTCGTCTTTTGATTCGATTTCACAATGTCAACATGATGTTGCCGCTTTTTTAATAAACATACTCCGTATCAAGGATAAGACCGTTAGAGTATCTAAAAATGAGGCATTTTCAAAATAATAGAGACGTGTGATCGTCTATATAGCACTTTGCTCAAATTGTGTTCTGTTTTTAGAATGATAAATGATACTTGATACAAAGTAGCAAACATTTAGTTCTGTGATGCTTAACTTGTTTCCTGGATCGTATAATTATAATGCTTTACGACACGAAACACTTGGTAAAACCATTAAATTCATGTACTTGTTACTATGGGTCCTATTTTAAAGTCCTATTTGAAACAATGAAACGAACAATTCACTAAACAAATAATGAACTCAATGAAATAAGACATAAATAAGTGAGTCTAGATTAAATATAATAGCATTTGAAAGTATAATGTGTGTGTTTTTCATACTGTAAATCTTATTTTTTCAATGTAAGTTATAGATATATCATACATGTAAAAGTTAAACGAACAAATTCAGTATAAAGAGATGAACCCACAAGATTGATGTGGCATGAAATCATATGAGCATTCAAGAGTGGCTTTTCTTTTGATTTTTTTATGAGTGAAAATGTTGTGAAATGCTTTTTCTCTATTTAGCTTTGATTTCCACTCATTGGATGTAGGTTTCCCTTTTGATATTCATTCAATTATTGCAATATTAAACACCACCAATAATGACCTTTGTGGGTAGATTCAGGCCATCTTTTTTTAAAGTTAAAATTCCTTTCAGTTTTTAAGTTTTCTTACTCCTACTTGAATTACCACCAATAATTGAATAAATGGTCAATGAGAAAAAAACAGTCATTCCTTTGATATTCCTAAGCAATGTTTGAATGTCATTTCTAGTTAGTTTGTACTTCGTAGCAACTTTGTTTCCGTGAAGTATTCGACTTTTTGCAACGTATCTAAGTTGATTCTAAATATTTAGATCTGAATTCAAGACCATCATGTATGCCAAGAAATTTAAGAAAACCATTGTGGCACAATTTAATGTGTATGACTGTCGGTGAGTTCTGTGTCTAGCTCTCTTTTGATGCTAGCAGAAAAAGTCGATCATGAATAAAATTGTTTTCTTAACTGAAGCACCAAAAATCAGTTCTAATATAATAACACGGCGAGCTAACCATGAGCATTATTTAAGCTCTTCCAGATTTTGTATCTTTGTCATTTAGAAAGGTATGGTCATCTCTCTTTCCATAGATGGTAGTCTTGGTCCATTTTTTTTATAATGAGAAACAAGTCCCCTACAAGAATAAAGGAAGCATACTCAGCCACATACCGTATATTGTAAATCTATAGATTCTTTCTATATATAGGTCAAGTGCATCTGTATTAAACTAAAAACACTAGAATATGGATGGTCATATTTACATGCCTAAAGATCCAGTATGTATTAGTATTTTTTTATACTTTTAACAGTAATACAACAAAACTAAATATGATACATGTACTGATGTACCGGCGGATTTGGTTAGCCATCCCAGATCTTGAACATGTAGATGTAGCAATTTGGATTTTTGGAGAATTGATTTGAGCTATGCTTAGTCTTAAACGGGTCAAATCAGGAAATTTAGCTAAAAACGTTACGGGTCAAAGTCATCCTAATTGTTTTTTTAACACGTCAACTCCTAAACCATTCGGTTTTTTATAGTAATATTAGAGTTTTTGTTATCATGTTTAAGTAGATAATGCTTACATTTTTTTTAAATGTACTAAATTAGTTTTTAACTTTCTACATATACTAATTGATTACCGGATTCAAACCAGACTCGTTCTGACCCGTTGACCCAACCTGCCAGACCCTTTTATTGTGCTGTCTACTTGTAACTGAACACAGAGATGCAGACGGATATTTACCTCTCTAATGTGCATATTTCAAACGCACGGTAAAGCAAATATACCATTGACTTGTATGCAGATAATACCAAAGAGATATCTCTTTCTACAAATACCCTCCTTGGACATCCCTACTATCTTTTCGCATCCTCCTTTATGTCCATTTTCTTGCTCATTAGTGCTCTATGGTCTTTACTTGTGCACCACACCCACATTCAAAAGTTTTTACTAGCTGCCTAAAATAGATGCTGATAAAACACTATCATCACTTTACCATATTCCTTTCTTGTATGAGTTTTTCTGTAGTGTCGAAGTTCAAATGGTTCACTCAACTATTCAGCATAAACATATTGTCCCCTAGAGAAAGCAAAGTTACATTTTTCAGAAATCACACAAGAAACGTGGAGATTCTGTTATGGGAATCTCATTTCCAGTGCAGATTTTTAATGAACTCTCTTCCCTACTAAACATAATTTTCATTGTATTCTGTAAATTGATTATAAGCCATAATGATATCAAAGACGCAAGTCTTGAAGCCGTAACGAATATTATTGTGGTGGGACTAAAGGTGTTGTGGACAGTGAAAAGCTCATAGATTCCATTGACAGAATCTATCTTTTATACCCAATTTTGTTTGGTTATGTGATGCCTATCGGAAACTTTGGATAGTGGAGAAAGCCTGGATGTTCATGGATGTAGAAAGGAGAGGACCATTGACAGACACACTCATGGTTTTATTCATTACATGTGGCTCGTAGAAGGAGGACCACATCAGCTTCTAGCACCAAACCTAACTTATCTGCAAGTTCTGGAAGAGCATCAAAGCCAGGACTTCATTAAGGAAGGTATCTAAATATCTAATTCAAGATGTCCTTGTGGGTCAACAATGGACCTAGAGTTAATTAAAAAGGTCAAATCTATCCTACCTAGTTCAATACTTAGCATTGAACATGTATATTTCCAACTGGCTATAAAGGCAGGATATGAGGCTGGACAGTCGTGACCCGGGTCATCCCTTGCCACATCAGCTTTCTCTCTCCGACGACCAGACACGACCAAATTGCCACAGTTGATGACCAAGTTTTTTTTTTTTTTTTTTATTAAATATCAAAGGGACATAGGCAAATAATCGGTCATAAATTTAACCGGTATTTGATTTCTTTGGTTGTCAACCGATATATGACCAAATAGCCACAAAGGACTCGACCGATAATATAATCGGTCACCAAAGTCGACAGACCGACTTTTTGGGATCGACTGCGTCCAGCCTGATATGGAAATAACATATCTGCAACTTGTATCTTGTGATAACTTTGGTGATTAATTAGCTCTATAACACCAGAGCAAATACAACTGATCAACAATCAAGAAAATCTAACTACATTAATTGTAAACTTTTGACATTGTATTCACAGATAATTTCCTCTGTATTTTAGCACTTATATATATGCTATCTCATCGTTGCAAATATAAAATCAAAACACAGCAAAATAAAGGATAACAATAAAAACAGAACATAATCCTACTACATACATTCCCTGATCCAAGAAAAAAACTAAAAAATGTTGATCTCAAACTTCTTAAAGATCAAACTCCAACTAAATCTGATGAGTTCCATATACAAACCTCCAAATTCAGCTCCCCACATGAATTGAGATACCCAAAGGGAACCAAAAGAAAATCCGACGGAGGAATACCATCAACCTTAGCTCTCAAAGATTGTGTATACGCTTTCAGCCTTAAAGAGTTGTTTCCTCTTTCTGATACAAGATAATATAGAAATTGCTCACTAGAAGAGCATGGACCAATACAAGTAATCGTGACTGTATGACCTATGTTTTCAGTCCCTTTATTTAGTAAAAAGAAGAAACCATTTTCTGCTGCTTGAAGCACAAGAAAGGTTTCATCCATTCCTAAAGAAACATTTAACGGGCAATTGTACTGGAAACGCAGTCCCGAATCCCAGTGTTTGGTGCTGAAGTGATCTGATAGATTTTCAAATTGACCCGTAAAGTTGCAGGTTGGAAGAGGGCATGCAGTTTGACTTTGACTTTGACTATATGCGATTTCATTGTTCATGTCGGAAAAATCCATTGTGTTGTTGTAAGAGTAACTTTCAATCTTGGTTGACAGTATAGTTTCATCTTTGTAAGTGATCTCTAAACTTCCCTGTATCAATGTCACATACTCAAGAACTGATATACGATCATATCCTAAATTAGACTCAACTTGCTTTTTGATTTAAATTATTGTACTTACCAGGTTATCTTCATCTGAAGGCTGAAAATTACGATTGCCTCTAAGAGTCACTGCTCTCAACGGGAGCATGTCAACATTAGCATTATCGATGTGTAAACTCAATCCGAGACCCCGTTCTCTGCAAATTACCTGTTCAGAAGAGTATTAAATTAATATCATGTGAAAGTAATTGGAAAATTCATCAAAATGACCACCAATTTCGCACACTTATTTTGCTAATTACCTTTTTTCGCATTATTTTCCAAAATATGTTGTCTTTGGGAAAGTTCACAAAACACAAAGTCAACATTTACAAAAAGTAAAAACTTGAACAGACAAAACTATAAAAGGTCTAAACATGCTAAAAAATATTTCGCAAAAAAGGTAGATCGCCATGTAAGTTTGTGAGATTGAGAGTCATTTTGGTACATGAACACAAAACGTTTATGACATTTTGTTGTTAAACAAGCCATATGTGATGTGACTTTTTTATTTCGCAGAACTGCAGAAGTAATACACTTTTATACATATAGATTACCTCTCCACATCCATAACCGCCGAGTTCTTTCTCATGTTTTTCTCTTTCAGAAATATTTTCCTCAGTCCAGGAAGATAAGCACGGAACAACAACGGGGCCGAGCTCAGAAGGTCTTCCAATGGCAACACACTCATAGTAAAATAACTGTCAATATTAATACTCCAAAGTAAGATCTAAAATCATCAAGTAAATAGATAAAAAACACTATACATTCACTTAATGAAGATCATTTTCACCTGAAGAAACAAAAGACAACCACCAACTGCACGTTGCTTCCCTTGTCTAAAACGTGATACCTCCCTAACTAACTTATCAAGCAAGAATTTTGCCCAGTTATACTCATGAACAGAATCCATATCAGTTAAAAAATGAAGAAACGAAGGGCTAACTTCTAATCTTGCAGTAGGGCACAAAAGAGTTCCCAACACATACAGTAAAAATGCTCTTTTAAAATCCTCTCCTGAATCTGATTCTCCTAATATACCCTCCAAAAACCGCACCGAAATTCCCCGGTTTGAAGCATTGTATTTTAAACGCAAATCTGCTACTAATTCATCCGGACCGGAATTAACCACTTCTTTCCCGCTAGCTGGTAATCCCATTACAAGTTCTACATCACGGGGAGATAACGGGACCCGTTCACCACAAATTTCTAAACTACGCCTTATTGTGTTAAATCTTTCTAATAACCAAAGACATAAACTACGCCGTAAAGTTCGACATTTGAGATCTAGTAGGCTACCAAACCCGATGCTTCTTACCGCTTCCTTCTGGTCAGGTGTGAATCGTTTTATCACGTTTACTAAACGACCGGGAGAGCATCTTGTGACTAGATTGGCCTGCATCATTAAGGCTGTAAGATAAGCGGGCTAATATAAAGTTAATTAAGCGATGTATCATAGAAGAGTATATGACCTGTTTTTTTGGTTTTGGTTCACGGGCAGGAGTGGAACTCAAGTAGTCATCCCACACTTCACGAGCACGCTTAGTGTATATTTCCTTCTCTTGAAGGCTCAT
Source organism: Chrysanthemum seticuspe (assembly GCA_019973895.1). Taxonomy (NCBI): domain Eukaryota; kingdom Viridiplantae; phylum Streptophyta; class Magnoliopsida; order Asterales; family Asteraceae; genus Chrysanthemum; species Chrysanthemum seticuspe. The sequence continues at coordinate 227,474,070 of BPTQ01000002.1, forward strand.
CACTTTCCATGCATTTGAGGCTGCTTTTGTCGCCTAAAAGATGATAAACATCAACTCCAGTTAAGGTAATTTATATGAATTTTTATGTAGAGTGTAGTCGAATCAAGACCGGAATGCTTACAGATTTCAGACCAGAGGATTCAGGATGGGAAGCACTGTACTCCTTAATAAACTCGCGGCTAGAATGTCATTCACATGTGAGTATGTTAATTGCTAAGTGCGCATGATAGAAATTAAGTTAATTAACGATATAGAGTATATAATATACATACCTAAAATGGACCCACGAGCAAGCAGGACGGGGCGTACCACCATTTTTCTTCTTCTTTTTTCTCCTACTCCCTTCAAGCTCCTGACTTGACACTTCTTTTCTCTTGCTTGACATCGACTCTTCATCACTGTCCACCTAAATTTATGAAAAAATAGGTTCAATGCTGCGAAAATGTTTGGGAAAATCTTACCAGATTTTGTATTACTTAAGAAACAATAAGTTGAAGCAAGTTATATGGGGTACTTAGGACTGTGTTTCGAACTGATTATTTCGCTCTAAAATATCCCAAACATTCACTATATCTATGATATGAACAATCGATAATCAGTTTGCAGGTTGGTAAAATCTTTGTGAATAAGAATATCATCCCTAAAATGTGTGAGGTCCCTAGCTCAAATCCTGCTTGGTGAAAACAACCCGAAAGTGGCCACGCCAACCTCCCCAAAAGGTAAGGGCTTTATCCGGTTTGAGTTTGTGTGGTCGAGGGCTCAAGCGCAGTTGTTTAGTTGGTCAAAAAGTGAAACCACATAAATTAAACCCCCCCAATAATTCCACATTTCATTGCAATAATCACAAACACATTATAAAAAAACTTAGCTTAAAAAACAGACTAATGTGAAGTATAAATTAAACTAAAAAGAGGTATAATACCAGTGGGGAAATGTTAGTTCTGTCGAAATCAGGTGAGCTATAGCCATCCATTTCCATAGCAGTTAGTTTGTTCTAGGGTTGTGAGAAAAGGGGGAAAATTTTTAAATCATTTAATTTTCTAGGGTTTGGGATCCTGATTGGTTTATTTATTAGGTAGTAGATAGTGTGATTTTGGTGGTGTAGGGTTAAAAAAAAGAAGATGTAGTAAGTATTATTTGGTGTCAGATGATATGTCGACTGAAAGAGCTTCGACGATCGGGTTCGTATCGAATGGCCCCACGTTCCGTCCTTATGCCTTCAATTTTACCAGTGAGTGAATTGCAGGAGCCATTTATGTCGTTCCACCCGGTTAACGCCGTTTTGTGACCAACAAAAGCGTTTTTAGCTCTTTGTTTTTTGTAAGTGTTCTTATTTGAAATGTTAACGAAAAGCGTTTAACTATTAGGCTGAACGCAAAGGACCGGTTCCTATCGGTCAACTTCGATCGGCCCGTTGTGGTCTTTCGGTCGAGTGTGTTCCGATCGGTTTCGACCGCTTTTACAAAATTATAAATATCAACTTCAAACACACTTTTAAACATACAATTTCAAACACAATTTAAATAACTTCTCATCAACATTCTTTTAATTATGTCTTACGAGCTATTGTTTAATTCTTCGTCTTCTTATGATGAAGAAGAAGTGATGAGCGACCTTGCGGAGTTTACGCAGTTTGCTTGGGCCGAGTACCAAGCGTCACTGCCAAAAGTCCGACAAACCTACGTAGCTAGGGATCATCAGGGTGCTCATAATCGTTTAGTGGGGGCTTACTTCTCCGCAAACCCATTGTATGACAAAAGAAAACTTTGTGCGCGGTTCCGAATGAGCCGAGAACTATTCTCAGAAATTGTTCGAGAGGTAACCGATTATTCTCCTTATTTTTAACAAAATCATGATTATACGGGCACACTTGGTATTTCCCCATTAATCAAGTGTACTGCGGCAATTCGTCAATTGGGATACGTGACCGTTCCTGATTCTCTTGACGAGTATCTGCAAATCGGTGCAACAACAGCCCGTGATTGTCTCCGTAACTTTTGTACGGCTATCATGTATTTATATGGTGCTGAGTTTTGCGAAAGCCCACGTATTCTGACCTTGAAAGAATATATGCTAGTCACAAGCATAAGCATGAGTTTCCTGGGATGATGGAAAGCATTGATTGTACAGGTTGGGAGTGGGAGAATTGCCCAAATAGTTTGAGAGGTCAATTTGCTAAGGGTGATCACGGGCCACATCCATTCATTTTATTGGAAGTGGTCGCCTCCCAAGATTTATGGATTTGACATGCGTTTTTTGGTGTCTCCGAGATGAATAACGACATCAATGTTTTACACCGATCCCCTGTTTTCAATGATATCAAATCTGGGAGAGCACCGGACCTTCCATTAGTGGTTAACGATGTAGCTTATAAAAGGGGATATTATCTTACCAACGGGATATATCTGGAATGGGCCGTTCTTATTAAGTCCATTTCAAATCCTCCCACGGGTGATGATATCGTACAAGAGGAAGCATGAAGCAGCAAGGAAAGATGTGGAACGAGCTTTTGGTGTGTTGAAGAAGAAGTGGAAAATGCTTAAAGTTTCGGCTCGAGGGCTGTCGAAAAGTGATCTCCAAGATATTGTGTACACATGTATCATATTACATAATATGATCATTCGAAACAAGGGTCGGGCGATATGTCCCACATGGTACGAAGATGAGGGCCACCGCGATCATGATCCTTTAAGATCGCATGAACAATCATTAGTAATTACTCAGGAGATAATCGACCGAAAAACTCATCTAAACTTAAAATCTGATTTGGTCGAACACGTTTGGGGAAATCGTGGAAATGAAGTCAATCAAGAGGAAGACACAAGTGATGATGACGATGGCGTATTTATGTAATATTTTTAATGTTATCTGAATAATTTATGTAATGTTTTTTATTATTAATGAAGTTTAAATTTGTTGTTTAAAAAATTTGAATTAAAAAAAAACAACAACTTGGTCGCCACAGTGGCAATTTGGTCGTCTCAGTTCGCCGGAGAGAGAAATCTGATGTGGCAGGGGCCATTGTGTTCAGCCTTAGAGCAAAGGAGTCATAACTTGTGTTAACACCAAATTCCCCGCCACGTCAGCGCAACATCATCTCAACACATAACACAAAAAATCACTAGTTATCATAACACAAAATAATACCATCTTTTGGGACCCACCCTTTAAAAAAAATACAATTTACAAATTAACCTCTTAACTAATATTTCAATCATTAAATAAACCCTTCACTAATATTCCATTCATAAACATAAACATTACATAAAATAAAATACGAAATACGATACGATACAAAAAAAACATACGATACGAAAAAATATATACGATACGAAATACATAAACATATCATAATCTGAATGCTCCTCACATGCAAAATCATACTCAGGTTCCTCCGCATACCCAAATTCCATTATGAACGCCGCCCTTTCTGTTTCTTCTTTCCTGAGTTTCTCATCCGACTCTTGTTAGATCCTTGCTTTAACTGCTTCAGCTTCTTTTAAAGCCTGTTCGCTACACATAATTTCATAATGCTAGCTTGCAGTTAAGCCATGCTCATCAACTGTCTCGTCTGCATAACCCGTAAACTGATAATGTTGTTGCTCAATAAATCTATGTGTATCAGCTAAAGTTGATGCACCTAGCCCAAGTTGATTCAGCTGTTGTGATATCGAACTAATAAATTTTTTTCTTGATAACTCCAACGGATTTTGTTGGTGATGTTGTCTTGTATTTGTCAAACACATGTCCACAACATTTCACTAATGGCGTCATCTTTCCTGGCTTCATCGCTAAAAAAATTGTCAACCACAGCTTGTCTTTCCGGCGAAATGTATTTGCATAAAGGCTATTGCTGACGTTATCAAGTTGTTTGAGCTTGCAAAGGCAAAGAAAGAACGTTTGAGAAAACGATACGCATCATCTTGATCGCATTGTTTTTGAATATAAGCTTGCATTTCTCGATGGAATAGGGGAGACGACAAGCCATAATGTGTAGGGTTTATAATTATTGTGTGAGTTAAGTGTGAACATATTGGGTAAAGGGGTGTTGTATTTATAGAGGAGTTAAAATTAATTACAAAAGTGTTTTTTTTTTTTTTTTTTTTTTTTTTTTTTTTTTTTTTTTTTTTTTTTTTTAAATCACCGTTAACCATAAAGGCGGTGTTGTGAAAATATTTTGAATTTGAAAATGTAGCGTTTAACCCCAAAAGTGATTTTTTTTGTCCTTGCTACGTTTCAACGCACGTTGGTAAACCAACGTGCTTCTCAATGCCAACATAACGCAATCTAGGACGGAGTGGTTAACGTGAAATAACATTTGCCACATAGACGATAACGCACGAATTGCGTTACCACTCCGAAGCCTCTTAAGGGTGCGTTTGTTACGTGGTTTTTAGGAGGTTTGGTTCAAGTGACAATCAAAATCAATTGTTTGGTCATATATTTTGGATTATGATAAATCATCATATCAAAACCTTCTACTTATCTTCTTATTCATGCATAATTGTGACACATATTCATCTACTAATTCTTTCTCTTGCATTCTTCAGTAAACTTTACAAGTGTAAGTATTTTATGGGTAGAAGGATGAGTAGAATGTTTTGCTAAGAAGATTTAGCATAAGGTGGGCATGGTTCCCAATATCTTAGCCCCACCAAATTGGTTGGTTTTGTGTGGGTTTTGAGTATTTAGGGTCTTTTTGGTTTGTAAGGGGGTTAAGATTTGGATTTGAATTATGATTTGAATTTAGATTATGATTTGGATTTGAATTTGATGTAGGTGAAAGAAAATAATATTTAAAATTATTTTATAAGATTTGAATTATTAATTTTACAATTAAAATATAACAAAAAAGTAAAAGAAAGAAAAGTAGTGACTAAAAAGTGTCATGGGCGCACAAGAAATGGTAATTGTTGTAAACCTAGAAAGTGTGGTCGGATTTTTAAAACCCCTCATATTTGGCATGATTACAATTTTCAAAACCTGGGCATATCAACCAAAAAATTGATTTAAAACCATCTTTCAACCCAAACCTATTAAAACCCATCTACCAGATAGGCCCTCAATCTAGTTAAGAATGAGTCTATGATAGAATCATTTTAGTGGGTAAATGTGGGTTTTCTTGCCATTCTCGTGGGTCCTTCTTCGATCTATTTTTCTCCACTACAAAAAATAAAAATAAAAAATAAAAATAAGGAAACTTTGAATTTATATAAAATTTTGTTTATTATACCTAAAAAATGGTAAATCTTATAGAAATTTATTACTCAAATCATATTGTCAAAACAAACAACAATATTGAGTATGATATCCTATAACCATTACTATACTGACAGTGATTCCTTATAACGAACCAAACGCACCCTAAATATTTTGTTGAGTTAATTACAAAAATGGTCACTATTGTTTGCCTGGTCTTGCATATTTGGTCACTCAACTTTTTTTCACCGAGTCCAGTCATTGTGGTTTCATTTTATTACGGATCCAAGCCAATTTCGGTAACTTAGTTAAAAATCCCGCTAAGTCCACGCATGTGACAATCACGTGAGGGCTATTTTAGTCATTTCTTTAAACCCTCTTTTCCCCCCTTTTTCCACTTGACCACTTATTTAAAGGATTGACTTTGATAGTCAAAATCCCTAACTACATAAACACACACACAAACAGTCGAACACAAAAACACACCCATCTTGTGAAGCTCATGGATGAATGCCCCATTTGTCATTTTTCCCCTTTGAGGATTGCAACATCATAGACACCAAGGAATCCAGGAAGGAGAATCAACTCTTGTGCTAACATAGTAAATTTTGATTTTTTGTTATCTTGTAAGTTTGGTTTTGTTTATTTTGACCTAATTGATAAATGTAGCCAAGTTGTTGGTTTGTCTCTTGGTTTGATCCATCGATGTGTCGAAGAGCTGTTCAGATCATTCCTGGCTTGTTGCGGAGAATGAACAACCTTGAAGCTACAGTGACAACAAAAGTGAATGAAGTTCGATTGAAGATGATTTTGGGTCTCAATCTCAGTTGGGTCTTGCTTGTTGCCTACTATGTTACTCATTGACATATTTTCTAGTTCCAGCTTTTGGATGATGTTGTTGTTAATACAAATAAACCGTAAAAACGTTTATTTATATTTTACGATCTTCTAATGTTTTGTCGATAACAAAAGTAAAATCATTTTAACGAAACAAATAAAATACGTAAATAGTTTGAGTCAATAGTTTACCAACACACTTACGATTTCACATAAAACACTAAACAAGTAAGAGTGATTTTATGATTTAATAATACATATGTAAAACAACTAGTGTTTACATATTGGGTAGATATATACATAATTAGTATGTATTATAATGGGTAGAAGGTTAAGTATTTGACCCATTGACCAAATACATTGAATGTAGGTGGGTAAAACCCAAAGTCCATGACCCATACCCATGGATCATAACCCATAACCCATTGTATGACATCATGCATAAGTCATAAATGTATATTATCCATGACCCATGGTTTTAACCCATGACCCATGGACTAGATGCATTGCATCTTGTAGATACATTGTATCTACTTGGATACCCATGGTCCAAAGTCTAGGACCCATGACCCATAACCCATGTCCCATGACCCAAAACCCATAGGCAAAGAGGAGCGTCCCACGGATCCCCAGGTTTACACTGGACGGATCCCTCAAGTGAGGGATCCGTGGAACAGTAGCATTTTTTCCTCTATAAATAGTGAGCCATTTCTTCATTGTAACTCACCATTTTCAAAAATATTTTCTCTTTGAGTTGTAAACTCTCTAACCATAGATCCAAGTGATCTTTGTATGTAGTTTTGTTTTTGTGTGATTCTCTAGGTTCCTCTTAAAGTCGAGATTACTACTTCTTGAAGTCGAGCAAGCTCAAGTCCATGAGTTGTCATGCTTAGTCATCATCAAGACTACTGAGGTTCTCTTATTGATAGTTCTCTTCTTTCTCATTAGAAGTGTAGTGTCGAATACATAAGTGAAAGATGTCTAAAAGTTCAAGACGAAGACATTAGTGAAAGGTGTCGAACGTCCGTGTTAAAAGCACTAGTGAAGGGTGATTAGAAGTCAAGGCTAAAGGCATTAGTGAAGGGTGCCTAGAAGTCAAGTCACAAGGCATTAGTGAAGGGTGCCTAGAGGTCGAGTCAAAGGCATTTGTGAAAGGTGCCTAAGGTGTACATTCGATATTGTGTGTTCGATGTGCAAGATAGATTTGTATTGGGTCAAAGGATATTGATATCCTTATTGATGTTGTCATAAGGAGTGGATCTCCTTAGGGATAGGATTTGTGTAGTGTTGGGTAGTAGTTCCTCCATTGTAATGGAACTCAGTATCTAGCCTAGTACTGGATAAAGGGTAGGCGACGTTGTGATAGGTTTGGTTCTACCTCGTGGAAGAACCCGGTATCTAGCCTAGTACCGGATAAAGGGTATGCGACATTGTGATAGGTTTGGTCCTACCTCGTGGAAGAACTCAGTATCTAGCCTTGTACCGGATAAAGAGTAGGCAACGTTGTGAAGGCTTCTCTGCCACAAGGAGTTGGTGTTGTGTAATGATTACAAACTCTCGAGTAGGTGACTCGGGGAGTGGAGTAGGGCAAGGAAGGTGTCCTTGTAGCCGAACCACTATAAATACTCGCGTTGTGGTTTTGTGCTTCTTACTCTTTATCTTAGCTTATATTTATCTATATGCTTGTCTATCAACATCCAACACATACGTTCAAATAGATTGACATAAGTCGATCTAAATAGTTTAAAACCAAGTTTTAATCGGTAAAACTATTCAACCCCCCTTCTAGTTTTCCACAATTGGCATCAGAGCTTCGTTACCAAGTTTCTTAGATTATGTTGTACTTTAAAAACTTGATACGATCTGTGTTTAGTTGAAAACTACAAAGAGGGTCTTTTACAAAAACAAACACCATGTTGTAAAACACTTTTATAGGATGTTGATTAGAAGACACCATTTTTCTTATCTTACTAAATTGCACTAACCTTCCTTGTCATTTTGCTTTGTTAAAGCTCATACTTATCAAGCCATAGGAATTGCTTGGTAACAAGATTACCTTCCCTAAAAAGGTATCTTAAACACGAAGGAACCGGAGTTGTCTACTGACATTTGTTTTGTCATTAGTAAAGACACTCTTAAGTTCATTAAAGGTATAATTTTATACTTATCTTTAGATAACATTAGCTTAAAAAATAAGTATGCTTACATAGGAACTTATGTGATTATCTTTTCACATACTCATATACAACACGTAGCTTCGTTAGGAAACTTCTCTTGCATACGTGTTACTCTTCCGTCTATAGTCTAGGTTTATAAATTTGTGTCTTATTTTACCTAATCCAAAAATCAAATCTTTCTATTAATAAAACAAAACACAAATCTAAAAAATTCCTCCTTCCCCATAAATATCCCCTCCGACGTCCACTCCACCAAACCCTCATTTTTCAAATCTTCCACTTTCAAAAATTATCTCTCATTCAAACTTCATCTTCCTTCTCATCTCATCTCATCTCAAACCAGAACCAAGAAAGATCTTCATCATCATGGTTTACATCGCCTTCTTACTCATCGTCTTGACACTCATCGCTCTCGTGTTCCCCATGATTAAGTTTTCTTATGGAGACATGTACTTTGTGTTGTTAATCTACATTGGTGTTATATACCCAATCCTTTGTATCGTTCTTAGCATTGAAATGAAATACTACTAATGTTCTAATTTATCTAGTTTATTTTTCATAATGTGTTTGTCATTTCTTTTACTTTTTATCTTTCGTATTTTGGTCTTGAGATACTTTAGAAACCGACAATGCATGCTAAAGTAAATGTTGGTTAAATTACATATCTTTGTATAAAACTATAAGATGCAAAATTCTATTTTTCAAAACCCTTTTTCTGTCACTACAGATCCACGGATCCCTGTCTTTCTGGAAAACAGTTTCTCATGCAATATAAAAACCGTTTTCTTCCTAAAAGAAGTATTCCACTAGAATGATAAACACTAACTGAGTTAATTGTCATTGTTAATAGATATTTAGTAAAAACGTTAGGTGATCATCTTTTTGTTTTAATACGACTCATCTTATTATTTTTACTTCCATAGGTCACGTCATGAGTATGAGTTCGACTTTTCACTCACTTATGTCTACATCCCTAACATCTCTCTTGAGCCCAACACACCTGGCAATCATGTCCGTGGGTTCAATAATCTCGAAACTCGTTTACTTCCATGAAGGACGTATTGTCGACACTCCTCTACAATACGAAGAAGGTATCAATACCTCCTTCCGAACCATAGGACTAGAATGTCTTTTCGGAATTAACGAGAAAATCTGTCCGAGGTTTGTATTGGAATTCTTCCGTCAAGTTGAACTCGTTCGTAACGAAGATCGCTCTCTATCTCTTTGGTTTTGGATCAAAAACCAAAAGTTTGTTCTAACCCTTGGGCAATTTGCTCACATCCTCCGAATTCTAAATCATGGACAATGTGCCTTCATTGAAGATTGGTCTCTTGATTCTCTCTTCAACCATCGTGAAGAAAATAGTCCATATTGCTCACACATACCTTCCCCTCAAGACTTGACTCGCATGTTATGCAAACCTCGACCCTATTACTCTGATCCAAACATTATCTATACACGGGATATCCGAGATGAGTAAAAACCTCTCGCACTCATCCTACGTGAAAATGTTTGGAGTCTTAGGGGAAATCGAGAAATTCTTCCTGCTTGTTGTGCTCACATAATGTATTGTTTGCTAACACAACAACCATACAATCTTGCCTATTTCTTTGCAAGGCAAATTGTAAACCTTCAAGGCAACAAGAACAAACTAATTCCTTATGGAATGTTCTTGACACGCCTTTATCATCACATCATGTACTTCCACCCACAATTTCAAAGTCCGTTGTAAGTACTTGTGAATAAGATGATGGAACCTCTAAACGCATCTCTCATGAAGTCCTTCTTCATTCCTGAATCGGCAAATACTCATCAACCATTTGACGATCCATCTAGCGAAAACGCTCAAGAAACTTAGTTTCTTTTCAAAATAGGGACAATCCTTAGTATTCATGTTTTATCATTGTAATGTAATTTCTCTCATGAAATAAAACATTTAACATTTGATGCTTCGACTATACTATTGTTCAAACTTCTTAGAAAACACTAGCTTTAAAATATGATGCCTTGTGCAACTTTTGCATACCTTTTGTGAAGATACTGTTTTGCATGACACGAATCCCTCACCTTGTACTGGACGGATCCCTCTACTTAGGGAACCATGGGATCCAGGCAAACAGAAATGCAGTTGTAGTCCTTTACACTTCAAACCATGTTCTTAAACTACTTCACACTAACTGAACATAATGCCTTAGAACCTATTAAGTCCCATTAGTACAAAAACGGGATTTGGTCACACATGGTCGAAATGGAACGGCCACACATTCGCATATTTGTGTGGTTGAAGGTACGAAAATTGACAACATTTAATAATTAGTCACACATGAAAATTTTGATTGTGTGACCATTAGAAATGTATTGCCACACAATTGAACATTGTGTGGCTAAAGGTATCTGGTGATTTTGTTTCTGATCATTTAGCCACATATGAATTTGGAACGCGTGACAAATACAAGTAACCTTGATGCGTTAGTCACATGAAGTAATTTTTTGTGTGTCTAAATCATAGAGTCAAGTTTTGTCACACATTATTTAAGGGTGACTGATATGTTTTGCCAACTCTTTAGCCACATCTGAAATTGGAACGAGTGACAAATGAAAAGTAAGGTTGAAGCATTAGTCACGATAAACATATAAACAGTGACAAATATATGTCACACACTTGAACACTGTGACCAAATGCCATATATGGTCACACTAAATGTTTTGTCTCACATTCGTTAAGTGTAGCCAAAATCCAGTACATATATTCACGTAAGTTAATATGTGTGTTTAAAGTTTAGTTTGTGTTAGCTTGCCAAAAGCTAATCTATATAGTCACATTTACTACTAACACTGTGACCAAATGCCATATATGGTCACACTAAACGTTTTGTCATACATATTATTTAAGTGTAGCCAAAATCCAGTACATATGGTCACATAACTTAATATGTGGCCATTGGATGATCAATAGTCACTAAAAATACACGTTTCTTCACTTTAAACACCATATGGTCACACTTATTAACACTTTTAGCCACTTTATGGTTAATTGTATGTGACTAAATACCCAAAACAAACATGCTTTGTGTGACTAAATGTTAGAAAAGGCCACACAAACATAAACTTCATGTGGCCATTGGATGATCAATAGTCACACAAAATACACGTTTCTTCACTTGAAACATCATATGGTCACACTTATTAACACTTTTAGCCACTTTATGATTAATTGTATGTGACTAAATGCCCAAAACAAACATTCTTTGTGTGACTAAATGTTAGAAAAGGCCACACAAACATAAATTTGATGTGGCCATTGGATGATCAATAGTCACACAAAATACACGTTTCTTCACTTTAAACACCATATGGTCACACTTATTAACACTTTTAGCCACTTTATGATTAATTGTATGTGACTAAATACCCAAAACAAACATGATTTGTGTGACTAAATGTTAGAAAAGGCCACACAAACATAAATTTAATGTGCCCATTGGATGATCAATAGTCACACAAAATACACATTTCTTCACTTTAAAAACCATATGGTCACACTTATTAACACTTTTAGCCACTTTATGATTAATTGTATGAGACTAAATACCCAAAACAAACATGCTTTGTGTGACTAAATGTTAGAAAAAGGCCACAAAAACATTAAATTCATGTGGCCATTGGATGATCAATAGTCACACAAAATACACATTTCTTCACTTTAAACACCATATGGTCACACTTATTAACACTTTTAACCACTTTATGATTAATTGTATGTGACTAAATACCCAAAAGAAACATGCTTTGTGTGACTAAATGTTAGAAAAGGCCACACACACATAAAATTCATGTGGCCATTGGATGATCAACAGTCACACAAAAAACTATTCTGTTTTTCATAAACAGAACTAACTACGAATACTAAACAAACTTAACTTAGGTCTGCCAGACTTAACTTTGTACTGGCAGCCTTAACCACTAAAACTAACCTACCAGACTTAACTTTAACTACGAATACTAAACAGACTTAACGTAGAACGATGGAGCCTATTCCGAAACGACCAAGGTTCCTCGACGTCGTAGACCGAGTTTCCTAGGCGAACGTAAACGTGCCCCGACGGTTCCTAGGCCGACGTTGAACGACAGAGCCTATTTCGAAATGACTAGGTTCCTCGACGTCGTAGACCAAGTTTCCTAGGCCAGCGTAAACGTGCCCCGACGGTTCCTAGGCCGACGTAGAACGACAGAGCCTATTTCGAAACGACTAAGGTTCCTCGACGTCGTTGACCGAGTTTCCTAGGCCGACGTAAACCTGCCCCGACGGTTTATCATTAACCTTGATATTAGTCACATTGAGTGTTTGTGTGACTAAATTCAAGATGTTATGTATGGTCACATGAAGTATTTATTTAGTTGTCTAAATCATATAGTCATATCTTGTCACACATTATTTAAGTGTAGTCACAATTCGATACATATCACAAATGTGTGACTAAATTATGTTACGAGTAATAAAAAATAGCAAGAAAATAAAAAAGGATGTTACACCCCAGCGATAATCGAACCTGCGACCTCCCCTACGGAAGTCAAGTGATTTACCATCTTGCCAGAGTAACATATTTGTTAACGTAATGCATTTCCTTTTTAATATAGAAGTTTAAGCTTCATTGTTTTTGGCTAGTAGCTTAAAGAGTGCTTATAGAAGCTGCTTATTAAACCGTGACTTTTTCTCCCTCTGCTTATTTTCAATTTGTTTCACTTTTTAAATTTTGAATCTAGCAAAAATAAATAAGTTGTAGCTTAAAAGAAAAAGGTGTTTTTAGGACGGTGAAAAATAGTGCCAAATACTCAAAAGAAAACCGTGCCAAATGCTATTTGGCACGAGCTTGGCACAGTTTTGGCACCATCCTAAATATGAGGGTGCCAAAAACATTTGGATCGGCTTGAAAGTGTGCCAAATAGCATTTGTCACGAGCTTTGGGACGGTTTTGCTTTCATGTGCTATATGTTCGGTTTTTGGCACGATTGATAATTTACCGTTTGAATTGCACATTCGGCACACTTTCGTCTCCCTGTGCCAAATTATTATTTGGTACGGTCTCACATCTCATGCCAAATAGTTATTTGGTACTATTTCACCTCCCGTGCCGAAAGCATATTTGGCACAAATTTTCCTCACGTGCCGAAACGTTTTGGGATAGTTTCATCTCTCATCCCAAACACATTTGGCACGGTTTTAGTATTTAGTCCAAGCATGTATTTTCACTCCTTTAGTCCAATCCAAATATATTTGGTACATCATCGTTTTAACCAATTGTGTCAGATATGTGTAAATTTGATTCAAACGGGGAAGCCAACGATTACATTTACTCAAACTTTTATATATCAATAAAATCTAGATAATAGAGTTACACGAACTCAATACTATAACTTGAACACAATAAGCTAAGGACAATAACTTGAACCCGATAAAGCTAGATAGAGTAACACGTCAAACATATATAGATACATCAATGTAATCTTGCATGTTCACTTTTATAAAGCTTAATTCATATGAAGCAAAAGATACAACAAAGTTGACGATATCTCCATCTTCTAGTTGGTTAACTTTACTATTAGATCTTTAGCTTCTGGAAAATAAACGAATATGTTAGCCTTAATAGTTTTTATTAAAAGTGATGGTCATTCACGTTTAGGAACTTTGTAACGTGTGTTAGATATCGTGATAGAATAGTCATCGGGCTCGTGGATTGGGCTAAGCTAATTGGGCATTAGTTAAGATAAGCTAGCCTTGTATAAGTCCAAGTAACCCAATCCATGTCCAAGCCCACTCGAGGCCCATGGCCAAGCCTTAGGGCATCATCCTCTCCTACTATAAATACCCCTCAAGTATGTCATTTGAGGGGTGTGCTTGAGTGTGTGTGTGTGTGTGTTTTCTTTGAAGCAATATACAACTTATTGTTTTCATCTTTCTTCTCTCTACCTCTCTAAACATACACGCCTTATATATCATTCAAGTCACCAAGTTCTATTCTTTATCTTTCATCTCTACGCATATTCTGTTTGTGTAGAACGTGGTATTCTTGTGATCATAACGTGGGTATTTGATAAGGTTGGTATATCTAAGGTCCTAACAGGATACACCAAAATAAACAGCTCGCTTGTATCTCTTTTCATATTTCTTTGAGCTTGATTCAACCTGGAAAACATACGCATAAACCCATTTTATAATCTCGTTTACGAACCTATACTTCATAAAATATCCTTACATATTTTGTGAGTCAGAAAGTATATTTGCATCTCTGTTTTTAGGACTTCATGTGATCTACCATGTCATAGACAACTTGATTAGTTACACCTCATATGGAGGCTTTTGCATCTCCTTTGTTAAGTTTTGCAAAGCACTAATGGAGATGGCAATCCATACACCAGCTAACCACACAGTCACATGGTTTTCTGTTACAACAAAAAGTTGGATACATTAGTTGCAAAGTAACAATGGCACTTAGTTGTTTATAATAATGGGTTAACTTCACTTGGATAGAGTCTTAAGCGATAAGCATAGTATTCCTCTAGTTGAGAAACCCAATCCTGAGTATGGTAAAATAGCTAGAGAGGCTCAGAAGGTAATATATGATGGTAATGAAATCCTTAAGCCTAGGCAGAAACCTAGTTGCGATAAGTGCACTGAGGAAGATATGCAATTTGAAGAAGTCAATAGGGAGAAAATGGAAAAGAAGCTAAAAGATCCTGAGTGTAAAAAGCAAAACATTATGTAAGATATTAGTTTTCACATACACATCAAACCATAACAACAAGGTGGCGAATAAGTGGAATTCTAGAGAGAGAAAGTTAGAGGTTTAGGGAACTTTAGTGAGAGAAAGAAAATTCTTATTATGAGCTCCAACTCTCTACCTTGTGAGGTAGAGAGTATTTATAGTCTTACATAAAACGCCACACAACGGGCTGTGGATCAGGCATACAGTGGGTAAAGACCCGTCCGTCCTCCATGGTGTTACTTAACTAAATACTACTTAATTCAAAAGAACTACGACTACGAGCTTTCTAACGATTACATATACTTGAGGTGACCGACTCTTTAATACCTGGAATTTCTAATTCCTAACAATCTCCCCCTAAGGGAGGTCACCTCAATCATGTACCAAAATTACATTGAATACAAATAGATATTACATTAACAATTGTCCTTGCATTCTTGATGTAGTCCTTTGCTCCGAAGCTCGTAGTCAATAATTCATCACATTGCATGTTTGGTTACTCCAAGTGGAGGTCTTTTACTGATCCACGTGATAGTAAATTTGAGCCAGCTTTTGAGATCATCAGCTATCAAAAATCTCTGAGACATCCTTTGTGGTGTAGGAATTATGTGATGTTGTGAATTTAGGAACGACATGCTCACATTCTGGATCATGATATCTTCTCATCAGAGTAGCAGAAGCTTTAGTTGATTCATGATATTGGCAGCAGCGTAGCAGAAGTATGAAGTGAAAATATCAGAGTCATTGATGCACTTATCATGATTTCTTTTGAGATGAATGTGTAGAGTGAGCATGCGGCTATGGATTGACCGCTTCATTCTGATCAGCTGCAAACGTAGGATGTACCTGCATAAAACAGTTAGCAATAAAGCACACGAAAGTGTCTTTGATCACTTTCGTTGAATTGAGGTACACGGCCCACGGTTCCCCGTTGATCAGTACAAGTACTGCCTGTGATCAGGTAGGATTCCTAAGAATCTCCTTGACAGGGTTTCGCAGCTGTTCTAGCTTTTCTCAAACCGGAACATCTCAAAGAAGACAACACGGAGTGAGTGAACCAGCGAATTTAAGTCCACTGATTGATGAAAAGAGATTTGAAAAACAATCGTGTATTGCTCAATAGAAATTGTTTTTGCAATACAACGAAGGTTTTTAATGAACATCAATTATCAATCATAAAACACCTTTTGATTTGAAATATCCGTACACGGTCGATTTACTAAAGAAAAGAGTTTTTAAGCACAAAGACCGGTTTTTCAAAGGTATCCGTCAATCCATATCCTGAACCAGGATTGATTCAAGAGATTGAATCGCCCCATTGTTTCTGTTCAGTTGTCACATGGTTGATCTATATAATAGATCTTACATGCCACCTACCAGGAGCTTGTTTGATGTTGGCTCCAGAAGGTTTTCCATCTTCACTGTGAATATGTTCACATATCACTCGGATGTTCTGGCAAAACCACAAGGATAATGCGTAGGACTCAAGACATAATCTCTCTTTCCACATTGTGTGAAACATAGAGTCTTCATTGAAAGTGTCCTAATGAGATTTATTGATGATCTCGTGGCTCTAGACTCAATTTGTGCATATTTGGATCCTGTGCCGGAGACTAGGGAGAGGGTCTCCTTCTTCAATATCAACAATCTCTAAGAGAGAGTCGATAGATAATGTCGGTTCCCCGTGAGAATGAAACAAGTCCTTTTAAGAGGAACTTGAGTGGTTTGGAAAGTTGAAGTGCAGTGCGTCACTGGGTCCATGATGTCTTGTCTTCAATACCGATGTTACCATCAGTAGCATATGAATTGAACCCGGTTTCTGCCCTAAGGTTGAATAAATGGAGGGCTATTTGTTTTCACCCTTTTCTCATTCAATTCTTCAACCCCTTCAGTGCTTACCGAGACTTCATAGCTAGAACCTTATTGGGTTTGTTCCAATACTAGCTCAGCCTCAGTCCGCACTCTTCCCATATCTCATTTTTCTCTTTTATCATCATACCTAAGAACTCTACACTAACTAGTGGATAGTCCCTGGGTAGATCCCTGATTCGCTCCCAGACAGTCAAGTTTTGTCACACAAGCTAGCCACTTGTGAATGGCTAACCGTAACAAACTTCAAACAGTCTGGAACCAAATGCAACGAAGATCAGGAGAGTATAGTGTTTCCCCAGGTCGTTAAGTCCCAACAAGCTGTGCGAGAATAATCAAACGAATAGTGATCGGGAGAATTTGAACGGAAAAGAGTTGTGATTTGGAATAATTATAACTAAAGAAAAAGTTTATAAATTACAGCGACTTAAATGCAAATTAAAGAAAATTAAAAAGATAAAATATATTAAATAAACGCTATCACTATTTTTTAAAATGATGTTTTTCTTGATTTATAAAACAAAATATCTTAAATAAACTATTTTAATTAAAACTTAAACTTAAATTATCTAAAAACGTGACCTAGAATAAAAACGCGCGTTATATGTAAAAATTACGCGAGTGCGCAAGTAAAAACGTAAAATTTGTGAGATAAAAGTCCTACGAGTGTAAAAACAATTTTCTTACTTACTATATGACAAAAGAAAATTTTTGGAAAAAGCGGAATATTTTTTTTGACTTTTAAATTATTTTCTATGAATTAAAAGCTAATTTACTCTAATTGCATGATTAAAAATACTAAAACATTTTTGAAAAATCTGAAACTTTTACAGAAAATACTTTAAGTAATCACGAATCTAACAAAATTAAAAAAAAACAACTTGTTGCTATTGGGAATAAGCTACAAATAAGCTAAAAGGACTGATAAGCAAAACTGCCCAAATGTATATAAGGGCTAAATGTTGCAAAATAAAACCAAGAGAAGTCCCTAGGGCGATTGGCATACAGGTACCCTTCTATCATCCTATCTAAGGGAGAGGTCTCAGGTTCGACCCCTGCCTCTCCTTTTTGCACAATTATATTTTTTTTCTTGATTTTCTTTTTGAAACTTGTTTATAAGATAGAAATGAGACTTTTTTGTAAAAACTTTGTTTGTCATACACTTGGAATAAGCAGTTGGAACTGCTTATTACCCACATGTATGGGCAGTTACAAACAAACACCCTTTTTGGTAACTGATGAGCACAAATAAGCAACAAATAAGCAGATGTTTAATCAAATAAGCTAACATGCATATATAATAACTAAAAGAAGCTAAGGTTAACTGGAATAAAGATCTACTAAAGGGGAAATAAGCAGTTTTGAGGAAATCCTAATCTAATATAGAAAATGAGCATATAATTGGACAATAATCAATAATAAGCATAAAATAAGCTAAAAGGTAGTACACCTAATCTAGAATACCCAAAAATCACTAAGGCAAACTAAATGAACTAACGAGATCAGCTGATAAGCTTAAAATGAGCTGGAACCAAGGCTGCAGAGTGCATATGTGCAGCAATTCAGTTTCAAGAGACCTGTTTGGGGCTTACTTTGAATAAGCTGGGACATGGGTGAGCTTTTGAGCTTCTGAACCTAAGGAGTGCATCAAGCCATCTTGCTTTTGCCCCCAATATGATTGCCCGAATAAGCTTTTTACAACTTACAATTAAGCTGCAAAAAGTTGGGGTACAGAACTTGGTGCCCTGTGCACAGATATAAACAGAAACAAGGATGCCCTTTTTTTTTTTGCTTTGAAGACTACCTAAACCAATCCTGGATACATGAATTGTAAAGGCACATAATCTATAGTGTACAATGGAAAGGAGGATACAATTTTTTGAGGGTCTAAAAGTCCTAATAAGCTCCTATTTAGCCACTGAATCAGCAGCTCAGAAAACCTTTAAGTGTTAAAACAAACTCTTTTTCCTTCAAACTAACTTCTACAAAGCTTTGCTAAAAATGATTAGACACATTTGAAACTTGATTAAAACCTTAAAAATCGTTTGACTATGAAAGTCAAACGGGTGGAAATTTGTTTTCGACCATGCAACACCCTTAACCCAAACACTGCCTCAATAACCAAAAAACTGATAAAAAAAATTGGTTTGAGAACTGAGAAGACTAAATTCGTATCAAGATAACTAACTTCAAAATGACTTCCAACAACCTCAGGATTTAATGAACATGGATAAAAAGTAAAACTGCAAGGAGATGGAATTTAAAGAAAAAAAACTGAAAATTGCATTACTTGAGATTAAAGATTACATGAAATTAAAAATGACAATGAAAATAAAACTGAGCTAGACAAAATGATTCTAGACTAAAAACTAAGTTAAAACTAAAAACTAAAACTACTGACTAAAAACTAACTCCTGCTCCAATGCTTCTCTTCTCTTTATATAGTCAACAAAAAAGCTTCCACTTGAGACTCTGAACCTTTCCCACCAATAAAATTGGCCATTGGATGCTTTGACTCAATCTTAGTCGTTGATGAGAATTTTGGCGGGAAAACTCTTATAGCCAGTGGGGAGGGATTGAGTGCAAGGGGGAAGGAAGCATTAATTGCTTCTTGTTGTTTGGTGTTGGAGGAGTGATAAGGTGGTGATATGTTGAGCTGGAGGTGAGGGATGACTGTGGTTTTGTAGAGGAGCATGTTGAAGGAAGAAGAAAACAAGGGGCGGTTTTTTTTATTTTATTAAAACTTGGGTGGGTTTGGTTTATTAATTGACCGGGTAAAAGGGGTATTGGGTTTAATTGGATTTGGACCGGGTTGTGGGTTTGGGCCAGGCTTAGGCTTGAGTTAGATATGGGATTTAGGATTAACTTTGGACACATGGTGTAGTTTAGGGGCCTAAGGTGTACAATCCGAAATTCCAGGGACCAAACTGTAAATTATGAAATTGTAGTCCAAGGGTTGGTCTTGCCAATCTCCAATAGATCATGGGCCAAACTTGTTATTTTCTAAAATAAGTTAAGGACCATTTTTGCCAAATATGAAATTCCAAGGACTAAACCTGACCATTGTTAAATTCCAGGGATCAAAACTGTAATTTCTCAAAACTTTTGGAATTTTTCACCAAAGGATTAATTATGACAAATTATGATTTCAAAAGGACCTTTGGTGACTTTTCTTTTAAAATAAATGCCTAGGGACTATATTTGACACGTTTTGAAAGTTGAGGGACTGAAACTGCCAATTATGCAAACTTAGCTCGATTTTCATCTGATTTTAAACATTTTGCATCTGAAACATATAAAATGCAATTTTGAGATATTTTCAGTATTTTAATGCATTTCTGAGCATTTTTAAACGTTTTGCAGTTCAGATTTGACCCAAAAATGATGAGTATTTACACACTCATCAATCCCCCACACTAAACTATTGCTAGTCCCTAGCAATCTTTTGAGAAAAACTTAATGGATTTGAATCTCTTTACCAAAAGCCATTACTTCTGGAGTAGCCAAATGTTTCAGTTCAAGTAAGAACTATGGTACACTGATAACCATATGATTTTGAGCAAATCACCAGCTTCCAACGGATTTGATTTGTCTTTACCAGAAGCCGTTTGCTTCTGGACTAGCCAACTCTTAGATAAAATATCTTTGGTGAGTCGATTACCAATTATGGTTTTCCAACTGCCTTTACCACAAGCCATAAACTTGCGGGCTAGCCAACTCTTCACTAATTAAAGATATGGTGAGCTGAACACCATACAATTTTGGGCAAATTGCAAGCCGTCAACGAATTTGATATATCTTTACCAAGAGCCGTTTGATCCTGGATTAGCCAATCCTTTTGTTTATTAGACATGGCGGACTGATAACCATAATCTGAGTAAGTGCAAAACACTTACTCCAAAAAAATAATTTTGGCCAAAAATGGGGGAATTGGGCGGTATAATTACATGATAAAATTCGTGAGAATTCCCCCCCACACTAGAAATGAATATTGCCCTCAATATTAAAAGTACCGGCGGTTATGCCGAAACATAGAACGTAAAGGGAAATACTACGGCCATTATTTTGAAAGTTTTTTTTTTTTTTTTTTTTTTTTTTTTTTTTTTTTTTTTTTTTTTTTTACTTGAAAACTTATATACAACAGCGGGGGGCAACTCCCCCACACTAGGGTGGAACATACGGGTGAAAACCCATGTTTAGCTACTGTTTTTGATTACCGAGTCGCTAGCTTGACTCGACCCCGTATTAATTTGTTCATGGGGAAGTAAGTGGAAGAGACAATCTCCATCGGACTTTCATTCAAGATGTTTGGACAAACATTTGAAGCACGTGAAAGTTCCACACCGATGAGATATATTCCCGGCTCAAGATAATGGTACATGGAAATGCCGGGATCAAAGATAATGTCTTCATTCCCGAAGGAGTGAAGAACAGGAGAAGTGACAGAATATATGAAGAAAAGAAAGAAAATCATGATAGAAATCATGACTAACTCTTCATCCTCAATAGGAGAATTCATAGTTTCATGAATCTCATCAGTTAAGCTTGCTTGATCAAGACATATTATGGGAGTGTCTAGATCAAAGTAGAAATTATCATACTCCGGCGGAGATATGATATGAGTGAGTTCATCTGAGAACTCCATGAAGGTGAATGAATCATATTTAGAATTGATATGAGTGGGTTCACTGGTGAACTCCTCCAATGTAAATGATTCATAATCGGGGAGAGAATTATGAGAATGAAAAGTGGTACTGCCACTAATCTTTTCTCCCATATTATCAAAACAGAAGGCTTTCATTTCCGGAATAGAATCATCGGAAAGAATGTCACTATCTTTAATGGGGATAGGAGATGAAATAGGCTTTTCATTAAAAGCCTCGATTCTAGAAATGAGAAGATTAACATTCAATAATGTAAGACGAAGAGCTTCATCTTTGATTTCAGTGTCAGTAACTTCATCATTCTCTTCTTCTAAGCTAACAAGCTCAGAAGGTAAATCTTCTACATAAACGATATCTCCACAAGATAACGAATCATCATCATCAGAATCGGAGAACATCTCAACATGATCTTTTGGGAAGACAAGAGGGGTAGGGATATTACACAAATGCTCGAGAATTCCCTGTGACTCTCTTGGGATTGGGACAAGGTTCTCAACACTAGACTTTATGAATTCGTCCGATTCCTTTTCAGGAACAGTGTCAAGATGCTCGTCCCCCATGCTCAGAGAGTGAGTGTGAACCTCGGGTGTGATAGCAGTTGTTTGAGAATGAATCTCAACTGCTGGGATATCATCTGATGAACTTGATGAATCTTTATAGAATTGAAGGATATCAAGTGTATCCTCATCATCACTGTCATCAGGAATAAAACGAAATTGAGAGCTAGATATGGCTGCTTTTTCTTTTGCAATAGATTCCCTAATAGATTTTTCAAACGCAATTTGGGAACTTATTTTAGCAGCCTGCTCTTCAGCTAACAATTCTTCCATGGATTTTTGATTTGGATTATCTTGGGAATGTTTACATTCCTTCAAATCTTTCACTAAATCCAAAAGATCAAGGAGAAGATTTTGAGGAAGTGGCTCAGGCTGAGGTGGTGCCTGATTCATTTGGTACTGTAGAGGTTGGTTATGATATGAAGAGTCATAATTGTTACAAGGAAATGGATTCCTTGTTTGACAATCAGAGCTACAGTGTGGACCTCCACAATACTCACAACAGTAAAACTGATGTGGCTATGAGTTATATGTGTGGTAGTCATAATTGTTATCAGGAACCTGCTCATATACAAGCGTGTTTCCCGATTGACAATCAGAACTGGAGTGTGAACCACCACAATACTCACAACAGTAAAACTGCTGAGTCTCACAGTGTGGTAGCTGATGGAATAAATCAGTTCTGTTATGGTAGGAATAGGGATCCTGGTTATAGACAGACCCGTTTCCTGACTCCACCGTGCTACAACTGGGGCAATTGCCACCATTATAAGGACCACCACACCATTGACAACCAAGAGGGTGAGGATGAGACATAGAAAGAATCAAATGTTTTCAGAGAGGTAGGGATGAAGAATCAAAGATGTGAGAGGGTAAAGATGGATATTTTTGAATTTTTGGATAAACATTTTGTAAAAATAAGAAAGACAATCTTTTTGGGTTTTTGATTTATATATATGTAGAAACAAAAGAAAAATATTTTTGTGTTTTATATGTTTTAAGATTTTTTTGGGTTTTTGGATTTTTTATAAGAAAATATATATAGATATAGATGGATGGTATGAACAAGGAGTGAATATTCAAATCACTAATCTGCTAAACGGAAGATAATCAGCACAGCTCCCCGGCAGCGGCGCCAAAAATTTGATCGGTCCCGAACCGTCAAGTTTTGTCACACAAGCTAGCCACTTGTGAATGGCTAACCGTAACAAACTTCAAACAGTCTGGAACCAAATGCAACGAAGATCAGGAGAGTATAGTGTTTCCCCAGGTCGTTAAGTCCCAACGAGCTGTGCGAGAATAATCAAACGAATAGTGATCGGGAGAATTTGAACGGAAAAGAGTTGTGATTTGGAATAATTATAACTAAAGAAAAAGTTTATAAATTACAGCGACTTAAATGCAAATTAAAGAAAATTAAAAAGATAAAATATATTAAATAAACGCTATCACTGTTTTTTAAAATGATGTTTTTCTTGATTTATAAAACAAAATATCTTAAATAAACTATTTTAATTAAAACTTAAACTTAAATTATCTAAAAACGTGACCTAGAATAAAAACGCGCGTTATATGTAAAAATTACGCGAGTGCGCAAGTAAAAACGTAAAATTTGTGAGATAAAAGTCCTACGAGTGTAAAAACAATTTTCTTACTTACTATATGACAAAAGAAAATTTTTGGAAAAAGCGGAATATTTTTTTTGACTTTTAAATTATTTTCTATGAATTAAAAGCTAATTTACTCTAATTGCATGATTAAAAATACTAAAACATTTTTGAAAAATCTGAAACTTTTACAGAAAATACTTTAAGTAATCACGAATCTAACAAAATTAAAAAAAACAGCTTGTTGCTATTGGGAATAAGCTACAAATAAGCTAAAAGGACTGATAAGCAAAACTGCCCAAATGTATATAAGGGCTAAATGTTGCAAAATAAAACCAAGAGAAGTCCCTAGGGCGATTGGCATACAGGTACCCTTCTATCATCCTATCTAAGGGAGAGGTCTCAGGTTCGACCCCTGCCTCTCCCTTTTTGCACAATTATATTTTTTTTCTTGATTTTCTTTTTGAAACTTGTTTATAAGATAGAAATGAGACTTTTTTGTAAAAACTTTGTTTGTCATACACTTGGAATAAGCAGTTGGAACTGCTTATTACCCACATGTATGGGCAGTTACAAACAAACACCCTTTTTGGTGACTGATGAGCACAAATAAGCAACAAATAAGCAGATGTTTAATCAAATAAGCTAACATGCATATATAATAACTAAAAGAAGCTAAGGTTAACTGGAATAAAGATCTACTAAAGGGGAAATAAGCAGTTTTGAGGAAATCCTAATCTAATATAGAAAATGAGCATATAATTGGACAATAATCAATAATAAGCATAAAATAAGCTAAAAGGTAGTACACCTAATCTAGAATACCCAAAAATCACTAAGGCAAACTAAATGAACTAACGAGATCAGCTGATAAGCTTAAAATGAGCTGGAACCAAGGCTGCAGAGTGCATATGTGCAGCAGTTCAGTTTCAAGAGACCTGTTTGGGGCTTACTTTGAATAAGCTAGGACATGGGTGAGCTTTTGAGCTTCTGAACCTAAGGAGTGCATCAAGCCATCTTGCTTTTGCCCCCAATATGATTGCCCGAATAAGCTTTTTACAGCTTATAATTAAGCTGCAAAAAGTTGGGGTACAGAACTTGGTGCCCTGTGCACAGATATAAACAGAAACAAGGATGCCCTTTTTTTTTTGCTTTGAAGACTACCTAAACCAATCCTGGATACATGAATTGTAAAGGCACATAATCTATAGTGTACAATGGAAAAGAGGATACAATTTTTTGAGGGTCTAAAAGTCCTAATAAGCTCCTATTTAGCCACTGAATCAGCAGCTCAGAAAACCTTTAAGTGTTAAAACAAACTCTTTTTCCTTCAAACTAACTTCTACAAAGCTTTGCTAAAAATGATTAGACACATTTGAAACTTGATTAAAACCTTAAAAATCGTTTGACTATGAAAGTCAAATGGGTGGAAATTTGTTTTCGACCATGCAACACCCTTAACCCAAACACTGCCTCAATAACTAAAAAACTAATAAAAAAATTGGTTTGAGAACTGATAAGACTAAATTCGTATCAAGATAACTAACTTCAAAATGACTTCCAACAACCTCAGGATTTAATGAACATGGATAAAAAGTAAAACTGCAAGGAGATGGAATTTAAAGAAAAAAAACTGAAAATTGCATTACTTGAGATTAAAGATTACATGAAATTAAAAATGACAATGAAAATAAAACTGAGCTAGACAAAATGATTCTAGACTAAAAACTAAGTTAAAACTAAAAACTAAAACTACTGACTAAAAACTAACTCCTGCTCCAATGCTTCTCTTCTCTTTATATAGTCAACAAAAAAGCTTCCACTTGAGACTCTGAACCTTTCCCACCAATAAAATTGGCCATTGGATGATTTGACTCAATCTTAGTCGTTGATGAGAATTTTGGCGGGAAAACTCTTATAGCCAGTGGGGAGGGATTGAGTGCAAGGGGGAAGGAAGCATTAATTGCTTCTTGTTGTTTGTTGTTGGAGGAGTGATAAGGTGGTGATATGTTGAGCTGGAGGTGAGGGATGACTGTGGTTTTGCAGAGGAGCAGGTTGAAGGAAGAAGAAAACAAGGGGCGGTTTTTTTTATTTTATTTAAACTTGGGTGGGTTTGGTTTATTAATTGACCGGGTAAAAGGGGTATTGGGTTTAATTGGATTTGGACCGGGTTGTGGGTTTGGGCCAGGCTTAGGCTTGAGTTAGATATTGGATTTAGGATTAACTTTGGACACATGGTGTAGTTTAGGGGCCTAAGGTGTACAATCCGAAATTCCAGGGACCAAACTGTAAATTATGAAATTGTAGTCCAAGGGTTGGTCTTGCCAATCTCCAATAGATCAAGGGCCAAACTTGTTATTTTCTAAAATAAGTTAAGGACCATTTTTGCCAAATGTGAAATTCCAAGGACTAAACCTGACCATTGTTAAATTCCAGGGATCAAAACTGTAATTTCTCAAAACTTTTGGAATTTTTCACCAAAGGATTAATTATGACAAATTATGATTTCAAAATGACCTTTGGTGACTTTTCTTTTAAAATAAATGCCTAGGGACTATATTTGACACGTTTTGAAAGTTGAGGGACTGAAACTGCCAATTATGCAAACTTAGCTCGATTTTCATCTGATTTTAAACATTTTGCATCTGAAACATATAAAATGCAATTTTGAGATATTTTCAGTATTTTGATGCATTTCTGAGCATTTTTAAACGTTTTGCAGTTCAGATTTGACCCAAAAATGATGAGTATTTACACACTCATCAATCCCTCCGGTTCTGGCGGATCATGGGAACACATACCTAACCTTATCATCCTTATATCACCGTACATAAAGTAAAGTTGGTCGGTCTATTTGGTATTGTTCATCTGCCATTGGAACCAATTGAAAACCATTTGAAAATCAATCCAGATACTTGTGATATTTTATCAAAACATTTTGTACCTGAATTGTTTTTGATATTTTTAGAACAAGTGCTCCCCCTCAACATGTGCATCAAATGTTTGAAATCGTTTTGCACACGGAGGCAAGAGGAAGAATTTAATTCTTTGATTACCATTTTCTAAAAGATATCAACATCACTTCCTTGATCAAATCAAGAAGATAAAGCATTTCCGGGAAGGATGAGGTTTTCATAAGTTTGCTCCCCCTCAATATGTGCCTCGAGATTTGAAAAGAGTTTTTGCACATACTAGAGGGAACCTGCACATTGAGATAAGTTGATCACGTTTCAAATCATAGGTTTAAGATAGATGCTCCCCCTCAACATGTGCATGGAAAAATTTGAAATCGTTTGTCACATGTGGGAAGGATAGCATGTACATCCTTATAAAACCATTTACCGAATTATCAGTTTAAATCCAATTTAAATCACACATTCTCCCCCGATCACAATTATCAAATCATTTGAGATTTGTGAACTCTTATTGATTTAAATTGATTTTGAAATCTTTTAAGGAGAATTGTGACTTGATTATGAAAGCGTTTTAACTGATAAGGATCGGATTATAAGACTTTAAACCCCATTGATAAAACATGCATGAATATCTTTTGAAAACAATTGAATGCCAAATAACTTTTTAATTTAATTGAAATCATTCTCCCCCTCAATCAATGACATAGGTTGTTGATTGAGAGATAGAGATATTGACAAATAAGTCCTGATGATTATCAAAAATAGAGACCGAGTTATTTTTCAAAGCAGTTAGTTTTCAGCAGATAAATGTTTATAGAATCAGAGCATGGAATTTGAAAATATGGTAAAGCATGGCTCTGTTCTTTCTTTGAAAAGCGGGTTACTGCCTGAAATGACAATAAACCATTTATTCTCTTTCTCCCAAAAATATTTTTTGATTTTTTGAAATTTTTATTTTTTTATTTTATTTTATTTTATTTTTTATTTTTATTTTTAAATTCGAACAACATCTAAAGTCCCGTGTCATTCTTTGAATGACAACATCAAGACCGTAGATATTATCGAATTGAGAGAAACAAGACAAAATGACAATATTTTTTTGAAGATTTTTCGAATTTTTCAAATTTTTATGGATTTTGAAAGTTTTATATTTTTGTATTTTGATTTTCGAATAGATATATACAAGAGATAGATGAAGATAGACCTTTACTCCTCGTCTTCTTCCTGAAGACGTTTGAGTGTTTTTGGTTGAAGGCTTTTCAAGCCAAGACGTGGAAGAATAAACTCAAAACGTTCTCTTGGAAGAGCTTTGGTGAAGATGTCTGCTAACTGATATTCAGACCTCACAAAATAGAGTTCCACCACACCTTTTTCCACTTGTTCCCTGATGAAATGATGTCGAATGTCGATGTACTTTGCTTTTGAGTGTTGTACGTTGTTGCATGAGAGAGCAATAGCACTTTTATTATCACAGTACAAAGGAATTTTGTTGAATTCAAAGCCATAGTTAGATAATTGAGATCTCATCCATAAGATTTGAGCACAACAGGATGACATGGCTATGTATTCAGCCTCTGTAGAGGAAATAGAAGTACTCATTTGCTTCTTTGAAGACCAGCTCACAAGCTTATCACCCAGAAACTGAGCACCTCCAGATGTACTTCGACGAGTATCTTGACACCCTGCATGATCAGCATCTGCATAGGCTGTTAGTGACATACCGGTGTCCTTCGGGTACCAAAGACCCATATTGATGGTTCCTTGGAGATACCGAAAGACCCGTTTAACTGCTTCAAGGTGCTTTTTAGTAGGCTTAGCCTGGTATCTAGCACACATGCAAACAGCGAACAAGATGTCTGGTCTACTAGCAGTGAGGTACATCAGGGATCCAATCATACTACGATATTTCGTTTGGTCAATCATGATCCCTGAGTGGTCCTCATCTAGTTTGGTTCGATCAATCATGGGGGTGTCAACAGGGTCACTTGAATCAAATCCAAATTTCTTTAAGATCTCTGTTGCATATTTAGATTGATTTATGAAAATGCCTCCGGGACTTTGTGAAATTTGTAATCCCAAGAAAAATGACATTTGTCCCATCATTGACATTTGAAATTTTGAACTCATTTCATTAGAAAAACGATCACATTCCATTGGGTCTGTTGAAGCAAAAATAATATCATCAACATAAATTTGAACATGAATTAAATGTTTGCCTGACTTCCTGGTGAACAATGTAGGATCAACTGCTCCTTTGCTAAATCCGGTAGATAGAAGAAACTTTGACAGTGTATCATACCATGCCCTTGGAGCTTGCTTTAAACCGTAAAGGGCCTTCTTCAAACGATAAACGTGAGTAGGATGCTCTTGATTTACGAATCCTTCAGGTTGGCTGACGTAGACGACTTCTTTAAGGTCTCCGTTCAGAAATGCCGTCTTCACATCCATCTGATAGACCATCATGTTCTTACTAGCAGCATTAGCCAAAAAGATTCTGATTGCCTCGATTCGAGCAACTGGAGCAAAAGAATCTTCAAAGTCAATACCCTCCTCTTGACGGTATCCTTTAGCAACTAATCGAGCCTTGTTCTTCAACACATCACCATGCTCATCAAGTTTCACTTTGAAGATCCATTTAAGCGCAATAATCATAGCACAGTCTGGAGCAGGTACTAACTCCCATACATCAAGTCGATCAAACTCATGAATTTCATCTTGCATGGCATTGAACCAGCTATCTTCATTCATTGCGGTTTTAACATCTTTTGGCTCGATCTTAGATAGTACGGAGTTGAAGAAGCACCATAAGGCATCGGTTGCAAGTTGTTTCCGTGTTGATACAGGATGAGAGGGATTTCCAATGATGTTGTCTAGTGGGTGATCGTGAGTCCATTTTCTAAGGTGTTCATGTGGCAGTAGTTGAGGGACTGAAGTAGCAGAGTCGATGTCTCCTGAAGAAGATGGTTCTGATGATGATTCAGGAGCAAATATGTTTTCAAATGGAGCATCTTCAGGAGTACCAAAGGGATTAACTTCATCATTGATGCCAGAAAAAGTTCCACGATGTACATTTGAAGAATGATGATTTGTTGATGAGACGGAAGGATCAGCAGTAGGCGCTTCTTGACTTAAAGATATTGAGACTGAGGGATCGACTTCATTCACAGGAATATGAGCAGCCTCTGTTGTAGGGATCAACACCTCATTAGTACATGGATCATAAAGTTCATCAAACATAGGATCAAACAATTTCTTTAAATCATCTTCAGATGGAGGTACATATGGAGTTTCTTGAGAGGAGTTTGGAACAAGGGATGAACCAATGGGACTGTTTTGAAGTGCGGGTCCAGAACTGAATTGTTCAGGAGCCGTTTGACCGGTCAGCTCATCAAACGTAACGTGAATTGTTTCCATGATATTTCGGGTTCTTTTGTTGTAGATACGGTACCCCTTTTTGTTTGGTGCATACCCTACAAATACTCCAATGTCTGCTTTAGCTCTAAGTTTGCCTAAGTCTTGTCCTTCATTAGTTGGATAACACAATGCTCCAAACACACGAAGGAAAGAGAGATTAGGTTTTCTGTAGTGGACAAGTTCATATGGTGTCTTTCCATGAACAGTGTGAATCAGGGAACGATTTTGTGTGTAGCATGCAGTGGAAATAGCTTCAGCCCAGAGAAACATTGGAACCTTTGAGTAAATCAGCATTGTTCTAGCGGCTTCCACAAGGGTTCGATTTCGTCTTTCAACTACACCGTTCTGTTGAGGAGTTCGTGGAACACTTCTTTGATGGCTGATTCCAATGCTTTCATAAAAGTCACTAAGTTGTTTGTTAACAAACTCAGTTCCATTGTCTGTTCGGATAATTCTGACTGTTTTGTTAAGTCGCACCTGCAGCTGTTTGATGAGTTTGATGATGATATCAGGAGTTTCATCCTTTGTCCTTAAGAACTTGACCCAGGTGAATCTAGAGTAATCATCAACCACAACCAACACATATTTCTTACCAAAGATGTTCTACACTCTCATTGGTCCACACAAATCCATATGAAGGGTATGAAGTACTTCTGTAATTGAGTTTGTAGGTTTGGGTTTGTGGGCATACTTTTTGCTTTTACCCAATTGGCATGCTGAACAAAGATGATCCTTTTCATACTTTAGTCTAGGTAAACCTACAACTAAGTCCTTTCTGGAAAGATCGTTGATGGTGCCGAAGTTCAAGTGATTGAGACGACGATGCCATAACCATGACTTTGTTTTTGAAGCCTTTGATAACAAGCAGATTGGAGAAGACCTCATCATGTCATCGATAGAGATGGTGTAAAGATTTGAGCCACGAGTTCCTTTTAACAGTTCCTTACCATTAAGATCTCTAACAAAGCAGGTATGTTTTCTGAAGGCTACTTCTAGATCAGAATCACAGAATTGACCAACAGAGAACAGATTATGACCCAGACCTTCCACATAGTAAACTCTAGAGATGACACTATCACCAACAACGTAATCTCCATATCCCATGATTGCACCGAAATGATCATTACCGAGTCTAACAGTCCCGATGAATTTGCTCACGAAGTTCATGAGCCGCGACCGGTCTCCAGTCATATGCTTGGAACAACCTGAGTCCAGGTACCACAGAACGATTTGAACGATCTGCAGTTGAACACAGAAAAGAATGGATAACTGGATAATTGGGATCCCCATGCAAGAATGGGTTCCATTTGGTTAGTAACAATGGTTGGAACACCCACATCAGAAAAAGGAGCATTCATATCAGAAATTAAGGCACTGGAATCATTGTGAATAGATGCAGTACTAGTGTCTGTATTAGCCCTGTTCACAGTGTGCTCACTTCTTATGGGAATAGTTCTACCAGTAGGCATCCATTTTCTAGTGGGCATTGTCAGATTATTCTTATGACCAACAGGTATCCAATAGTAGCCTATCTTACTAAATGTTCTTCCTGTAGGTTTGCACTATTTTCTAACTTTCTTTCGTTTTTGCCTTTTTGCCTTTTTAGCATGAATATTAGCAAATTAACTGGACAATTATCATCATTAGGCAAAACATTAACACCACATTCATGATTAGAAACAGAATTCAAGCATACATCAGTACAAGGTTTGCAAATAGTATCAGAATTCGAATTAATTACAGTACGCCTATGGCTAATACTAGAATCAACACGATTCGTTTTACTCGATTCAAACTTAAAGTTCCTAGATTGTTCTTCTACTCTTTTCCAATGCACATTCTTAGCTTGCTAGGTCCTATCATTCCTTGTATTGTCTTGAGACTTTGACATGCTCCCTTTAATGTCACTGATTACTCCTGTAGAGGGAATGGGAACATTAGTTGGTTTTACTACTCTTTGCATCACCTGTTTAGATGTGCTGGGATCTGAACTACATGCAGGCACACTAAGGTTCACTTTCTTAAAACTAGAAGTGCTGGGATTTGTACTCCTAGAAGGCACACTTGAGTTCTCTTTCTTAGCATTGACAGATCTGGAATCTGAACTACTTAAAGGCACACTAAGGTTCACATTCAAAACATTGGGCATCGAATGAATATCATACTTGGCATTAGGCATCGAACATGGAATCAAAGGATTAACTCTCTCACCTAAGGACTTTGGGCATATTGTGATCAAGCATTCTAGGATTTCTTGAGATCGTTTGGCATATCAGCATGCATGTCCAATTGCATTATCATGAGGTTTCTCTAACTTATCCTCTTCAACAATCTCACGCAGACATTCTAGGCAATCCTTAAGGGATGAGAAGTATGTTTGAACAGCAAGTTTGTTGTTCCTGAGATGAGGAGGGACATATTTCACAGACTAAGCATATTTATTACAAGAGTGAACCTTTGATACACCATTCTCCCCATTGGTCATTGGCATTTTCCCTTTTACCTGACTCTTCAGATTCTCAATTTCCTTTTGTAATGAAGCTATTTGTTCGTTATTTTTGTTACGAGTGACCTTTATTGATTCAAATAACTCATTGAAATGACGTTTAACCTTTTCATTTTCTTCAAAAAAACTTTCGTTTTCCTTTTGTAATGCATTTACTAGGTTTTGAAGATGAAACGTTTGAGAATTCTGAGAATCTAAAGGAGGAGGCATTTGGGAGCCTGTCATATTGTTCGTTTGACCCTTTAATTGAGAGATTTGGGCTTTCAACTTTCTGATCGTGTTGCACTGAGCTTGAATCTGTTCATCACGTTTGTTAATTTGAAAAACTGCATCAAACTCTGGAGCATCTGAGGATGTTTTGATATTTGAAGTTTTGACATTTTCTTTAAGATGTTGATATTTTAGTTGTAAATTAAAATGCTCAACTTCTAGTTTAGAAAAATGTTTAACCAAATTGTCGTGATCATCCAGTTCAATTTTCTCGTTTAGTTTAGAATTAGTTTTTTCAAGCTCAATGACACGATCATGGGAGACTATCAGGGCAACAGATAGTTCATGAAATTTGGAAGCATTAATAGAGCAATTTGAAGCAGTGAAAAACATATCTTGAGCAACACATTCAGTAATAAGAGTCTCATTTAATGTATGCAAGTTCTTTCTCTCAATCTCATTATATTTTAGTGCACGCTCATAGTTACTAACTTCAACTATCATTGCATCAAATTCCTTTTCCATTCCCTTGATATCAGTTTCTATCCCCTTTTTAAGACTCTCAAAGTGATCTTTTAGAAGTTTAAAGAAAGGCATGACCTCAGTTAAATAACATTCTTTCATTTGCTCAAAACCCCTTTCTCCTTCAGTTATACCAGTGGGTGTGATCCTTTTCTTGCAAGTTTTCTCAAAATCAACAAATAGTTGAAATATAACATATTGGCTAATTAAGGTCTTGCTTTTAGTGGAAATTGTTCTCGGAACAAGATGCATTGGTGTATTGGGAGGATACACAGTTGCTCTAGGCATTTTCCAAAGGGGAGGGTTTGTTTCAACAATATTTTTAGCTTTCTACTTTTCTAAATCCATTTTCCAAAAAACTTGTTCGGGAGTCAACAATGTCTGAGGCTTAAACTTGTTCAAGGAAATCCAGTTTTCCTTCTTGTAGTCATGGGGAGTGATAATTACTTTTTTTTCTTTGCATTTGGGATCATTTAGTTTCTTATTCATCTTTTCCCTAGTGATTTCATCTAATTTCTTATCATCCTCAGTGCACTCAACGCAACTAGGTTTTTGTCTAGGTTTAAGAATCTCATTGCCATCATAGATCACACTTTGAGCTGCTTTTGCTATCTTTCCGTACTCAGGGTTGGGTTTTCCTATAATGGGAATACTATGCTTATCGCTTAGAACTCTATGCTTAGTGATCATGTGAGCAGTCTGAATGGTGTTTCCTTGTATGTACAACTTGTTTTCAAATTTGTTTTTCAAAGTTTTTAGATTAGAAAAATCTCTCAAGAGTTTTGATTCCTTTGCATTAAATTCTTGCTTCAGCATTTTCACATTTTCTTGAAGCTCTTATTTTTGCTTAGCAGTTTTAGAAAGCTTTTCTTGCAAGGAATTTAACTCTTGTTTTAATACTTCTTCTCGAAAATTACTTTTTCTAATGATTGTACGCACTTGGTCATCCATTTCCTGCTCACGAGTGGTCAACTCAAATTTTGCACGTTGTTCATAAATAGCAACACGTTCTTTATAGGCATTTAGTTCAGAAATTACAGACTCATCAGGGGCACAGGCAGTGTATTCATCAAAAATATAGTCATTGTTGACTGCAGGAGATGCATCACTTGGTACAACTTCACTTTCACTTTGTTTCACATATTGATCATATGGGACAACATTGATATTACCCATATTTGCAATATTTGATTCAATAGTTTCAGTTGATAGTACTTTGTCATGCATCTTTTGCACATCAGCATCATCGTATAGTTTTAGTACCTCTGAGATGAGTTTGTCTTTGGATGGGCCAGCTTGTGGTGAAGAGGAGACCTTGGGAGAAACCATTGGAGAAATGCTAGCCATAAAGATTGTGTGTGCAGTAGGTCCATCGTCAACATCAGAGTCGTATGCATCACAATCAGCGACTTGAAAGGCATTCTGATGATTGTGACCTATCTCCTGAATAGGCTGCTCATCCACATCTGCATCATAGGTCTTGGCATTGCCCTCAGCTAAAAACAACAATTCCTCTTCATCCAAAGCAGCACCATTATCCTGAGCTTTTACAAGCAGCATCTTATCTCTGAAGTAATCATCATTCTGTGGACGCTTTGGA
Organism: Chrysanthemum seticuspe; assembly: GCA_019973895.1. Lineage (NCBI taxonomy): Eukaryota > Viridiplantae > Streptophyta > Magnoliopsida > Asterales > Asteraceae > Chrysanthemum > Chrysanthemum seticuspe. The sequence continues at coordinate 227,508,911 of BPTQ01000002.1, forward strand.
GAAGTGCAGTTCCTTGCAATGTGTCCCTCACCACCACAGTTATAACATTTGATCGGCTTAGCTTGACCTTGATTACCATTCCTTCCTCGATTCTGATTACCAACATAACCTCGACCAGCTCCACCTCTTCCCTGATCATACTGTCTTTCGTGAACTGGTTGCACCACGATCCTCCCATCTTTAACAGTAGCTTGATTGTGTGGGTTAGATGCTGTTCTGAGGTTGTTATTGGTTTGTGGGAGAGAATTCATGTTTTGACTAATCAGAAGAGCTAGTTGATTAATGAAGTTACCTACGTGTGCATCAGCATCAGCTTGTTTGAACATATGATCAGGAATTAGTTTGTGATTACCATTTCCCATGGGTATGACTTGTGAGGCTTTGGTTGTGATTCCGATGTTTGAGTAGAAGGCAGTTGAGTCATTAGACGAGCTTGTCTCTCCCTGGTTGGTTTTGAACTGATTAAGAACCAATTTTTCAAACATAGCATGTCTCTCATTCTGAAGGAGGAAGGCATAGAGTTGCTCATAGTTTGTATTCTTCAATCCTTTAGTGAGCTTCACAGAGGTGAAAAACTTGTGCCATTCGGGATTCATGTTGTTCACAAATTTTGAATTCAGCTGAATGTTAGGCATAGTCATTCTGATGTTCCTCATGTCATTCACCAACTTATGAAATCTCACATATTACTCATAGACACTCTCATCTGGTTTCATCTTGAAGTGTTCAAATTCGTCATAGAGTTGTGATTCTCTGTCTTCCATAGTTAATTCCGAACCTGAGAGAAGCATCTTGACATTATCCCATACTGCCTTTGCTTCGGTGTTGTGATTGATCAGCTTGTAGATGTCTTTAGGAAGACCTTGAAGAACAATGTTAGAAGCCCTGATATCAGCATCGAATCTCTTTTTCTCCTTATCATCAAGCTCATCATACATCTTTGGTCTGTCCATTCCGTAAATCAGAGCTCCATCTTCAGCAGTATCAAGTACATCTCTAGTCGTCTCAACTCGATACGGTCCTTCATCAATGGATTTGAGAATGTTGACACCATTTTCCTTTCCAAGGCAGTACAATCTGAATCGTTGAGCCAAAGAATCGTAGTCAGTTCTGTCAAGCATGGGTGGACGAGTATCTGACCCAGCTGCTTGAACATCCTCGGCAACAGTGGAGATGATAGTAGGAACACTTGTAGACATGTTAACAGATAATACGGGATTTTATAACTCTATGATTAAACCGAGAAATAGATTCTTTCACGGGATTTTACTAAATCAAGAGAAAACCGTAAGCAATCACCCAAGTCGCTGGAAGATAATGCACCAAGTCGCTAACACCTAATTCGCTACACCCCCAAGTTGCTAAAGTCCCAAGTCGCTAGACAAATGCAAGTCGCTAAGTAGTAACTCGCTAAGCCTCAAGTCGCTAGCAAAATTTTGGCAGCAATTCGCTACTCAAATCGCTAAAGATTCAAGTCGCTAAAGAGCAACTCGCTACAGACCAAGTCGCTACCACCAAGTCGTTACCCGTAGTGGAGAGTCCACTACTTGTACTGTAAATCGCTAGGTCTAAGTCGCTAGCTCCAAAACTGTAACTCGCTACAAAATTGTGAAGCAAGTCGCTACGAAGAAAGAAGTCCGTATGTCAAGTCGCTAGCAAGAAAAACCACATAAACATCACTTTTCAATCCAAAAACAACCCTACCAAGATGATTCAAGCTTACCAAATGAAAACCTAAACACTTGTGATGATTCTAAACTTAAAAGTACTAACAAAATCCAAACTTTAACACAAGAAATCAACCAAATGATGCACAAACCACTAAACTTTTTCAAACTCAAAAACCACCTAAAAACCACTAGAAATCCAAAGATGTACAAGATATGATCTAACCATGGCTCTTGATACCAATTGTAAGATATTAGTTTTCACATACACATCAAACCAAAACAACAAGGTGGCGAATAAGTGGAATCCTAGAGAGAGAAAGTTAGAGGTTTAGGGAACTTTAGTGAGAGAAATAAAATTCTTATTATGAGCTCCAACTCTCTACCTTGTGAGGTAGAGAGTATTTATAGTCTTACATAAAACGCCACACAACGGGCTGTGGATCAGGCATACAGTGGGTAAAGACCCGTCCGTCCTCCACGGTGTTACTTAACTAAATACTACTTAATTCAAAAGAACTACGACTACGAGCTTTCTAACGATTACATATACTTGAGGTGACCGACTCTTTAATACCTGGAATTTCTAATTCCTAACACATTACGTTCAAACCCCATGATTACACAAAAGAAAATTGGATCTCCCTGAACATGTTTAAGCCTCAAACTCAATTAACCCCAGAACAGATTTTTTGGAAGAAAGATATGGATAAACAAAAAGTTAATGTACTTGTTGAAACAAACACTCCCTTTAGGAAAATGCCTGCAGCTACTGTGTATCCTCCAAATACACCAATGCACTTAGTTCCTAGAACCATTGCCACTAATAGCAAGACCTTAATCAGTCAGTATGTCATTTATCAATTATTTGTTGATTTTGAGAAGACATGTAAGAAAAGGATCACACCTAATGGGATAACTGAAGGGGAGAGGGGTTTTGAGCAAACTAAAGAATGCTATTTAACTGAGGTCATGCCTTTCTTTAAACAATTAAAAGGTCAATTTGAGAGTCTTAAAAAGGGGATGGATTCAGATATTAAAGAAATGGAAAAGGAATTTGATGCAATGATAGTTGAGGTCAATGACTATGAGCGAGAATTAAAATATAATGAGATTGAAAGAAAAAATTTGCATACCTTAAATGAGAATCTGATTTCTGAATGTATCACTCAAGATGTGTTTTACACTGCCACGAATTGTTCAATTAATGTATCCCAATTTCATGAATTATCTGTTGCTCTGAAAGTCTCCCATGATCGTGTCATTGAGCTTGAGAAAACTAACTCTAAATTGCATGAAAAATTTGAACGGGATGATCATGATAACCTGGTGAAACAGTTTTCTAAATTGGAAGTTGAGCATCTTGCTTTGCAATTGAAATATCAACATCTAAAAGAAAATGTTAAAACCTCAAATATCAAGACATCCTTGGATGCTCCTGAATTTGATGCAGTTTTTAAAATCAGCAAACGTGATGAACAGATTCGAGCTCATTGTAACACGATTAGAAAAATGAGAACCCAAATTTCACAATTAAAGGGTGAAAAGAACAATGTGACATGCTCCCAAATGCCTCCTCCTTTAGACTCCTAAAGTTCTCAGACTTTTCATCTTCAAAACTTGGTTAATGTTTTACAAAAGGAAAATGAGACTTTTCTAGAAGAAAATGAAAAGGTGAAACAACACTTTAAAGAGTTATATGATTCAATGAAAGTCACTCGTGACAAGAACAACGAAATAATAACGTCTTTACAAAAGGAAATTGAGAATCTGAGGAGTCAGGTAAAAGGGAAAATGCCACTTGTCTTTAATGAGAATGTTGCATCAAAGTCATCTGCAGACTGCAAATATACTGTGACTGTTAAATACATTCCTCCTCATCTTAGAAATAATGAACTTGCATTTCATGACTATTTTGCTTACCTTAAGGATAGTCTAGAATGTCTCCGAGAGATTGTTGAAGAGGATTTCATGAATAAGCCACTTGATAGAGAAATTAGGTTTGCTTGCATTCAGGCCAAACGATCTCAAGAGCTGTTAGAATGTTTACGAGCAACATGTCCCAAATCTTTTTGTGAGAGAGGTAAAGCTGTGATGCCTTGTTCTATGCCTAGCATTAAGAATGTGAATTTTAATATGCCGTCGAGCAGCTCAGATCCTAACACTTCTATGCCCAATATTAAGAAAGTGAACTCTAGAGTGCCTTCAATTAGTTCAGATCCCTGTGCGCCTAGTTCAGGAATGAAAAAGGTAGCTCAACCAACTAATGTTCCCATAATTCCCTCTACAGGAGTAATCAGTGACACAAAGGCAAGCGGGTCAAAGCCTTCAGGCAATACAAAGCAAGATAGGACCTCGTAAGCTAAGAATGTGCAATGGAAGAAAGTAGAAGACCACCCTAGGAACATTAAGTTTGAGTTGAATAAAACGAATCATGTTGATTCTAGTATTAGCTATAAGCGTACTGTAATTAATTCAAATTCTGCTACTTCTGCCAAAACATGTAATGTTGATTGTTTGGTTTATGTTACTAATCATGAATGTGGTGTGAATGAGTTGATTAATGTTGTTAAATGCCCTATTAAGATAGTGAATACAAAAACTCAAGCTAAGAAGGCTAGAAAGCAATGGCGAAAGAATGTTAGAAAACATTGGAATCCCACAGGAAGGAAATTTAGTAACATAGGTTATCAGTGGATACCTACTGGCCGCAAATTCAATATTAATGAGATGTGCCCTAAAATATCTAGATCAATGCCCATTAGAAAATGGATGCCTACTGGTAGAACTATTCCTTTAAGAAGTGAACACACTTTGAGTAGGTCAAATACGGATACTAGCATTTCATCTATCCCTGATGATTCCATTGTTTCTACTTCTGATGTGGGTGTTCCAATCACTATGACTAACCAAATGGAACCCATTCTTGCATGGGGATCCCAACTATCCAGTTATCCATTCTTGTCTGTGTTCAATTGCAGATTGTTCAAATCGTTCTTTGGTACCTGGACTTAGGCTGTTCCAAGCATATGACTGGAGACCGGTCACGGCTCATGAACTTTGTGAGTAAATTCATCGGGACTGTTAGATTCGGGAATGATCATTTCGGTGCAATTATGGGTTATGGAGATTATGTTGTCGGTGATAGTGTTATCTCCAGGGTATATTACGTTGAAGGTCTTGGTCATAACTTATTCTCTGTCGGTCAATTATGTGATTCTGATCTAGAAGTGGCCTTCAGAAAACATACTTGCTTTGTTAGAGAACTTGATGGTAGATAACTTTTAAGAGGAACACGTGGTTCAAATCTATACACCATCTCTATCGAAGATATGATGAAGTCTTCTCCAATCTGCTTATTGTCAAAGGCTTCGAAAACAAAGTCATGGTTATGGCATCGTCGTCTAAATCACCTGAACTTTGGCACCATAAATGATCTTTCCAGAAAGGACTTAGTAATAGGCTTACCTAGACTAAAGTATGAAAAGGATCATCTCTGTTTAGCATGCCAATTGGGAAAAAGCAAGAAGTATGCCCACAAACCCAAACCTACAAACTCAGTTACGGAAGGTGTAGAAGGTGCCTGATTTAAGATTGTGAGTGAAATTAGACAAATCCAAGATTCACATAAATATCCAATGACGGTGATCGATACTCCAAGGTTTGAACTTTGTTTAGAGCGCTTATTAAACTGCCACAAACATGATAAAAAATGCCATCAAGAATAAGAAAATGATCCAAGATCAGTATCACAAAGACTAGGATTATAAAAACCTACCACACATTGGTATACTTCCAACTGTTTTATTAATAGCAAAGCACCACCAACAAATAAAGTGTTGTAAGTATTGTATATAGAATTTACAATCATAGTATGAGACACTTCTTAGCCCACTATTATGTATCAAACAAAGCAATAATAATGAGAACTTTAACAAAGTCAAACGAAAAATTACCAATGCCTTCAAGGAGTATAGCTGTTTTAGAACTCCATTTAACATGCCAACTAGTTTTTCCCTTCTCCTACAACTGTAAAAAGGGCATTTGAAAATATTTCATTAGATCAAAGCACTAGTTACGGTAAATTATACAACATCGCATTTAATGTTTTTACATCACAGGGTCCAATAATCACAAAGTTATACTTCCAAATTATTAACAAAATTTATAAAAGTTTAGCATATTATGAATGAAATATATAATTAACAATAACCACAAAAACTAGAACAGACTCGTGGATACTAAAGGAAAAACTATGTATTCCGATTTGATGAGATCTCACCTTTTTGGGGTAGGAACTCAACGAGATCCCACATATGTATTCCGATTTACGGCGGAAAGACCTTTTTGAAACCTAATTGGAAATAATAAATTGTATGACAATAAAAGGGGTGAGCTTGCTTTAGAATGCTATTTAGGAGCCCCGAGAAAATATCAACAAAATGCCCGCTCAAGTTTTTATATTTTAGCAAGAACCCGCTCAAAAGTTTTGGGAAACTGGGAAACTCAAAATGCCCGCTCGAGAGTCTAAACGATATTATGATAATTTTAGTATTAAATATATATACGAGCCGAGCTTGAGCTTATTAACGAGCTCAATAAAGATATATTATAAGTCGAGCTCGAGCTCGAGCCAAGCTTTAATTTTTCCTTGCCAAATCGTATAGACGAGCCGAGCCCGAGCCTATATAAAATACCACGAGCCGAGCTTGAGCTTAAAATTTAAGGCTCGAAACGAGCCGAGCTCGAGCCTTTTAAAATTTAAACGAGACGACCTCGAGCTCAGGCAGGTTCGGGCTCGGCTCGGCTCATTTCCACCCCTAATCATGATTACTAGTAGTATATACAGTATTGCAAAAATCGGCGTAGGCTGCCGATTAATCAATGATTAATCGCTAGGCAGGGATTAATGGCCCCGATTTTTATTAATCGGTTTGGTAAAAAATCGAGAAACTTATTGATTAATCGAATAAAAATAGGCCAGACAAATTCAGATAAATCGGTCAACTTGGTTACGGATAAAAATCGGCCAAGTCAAGCACAAATCGGCAAAATCGGAAAAAAATTGACTAAATCGGCCAAATCGGGCATATTGTCTAACGTTTTCTTAAAAAAATGGTATGAAGGCGTACAAAATGTACGAAAGCGAACACAATGTAGCAAAACAAAGAAAAAAAGGAGAAGGACGTATGAAAACGAAAAAATCGTACAAAATATACGAAAACGTAATAAACGTTTCATAACGTTTTTATTAGGAGGAAACCATTAAAAAAAGCTTGAAAACATATGAAAACGAGAGAAAATTGCCAAAACGTTCAAAAATGGATGAAATCGGTCGAAAAGGTCGAAATCGGTCGAACACGGTCACAATCGGTCGTAGTCGGTCTAAATCCGTCGAAATCTGTCAAAAATTGTCAAAATCGGTCGAAAACTAGCGAGATCGGTCAAAATCGATTGAAAACGGTCAAAAGGGGACGAAAAATGTTACAAACGGATGAAAATGTAAAAAAAATAAAAAACGTATAAAAATGTTGTATAGTATTTGTCTTAGTTTACAAAACCCAATGCACATGACCCATGACCCATGTTAATTACCCATTGTCGATCACCAGTCATGTGTTGGTCGATAACATGATAGTATAGCCACTACAACCCAATGCACATGACCCATTACCCATGTTAATTACCCATTGTCAATAATCATGGATGTGTCGTAACATGACACTCTAAGCAAATGTAACCCGATGCATATGACCCATATGATGTCAAATACCCATTAATGAATGTGACCAGTGATAACCTAATGCACATGACCCATGACCCATGTGAATTAGCCATTATCATCGGTCATGCATGGGTTGCACCGGCTTGGTAGGTTTATAGTTATAGTGTGAAGGTTATATGAATTGTATTTGAAGTTATTAAAGGCGGTCATGCATGGGTTGCACCGGCTTGGCAGGTGTATACCGTTTGTCACATACACTAAGAAGCAAGTGTCCAGGGACCTCTCGATCATGTTATCCGTGATCCAGAAAGTTTGAACTCGGCTTGAGCTTGCCTCGAAAAGCTCGATTTATTTGTAAAGGTGTGTTTTCTTACACAAATTAAATTTGAAATATAACCTAAGAATCAAATTCGGTTCGACTTCAGCTCGATAAGCTCGATACATTCATAAATAAGTATTTACACTTAGTACACTTACATACAAAATATATTAAAAACATATGCTATATCACTTAAAAGCTCGGAAACTCAACAATAACTCGAGTCAAACTTATATAAGGTTGAGCTCAACTCATTAAACATTTTGATTTCATTTTTCCTTTATAATTTGTATGTAAACACCAAAAGTATACAATTTTTAAACGACATAGACCCTAACCCGAGCTGACCCGACCCAAATTGACCCGTCCCGAGTGACTTGAGTTCTAAACAAAGTCGGATTCGGGGTATGTTTTTTTAGCCTTAACCCGAATTGACCCGAAACCGACTAAGTCAATCCAAATAACACCCCTACTTTCAAATTAACATTAGAAAAAAAAATATATATAATACCCCAAAATTCATTTTACCCCCCAAAATCCAATTTCACTTTTCATTTCCCCCCAAAACCCAATTTCACTTTTCATTTAACCCCAAAACCCAATCTCACCTTCTCATCTCCCCCTAAAATCAGATCTCATTCTCACCTTATTGTCTTCCCCAAAACCCAATCTTACCTTTTCGTTCCCATCGTTATCTCATTGGTCTTTTCTACGTTTCGTACTATTATACGATTCCCTTTTTAGGGTTTCTGATTGGTTGTTTGGTGATCGATGCTGGTTTATTAATGGTATCAATTTGGTTGGTGTTTATCACTAGGCCCTCATGGACTACCGTGATTTATTTGCCTTGGGTCTAGTTCTATGGATTGTAAGTGAACCCTTTGTTAGCGTTTTTTACTTAACCTGGTTGCGTTCTGATCTACCTAGATGTTCGTGTCTGATTCTATGTTGTATTGCGTGAGGGTTGTGAGAGACAATGTTCGTTTGCTGCTGGTTGTTAGGGTTTCGTTTGCCCTAGTGTTTGGTTTGGGCAAATTCGTGTGTTCTGGAGAGATTGCTAGGACTGATAAAGGAGATGAAGAAGCATAAAGCCGATTGTTGAGAGGTCCTTTTGGGCTAAATACGTGAGTACTCTTGTTTTCACGCATCCTTTTCTTTTACCACTTACTGTATATTTACATCATCTTAAGTTTATGATTGCTTGATTTTTTTAATATCTTATAATTTCAGTGGATGTATCTGGTGCCACTTGGACTCATTGTAATGAATGCTATGACCCAAGCCATGAATATTCCTGAGGAACAAGCAAGTGGTCAAGCCGGTGCTCAACCGCAACAGGCAGTGGGTGCAGCCCCCAGGGGGCAAAGTGCTGTTGTACGCAGACGATGATGGTAATGCTTCGTTCACTTGAGACAATAATCAAGAAAATTACTACTTTTGAAGTAAAACCTGACAGGTTCTATGTGATCAAGGTAACCTGACTTGTTCACTCGTGTTGCCGTCTTGGTGGCTTTCACTATTCTTGTATCGCATTTGATACCTTTTTTACCTCAAGTTTTTTTTGCATCTTTTACAAAACAATTCAACATTATTTGCTTATTCTTTTTGTTGAAGTATTATATTGCAGTTTTTGTAGGAATTTTAATGCATAATTGTTTTCCCTTTTTGTAGGAGTTGGTCATGAAGGAATATGAAAACTTCAAGTTTCAACAACCATATCACCAGGCCATGTATAATTGCTCGTTACTTCTAAAAGATCAGAACTGGCATTGGAATGACGAGCTCGAAGTTCTTACTGTTCTTTGACCTGAAGATCTGTCAAGATTATATCCTCAAATTTTGTCAAGGACCTTCATAGAGTGTTATGCAACAGGTTAGTTTCTCGACTGCAGATGATTCATTTTCTTTGTAATATTACTCAGTATTATATAACTTTTACATTCTGTTTTACTTTGAAGGTAGCAATTTATTCTGTTCTATTTAATGATGCGTGACTTGACTAATAACTAATCCTGTTTCTTTGATTTGATAGGGCCCTAAACATATCGAGTCAAGGGTTCAAGCATTTCTTAAGACATTTGAGAGTAAACTTTATGAGATGCTAGATGATGAATTTAAGGTAAGATGTCAGAATACTTAAACATTTTCCTTAATGAATTCCTGTCATGTTGGTATGACGTAATACCCCTATTACATATTCTTTGATTTGGGGGGCCCTAAGCATATCCTTTTGTATAAGAAGGCTGTAACATTTCTTTACACCTCTTCCCCTTGAAGCTAATTTTGGTTATGCTTATATTGAAATTTGAGTTTATAATGTTGGTTGGTTGGTTGAGCTTAGCTCTATGTCATAAATCGTGTCGATATGGACTTACTTTAATAAGACAGTGGTCAACTCCGTAATTAGTAGAATAACTTGAAATCTTGATACGAAATGATGAATATTGTTCTTGTTAAGTAAATTTCCAATCTGATGGTACAGAGCAACGTTACCGCACTGATTGAGATGAATCTTGAGAAGCACAAGAACTTACGAGAAGAATCTGGATACTATTGGCGAGAAATCCATGATGGCACCCTCAAATTTGATAGGAAAGAATTCGAGGAATGAAAGTTTTTCATGTTTAGTACATATGTTTATGTTATTGTTTGCAGTGGTGGCTACAACATCAAGACCGGACCTGGTTGCTCAATAGAGATGATGAAATGTGATATGGGAGGCTCATCAACGGTTTTAGGTGCTGCAAAAGCCCTTGGCTAAATTAAACCACCTGGAGTAGAGGTATCATGATATGCCAATATCTACTACTTTAAATGCCGATAGCTGAACTTCAGTGAAAAACAAGAGTGACAGCCGAGTTTTGTTATACCCATGATGTAATATTTGGTTTTTGATTTTCGGCATTGCAGGTTCATTTTATTGTGGCAGCTTGTGAGAATATGATTAGTGGAACTGGTATGAGGCCTGGAGATATATTGACAGCCTCGAACAGAAAGACAATTGAGGTACGTTTCCTTCATATTTATAAAAAGTCATTAATTTGGTTTATTGAATCTTTCACATGGAGATTCTAATTCAGTTACAAAATAATTGAGTTATTTGGAATGTGCAGATTCATCTGGAGAAAGCTGCCAAGAGAAGAAAGCCTTGAAGCTAATATCTAGTCTTCATTCCTGGTGTGAACGATCAAATGTCTGCTCATTTTGTTCTACAATTGCAGCAAAATGGGTATTTGAAAGCAGATGACACATCAAACCGCATTTTCCGTCGGCTCTTGGTAACTTTCTGCTTATCTCTTAAATGCAAGCACATGCACATACAGAGACGGAGAATATCCAGATGATGAGATTAGTACAAAAGTTACTACTGCTAGTGAAAGTTAGTACTTCTAGTACAAAGTTAAAACTGTTTAGAGATTAAGACTGCTTGAAGTTAATACTGCCAGTGTATTAGTTACAACTGTTAGTTATAAGTTAGTATTGTTTTTTCATATAGTTAGTACTGCTTGTATGATATGTATTAGTTGTTTATGGAAAAGATTAAAGATACATAGGAAAATATTGTAAGCTGACTAGGACTCCTTCGTGTATAAAAGGAGGTCCTAGAGTATAAAGTTATATACGAATTTTATATTTGGTTCAGTCATATACATTCCAACTTTATTGTATTTGAATTTGTTTTGATATATATTTGAATTTGTTTTGATATATATTGATTTCTTAAATGTGACTAAAAGATGTATATAGTCACATATATTAACCTTTTGGTCACTCTTTGCTTAATTCGTTGTGTGACTAAATGTTAAAAAAGGCCACACAAACATAAAGATCAAGTGGCCATTGGATGATCAATAGTCACACAAAAGACACATTTCTTCACTTGAAACACCATATGGTCACACTTATTAACACTTTTGGCCACTTTATTATTAATTGTGTGTGACTAAATACCCAAAACAAACATGCTTTGTGTGACTAAATGTTAGAAAAGGCCACACAAATATAAAATTCAAGTGGCAATTGGATGATCAATAGTCACACAAAACACACATTTCTTTACTATAAACACCATATGGTCACACTTATTAACACTTTTGGCCACTTTATGATTAATTCAATACGACTAAATACCCAAAAGAAATATGCTTTGTGTGACTAAATGTTAGAAAAGTCCACACAAACATAAAATTTAAGTGACCATTGGATGATCAATAGTCACACAAAACACACATTTCTTCACTTTAAACACCATATGGTCACACTTATTAACACCTTTGGCCACTTTATGCTTAATTGTATGTGACTAAATACCCAACGAAAACATGCTTTGTGTGACTAAATGTTAGAAAAGGCCACACAAACATAAAATTCAAGTGGCCATTGGATGATCAATAGTCACACAAAACACACATTTCTTCACTTTAACACCATATGGTCACACTTATTAACATTTTTGGCCACTTTATGATTAATTCTATGTGACTAAATACCCAAAAGAAACATTCTTTGTGTGACTAAATGTCAGAAAAGGCCACACAAACATAAAATTTAAGTGGCCATTGGATGATCAATAGTCACACAAATCACACATTTCTTCACTTTAAACACCATATGGTCACACTTATTAACACTTTTGGCCACTGTATGCTTAATTGTATGTGACTAAATATCCAAAAGAAACATGCTTTGTGTGACTAAATGTTAGAAAAGGCCACACAAACATAAAATTCAAGTGGCCATTGGATGATCAATAGTCACACAATTCACACATTTCTTCACTTTAAACACCATATGGTCACACTTATTAACACTTTTGGCCACTGTATGCTTAATGTATGTGACTAAATACCCAAAAGAAACATGCTTTGTGTGACTAAATGTTAGAAAAGGCCACACAAACATGAAATTCAAGTGGCCATTGGATGATCAATAGTCACAGAAAACACACATTTCTTCACTCTAAACTCCATATGGTCACACTTATTAACACTTTTGGCCACTTTATGATTAATTGTATGTGACTAAATACCAAAAAAAAAAACATGTTTTGTGTGACTAAATGTTAGAAAAGGCGACAAAAAAATAAAATTCATGTAGCCATTGGATGATCAATAGTCACACAAAACACACATTTCTTCACTTAAAACACCATATGGTCACACTTATTAACATTTTTAGCCACTTTATGATTAATTGTATGTGACTAAATACCCAAAAGAAACATGCTTTGTGTGACTAAATGTTAGAAAAGGCCACACAAACATAAAATTCATGTGGCCATTGCATGATAAATAGTCACACAAAACACACATTTCTTCACTTTAACACCATATGGTCACACTTATTAACACTTTTGGCCACTTTATGATTAATTGTATGTGACTAAATACACAAAACAAACATGCTTTGTGTGACTAAATGTTACAAAAGGCCACACAAATATAAAATTCAAGTGGCCATTGGATGATCAATAGTCACACAAAAGACATATTTCTTCACCTTAAACACCATATGGTCACACTTATTAACACTTTTGGCCACTTTATGCTTAATTGTATGTGACTAAATACCCAAAAGAAATATGCTTTGTGTGACCATACAATGTTTATGGTCACTAATACGGATTAATCCAACAAAATTTGTACCTAATTAGTTACACATGTTAAGGTTTTAGTTACTGTTTTGTAATAGAGACTAAAAAAAAGTAAAACATGTGACCGTAGGGTACCTATGGTCGCGCGACCTTTAGTCACACACGCTCGAAAAATCATGTGTGACTATATGTATATTGTCACACATATTAGGTGTAGCCAAATCCACTTTTTGTTCTAGTGTCCTTCTCAAGCTTAGTAAGCTTCACACTCACCCATAGCTCATTAAGGATCACACTCAAAGTGCCTTTCGATTTATCGATTTATCAAAACTCATCATTCTTCCGCTCTCATACTCACACATCATCTCCCACATGTTAATACTTCTAGTTTTATAAAACTCTCAATTTTAGCAAATTGATTTTAGTCATCCTTACCTCAAAATGGGTCAAATTCTAGTTTTTTCATTTCCTATAACTTTTAAGATATTTTCAAAAATTATCTTAAGTTACTATCTGGTCTTTAGGATCATTTAGCTCCACTTGACACTTCAAAATTTTCTTGTGTCATCTTTGGTCACTCATTGGTAATCATAAAAGTTCCATTTTCTTCCATAAAAGGCAATCATTAGCTACATCACTAATTGCCCTTGATCATTTAAGTACTCTTTCATTTAAGACACTTAGGATGACTGAAACACTCAAGAGGTATAGGTATTACACTTCACAAAAATCATTTTTCTCTTTTCTTAGCTGCTGAGAGCCGGATCCCTAGGATTAGCCTAGATGGATCCCTCATTGGAGGGAACCGTGGGATCCGGGTGACAGATTCATCTTAATTCTAGCTAAAACAATCATTTCAAGCTCATCTTGCTAACTTGAAGACTCCATCTCATCTTAATTAAGTTCCTAGATCAGTGCAACTCTGAAGTTGACTCTTGTCATGTCAATCATTACATTCTAAAGGATCTTAGTGGCTTAAGTCTTGAATGCACTTGCCAAATCTCTTCTTTTATAAACCACCTTGTTAAGACTTCTAAAGTCATCATCTACATCCTCATTCTCAGCACTTAGAAACTTTCACAAACCTCTTTTAATCATCTCATCATGAGGAAAGCTCCTAGTGGTAACTCATCCACCAAAGGACCACCCAAGAAACTTGCTCGTGTTGTTCACGAAATTTCTTCAACCGAATCATCTCCCGTTAAATCCACAAATGGTAGGATCTCCCATCCACCTATCAAACCAATCCCCAAAAGGATTGTTCCCAAAAAACTACCAATGCCAAACACCACCATACCTCCTAAACCAAACAACCTCATTTCCACTAAACCATCACCATTAGTGCCTAGAGCCATATCATTCACCACCCCACTCTCATCACCACACCTTTACAATCTAGAGGAATTGCCTCCTAGGCCGTTCCATCCTCCACCACCGCCAACATTCTCCTCTTTAGGAGGAATAGCGGAACAAAATCAAGGTGTTGAGTCAACACTAACTCCGGCTTCTTTTTCTCCGTCACCCTCAAATAATCCCCTTTGGATTATGAGAAATCATCAAAGTCAACCACCCGACCACATGAAAGTTGACACCTCTCTACCGCCACCATCATTCTTAGTTGAGCCATCTTCGAATGCGCCTCTACCAATCCCTCCTTCTTTTGAGGCTCCTCAACCCTCTTCACTTGATCCTTCAAATCAAGCCATTTCCTTTCTTCCATCACCACTACCGAGCCATGACAAAGATTGTCATCATTTTCAACATGTTGAAAGTTTGATACATGAAGTACGTGAAGATCAACGTTTCATGTTTTATCACCTCGTCGAACGTTTCGACGAGATCAAACCTAAAAAAACTTGAGCTAGAGGATTCAAGTGGTGTCCTAGTATCAAGCGCGACTTAGATAGTCTAGAAATCCAAAGTCATGTATTGTTCATTTTCTTAGTTTTAAGAGTCATGTACATCATATCTCTAGTTTTATTAAATGAAATTACATGATATTTACCATATTGTTCTGAGTATATGCTTGTTGTTCTAATACATATCTCACTTTGATGTTAACATCATTTGTTACATCACCTTTGCTGTATTTTGTTTACAGACAGACGGATCCCTACGTTTTGCCTAGACGGATCCCTCCAAGGAGGGAACCGTGGGATCCGTGCAACAGAAGACTAGTTTTCTACTAACTTGAGTCTTGTTTGCAGGAAATTATACATTATATACTTGTTTTCTAACATTTGTTTTGTAGATTTTCAATATACACATGAAGAATTTGACACCCTAAGTTAGGGGGAGCTTTGTGTCAAAGCAATACATTGCAAAATCATTTGCAATATAATTCTCATTAGGATTACATTTCATGACGTCCATTTGCAAAGTTGCAATCATCAAGGGGGAGCACATTCGGCACATATACAAAATCTCTTGCTAACATAAGTATTTCTTCTTGCTTAACGCCCTCACAAAGGAATGGACTCGTCAAGGGGGAGTTAAGACGTGAACACTTCTCGTCACTTGCTCTCTACTTTTTCACATTATCTTTTTCCTTTACATGTTTTTCTTAAAACATTGTGTTGGTTTCTTTTCGACGCTCTTTTTGTTTCGGCAAAAAGGGGGAGAAGAAAGTAAAACCTACAATTCAAACTTTTACGAATTTTAGTTTTTCCTTAAAATAATTTTATGTGTTGTCATCAACAAAAAGGGGGAGATTGTTAATACAAATAAACCGTAAAAACGTTTATTTATATTTTAAGATTTTCTAATGTTTTGTCGATAACAAAAGTAAAATCATTTTAACTAAACAAATAAAATACGTAAATAGTTTGAGTCAATAGTTTACCAACACACTTACGATTTCACATAAAACACTAAACAAGTAAAAGTGATTTTATGATTAAGTAATACATATGTAAAACAACTAGTGTTTACATATTGGGTAGATATATACATAATTAGTATGTATTATAATGGGTAATATAATGGTTAGAAGGTTAAGTATTTGACCCATTGACCAAATACATTAAATGTAGTTGGGTAAAACCCAAAGTCCATGACCCATACCCATGGAGCATAACCAATAACCCATTGCATGACATCATGCATAAGTCATAAAGATATTATCCATGACCCATGGTTTTAACCCATGACCCATGGACTAGATGCATTGCATCTTGTAGATACATTGTATCT
The DNA here is from genome assembly GCA_019973895.1 of Chrysanthemum seticuspe. Classification (NCBI taxonomy): domain Eukaryota; kingdom Viridiplantae; phylum Streptophyta; class Magnoliopsida; order Asterales; family Asteraceae; genus Chrysanthemum; species Chrysanthemum seticuspe. Next base: position 227,525,407 of record BPTQ01000002.1, read on the forward strand.
ACTTGGATACCCATGGTCCAAAGTCTAGGACCCATGACCCATAACCCATGTCCCATGACCCATGACCCAAAACCCATGGGCAAAGAGGAGCGTCCCACGGATCCCTAAGTTTACACTGGACGGATCCCTCAAGTGAGGGATCCGTGGAACAATAGTACTTTTTTCTCCATAAATAGTGAGTCATTTCTTCATTGTAACTCACCCTTTTCAAATATATTTTCTCTTTGAGTTGTAAAATCTCTAACCATAGATTCAAGTGATCTTTGTATGTAGTTGTTAGGAATTAGAAATTCCAGGTATTAAAGAGTCGGTCACCTCAAGTATATGTAATCGTTAGAATACTCGTAGTCATAGCTATTTTATGTTAAGTAGTATTTAGTTTAGTAACACCATGGAGGACGGACGGGTCTTTACCTACTGTATGCCTGATCCACAGCCCGTTGTGTGGCGTTTTATGTAAGACTATAAATACTCTCTACCTCCCAAGGTAGAGGGTTGGAGCTCATAATAAGATCTTTTCTTTCTCTCACTAAGTTCCCTAAACCCCTAACTTTCTCTCTCTAGAACTCACTTTATACGCCCACCTTGTGTTATGGTTTGATGTGTATGTGAAATCCAATATCTAACAATTGGTATCAAGAGCCATGGTTAGATCATATCTTGCACATCTTTGGATTTCTAGTGGTTTTTAGGTGGTTTTTGAGTTTGAAAAAGTTTAGTGGTTTGTGCATCATTTGGTTGATTTCTTGTGTTAAAGCTTGGATTTTGTTAGTACTTTTATGTTTAGAATCATCACAAGTGTTTAGGTTTTCATTTGGTAAGCTTGAATAATCTTGGTTGGGTTGTTTTTGGATTGAAAAGTGATGTTTGTGATGTTTTCTTGCTAGCGACTTGACCTACGGATTTCTTTCTTGCTAGCGACTTGCTTTACATTTTTGTAGCGAGTTGCAGTTTGTGGAGTTAGCGACTTAGGCCTAGCGACTAACAGTACAAGTAGTGGATGCTCCACTACGGGTAGCGACTTGGTGTTAGCGACTTGGTAAGTAGCGAGTTGCTATTTAGCGACTTGATTCCTTAGCGACTTGTATCTTAGCGAATTACTGCCAAAATTTTGCTAGCGACTAGAGGCTTAGCGAGTTGCTATTTAGCGACTTGTCTTTTGTTTAGCGACTTGGTGGAATAGCGACTTGGTGCATAATTTTCTAGTGACTTGGGTGATTTCTTTACGGTTTTCTCTTGATTTAGTAAAATCCCGTGAAAGAATCTATTTCCCGGTTTAATCATAGAGTTATAAAATCCCGTTTAATTTGTCATCATGTCTACCAACGTTTCTACAATCATCTCCACTGTTGCCGATGATGTTCAAGCAGCTGGTTCAGATACTCGTCCACCCATGCTTGACAGAACTGACTACGACTCTTGGGCTCAACGAATCAGATTGTACTGTCTTGGAAAGGAAAATGGTGTCAACATTCTCAAATCCATTGATGAAGGACCGCATCGGGTTGAGACGACTAGAGATGTACTTGATACTGCTGAAGATGGAACTCTGATTTACGGAATGGACAGACCAAAGATGTATGATGAGCTTGATGATAAGGAGAAAAAGAGATTCGATGCTGATATCAGGGCTTCTAACATTGTTCTTCAAGGTCTTCCTAAAGACATCTACAAGCTGATCAATCACAACACCGAAGCAAAGGCAGTATGGGATAATGTCAAGATGCTTCTCTCAGGTTCTGAGTTAACTATGGAAGACAGAGAATCACAACTCTATGACGAATTTGAACACTTCAAGATGAAACCAGATGAGAGTGTCTATGAGTACTATGTGAGATTTCATAAGCTGGTGAATGATATGAGGAACATCAGAATGACTATGCCTAACATTCAGCTGAACTCAAAATTTGTGAACAACATGAATCCCGAATGGCACAAGTTTGTCACCTCTGTGAAGCTCACTAAAGGATTGAAGAATACAAACTATGAGCAACTCTATGCCTTCCTCCTTCAGAATGAGAGACATGCTATGTTTGAAAAAATGATTCTTAATCAGTTCAAAACCAACCAGGGAGAGACAAGCTCATCTAATGACTCAACTGCCTTCTACTCAAACATCGGAATCACAACCAAAGCCTCACAAGTCATACCCATGGGTAATGGTAATCACAAACTCATTCCTGATCCTATGTTCAAACAAGCTGATGCTGATGCACACGTGGGTAACATCATTAATCAACTAGCTCTTCTGATTAGTCAAAACATGAATTCTCTCCCAAAAACCAACAACAACCTCAGAACAACATCTAACCCACACAATCAAGCTACTGTTAAAGATGGGAGGATCGTGGTGCAACCAGTTCAGGAAAGACAGTATGATCAGGGAAGAGGTGGAGCTGGTAGAGGTTATGTTGGTAATCAGAATCGAGGAAGGAATGGTAATCAAGGTCAAGCTAAGCCGATCAAATGTTATAACTGTGGTGGTGAGGGACACATTGCAAGGAACTGCACATCTCCAAAACGTCCACAGAATGCTGATTACTTCAAAGATAAGATGCTGCTTGTACAAGCTCAGGATAATGGTGCTACTTTGGATGAAGAGGAATTGTTGTTTCTTGCTGAGGGCAATGCCAAGACCTATGATGCAGATGTGGATGAGCAGCCTATTCAGGAGATAGGTCACAATCATCAGAATGCCTTTCAAGTCGCTGATTGTGATGCATACGACTCTGATGTGGATGATGGACCTACTGCACACACAATTTTTATGGCTAGCATTTCTCCAATGTTTTCTCCTAAGGTCTCATTTTCACCACAAGCTGGCCCATCCAAAGACAAACTAATCTCAGAGGTATTAAAACTATACGATGATGCTGATGTGCAAAAGATGCATGACAAAGTACAATCAACTGAAACTATTGAATCAAATATTGAAAATATGGGTAATATCAATGTTGTCCCATATAAGTGAAAGTGAAGTTGTACCAAGTGATGCATCTTCTGCAGTCAACAATGACTATGTTTTTGATGAATACACTGCATGTGCCCCTGATGATTCTGTAATTTCTGAACTAAATGCCTATAAAGAACGTGTTGCTATTTATGATCAACGTGCAAAATTTGAGTTGACCACTCGTGAGCAGGAAATGGATGACCAAGTGCGTACAATCATTAGAAAAAGTAATTTTAGAGAAGAAGTATTAAAACAAGAGTTAAATTCCTTGCAAGAAAAGCTTTCTAAAACTGCTAAACAAAAACAAGAACTTCAAGAAAATGTGAAAATGCTTAAGCAAGAATTTAATGCAATGGAATCAAAACTCTTGAAAGATTTTTCTAATCTGAAAACTTTGAAAAACAAACTTGAAAACAAGTTGTACATACAAGGGAACACATTCAGACTGCTCACATGATCACTAAGCATAGAGTTCTAAGCGATAATCATAGTGTTCCCATTATAGATAAACCCAACCCTGAGTACGGGAAGATAGCAAAAGCAGCTCAAAATGTGATCTATGATGGCAATGAGATTCTTAAACCTAGACAAAAACCTAGTTGCTTTGAGTGCACAGAGGAAGATAAGAAATTAGATGAAATCACTAGGGAGAAGATGAATAAGAAACTAAATGATCCTAAATGCAAAGAGAAGAAAGTAATTATCACTCCCCATGACTACAAAAAGGAGAATTGGATCTCCTTGAACATGTTTAAGCCTCAAACATTGTTGACTCCCGAACAAGTGTTCTGGAAAATGGACTTAGATAAGCAGAAAGCAGAAAATATTGTTGAAACAAACCCTCCCCTTAGGAAAATGCCTAAAGCAACTGTGTATCCTCCCAATACACCAATGCATCTAGTTCCTAGAACGATTGCTACTAAAAGCAAGATTTTAATCAGTCAATATGTTATTTTTCAACTATTTGTTGATTTTGAGAAAACTTGTAAGAAAAGGATCACACCCACTGGGATTACTGAAGGGGAAAGGGGTTTTGAACAAACAAAAGAATGTTATTTAACCGAGGTCATGCATTTCTTTAAACTTCTAAAAGATCACTTTGAGAGTCTTAAAAAGGGGATAGATACTGATATTAAGGGAATGGAAAAGGAATTTGATGCAATGATAGTTGAAGTTAGTGACTATGAGCGAGCACTAAAATATAATGAGATTGAGAGGAAGAACTTGCATACACTAAATGAGAACCTGATTTCTGAATGTATTGCTCAAGATGTGTTTTTCACTGCTACAAATTGTTCCATTATTGCTTCCCAATTTCATGAATTATCTGTTGCCCTGAAAGTCTCCCATGATCGTGTCATTGAGCTTGAAAAAACTAATTCTGAACTAAATGAGAAAATTGAACTGGATGATCATGACAATTTAGTTAAACATTTTTCTAAGCTAGAAGTTGAGCATTTTAATTTACAACTAAAATATCAACATCTTAAAGAAAATGTCAAAACTTCAAATATCAAGACATCCTCAGATGCTCCAGAGTTTGATGCAGTTTTTCAAATTAACAAACGTGATGAACAGATTCAAGCTCATTGCAACACGATCAGAAAGTTGAAAGCCCAAATCTCTTAATTAAAGGGTCAAACGAACAATATGACAGGCTCCCAAATGCCTCCTCCTTTAGATTCTCAGAATTCTCAAACATTTCATCTTCAAAACCTAGTAAATGCATTACAAAAGGAAAACGAAAGTTTTCTAGAAGAAAATGAAAAGGTTAAACGTCATTTCAATGAGTTATTTGAATCAATAAAGGTCACTCGTAACAAAAATAATGAAAAATAGGTTCATTGCAAAAGGAAATTGAGAATCTGAAGAGTCAGGTAAAAGGGAAAATGCCAATGACCAATGGGGAGAATGGTGTATCAAAGGTTCACTCTTGTAATAAATATGCTTAGTCTGTGAAATATGTCCCTCCTCATCTCAGGAACAACAAACTTGCTGTTCAAACATACTTCTCATCCCTTAAGGATTGCCTAGAATGTCTGCGTGAGATTGTTGAAGAGGATAAGTTAGAGAAACCTCATGATAATGCAATTGGACATGCATGCTTATATGCCAAACGATCTCAAGAAATCCTAGAATGCTTGATCACAATATGCCCAAAGTCCTTAGGTGAGAGAGTTAATCCTTTGATTCCATGTTCGATGCCTAATGCCAAGTATGATATTCATTCGATGCCCAATGTTTTGAATGTGAACCTTAGTGTGCCTTTAAGTAGTTCAGATTCCAGATCTGTCAATGCTAAGAAAGAGAACTCAAGTGTGCCTTCTAGGAGTACAAATCCCAGCACTTCTAGTTTTAAGAAAGTGAACCTTAGTGTGCCTGCATGTAGTTCAGATCCCAGCACATCTAAACAGGTGATGCAAAGAGTAGTAAAACCAACTAATGTTCCCATTCCCTCTACAGGAGTAATCAGTGACATTAAAGGGAGCATGTCAAAGTCTCAAGACAATACAAGGAATGATAGGACCTCGCAAGCTAAGAATGTGCACTGGAAAAGAGTAGAAGAACAATCTAGGAACTTTAAGTTTGAACCGAATAAAACGAATCGTGTTGATTCTAGTATTAGCCATAGGCGTACTGTAATTAATTCGAATTCTGATACTATTTGCAAACCTTGTATTGATGTCTGCTTGAATTCTGTTTCTAATCATGAATGTGGTGTTAATGTTTTGCCTAATGATGTTAATTGTCCAATTAATATTGTTAATGCTAAAATTCATGCTAAGAAGGCTAAAAGGCAAAAACGAAAGAAAGTTAGAAAATAGCGGAAACCCACAGGAAGAACATTTAGTAAGATAGGCTATTATTGGATACCTGTTGGTCATAAGACTAATCAGACAATGCCCACTAGAAAATGGATGCCTACTGGTAGAACTATTCCCTTAAGAAGTGAGCACACTGTGAACAGGGCTAATACAGACACTAGTACTGCATCTATTCACAATGATTCCATTGCCTTAATTTCTGATATGAATGCTTTTATTTCTGATGTGGGTGTTCCAACCATTGTTACTAACCAAATGGAACCCAGTCTTGCATGGGGATCCCAATTATCCAGTTATCCATTCTTGTCTGTGTTCAACTGCAGATCGTTCAAATTGTTCTGTGGTACCTGGACTCAGGCTGTTCCAAGCATATGACTGGCGACCGGTCACGGCTCATGAACTTCGTGAGCAAATTCATCGGGGCAGTTAGATTCGGGAATGATCATTTCGGTGCTATTATGGGTTATGGAGACTATGTTGTTGGCAAAAGTGTTATCTCCAGGGTTTACTATGTAGAAGGTCTTGGTCACAACTTGTTCTCTGTTGGTCAATTCTGCGATTCTGATCTAGAAGTAGCCTTCAGAAAACATACCTGCTTCGTTAGAGAACTTGATGGTAAGGAACTTTTAAGAGGTTCACGTGGTTCAAATCTATACACCATCTCTATCGAAGATATGATGAAGTCTTCTCCAATTTGCTTGCTGTCAAAGGCCTCTAAAACAAAGTCATGGTTATGGCATCGTCGTCTCAATCACTTGAACTTCGGTACCATGAATGATCTCTCCAGAAAGGACTTAGTTGTAGGTTTACCTAGACTCAAGTATGAAAAGGATCATCTTTGTTCAGCATGTCAATTGGGAAAAAGCAAGAAGTATGCCCATAAACCCAAACCTACTAACTCTGTCACAGAAGTTATTCATATGATTCATATGGATTTATGTGGACCAATGAGGGTGCAGAATATCTTTGGGAAGAAATATGTGTTAGTTGTGGTTGATGATTACTCTAGATTCACCTGGGTCAAGTTCCTTCTCAAACCTTGTTCCCTACTTGGTTACCCTGACAAAACTTCACGCCCAGGACTTGACTTAACAGGTCCTCGGTAAACTGGCCAGTCGAGTAGTTTGCATTGCACTTAACAAAGGTACTATAAAGCCCAAGAAAACAACATCTAAGCCATAGGGAAAAACAAACCACGTATGGGATGTTTATGAGGTTATAGACGAAATCGAGATTCAAACGGATTCAGAACAGGGAGTAATCAACCTATTGTGTTACGTGGTTTGTGTGCTTCCTTTCTCTCTAATCCAAAAGACAACACCTGTTCAAGTATACCTCAAAAAGGTACTTGTCACACTTAGTCCCTTGCTAAAACACACATCGTACGTCACCGTTATCGAAGTCGGGTCTCTTTGTAACCTTGGAAACTCATTTAGTCGTAACAAGATCGCCGAAGGTGTTCCCAAGCTAAAGCAGAAAGTTGATGTGGCAAGACAACTCCTCAAGCACCTTGTGAAGAAACTACCGACTAAGGTTGCGAAAGTATTTTAAGTGACTCAACAAACAACTTTTTGAGTCAAGGTAACAGACAAGCCTAATAAGACTGACAAAACAATTCAGTTTGGACGTCGACAAACTACTCAAACTACTACTATAGTCCTCAAAGTAGGAAACAGGAATTCTTGAACTGGGTCCACTTAGATCTCATTAGTAGTTGGTGTTGATTGTGTATAAAGAAGGGTTTCTATAAGACGTGGGAGTAACCAGGTGTATTTAGGTATACTTAGTATACTTATTGAAGACACTGTCTCAATCATCCAAACCCAAATACCCGTATGAAGAACGAAAAAGGGTTAACTGTACGACTTGTTTC